>JALBCR010003055.1:600000-915059 GCA_030710515.1 Abscondita cerata | reverse complement strand
TCATTGTACTTCGTTCAGTTACATTATTGCTACTTTGTTAAGTAATGGAGGCGCCGATTTAATTCAACTAAAACGTCATGGAGGATGGAAAAGTTCAAGTGTCGCAGATGGATATATAGATGACGCAATTACCAATAAATTGACATAGCCCAGAAGATTTTTGGATTCATCGTGTTCATCTACATCGGTTGACTCACCAAAAACTGATGTAACTAGCAACATTTAAGTACAACGGCTACATCTACATCGATGTTTGATTCATCAATAACAGAAGAAATTTCAACAAATCCATCTTCTGAATCGAATATAACATTAAATAATTGTAATAATTGTTCATTTACTTTTTAATTATTAATAATTAAGTATAATTCTACCAACTAAAATGTCAGATTCCTATTCCCAACACAATACAATGGTTTAATAAAGATGCCAATTACATTGTAAAATTTGTGCTATGACTTCACATACTTTTAACTATTTAAAGTGCTGCTGTACAAAAAATAATGTATGTTTTTCGAGCACAAAGTAGAATCCCTTACTTTGCGACTCTAATACACAAATAACTTTTTTACACTTGGTAAGTTAATAAGTTTTGTTTACAGTTTTGTTTAAATTACGATACATGGAGGTATGAATTTCTGCCCTTTTAAAATAGTTTGATGTTACATTTATTGAAGTCAATACTTGTGAGCGAACAGTGAACACAAAAAATAGTAATAATTGTCATCGGTATTTCTTTTGTTTCTGTTTTCTCACAGAAAGTTTCTGTATCAGAATTTTTTTTCCAACGACTTTTCGAGAATCGTCCTCAGTCTCAGTTTTAATCCATCTTCAATAAAGCCATCGTAAATAAAAACTATTTCCATGGCGTCAGGATGTTGAATCCGTCCATATTTTACTTGCAATGTGACCATAATTGTCGCAAGCTTCGTCTAAGAAGTATTTTTTTCATTCTTCTGGATACGTCCCGATTTTGCATCAAGAAAGAAACATTTTGTGAATGTGCATACCAATTTTTTTAATAATCTCCAGAAATAAGTTGCAATTGTTCAAAACTTGAATTATCGGGAAGAACTGCTAACGGTTATTTATAGTTATTTGTAAAAAGACGTTTTGTTAAATCATGTTCCAACAAAGAAAAAACAGTAAAGAACTAAAAAGATTTTAGACCATTCTGTTTTTTAGTTTGTTTAATTACGTAATTGCTTTAAAGATTTTTTTTAACCTAAAAACTATAGTTGAATGAATAGTTCTTCTCCAAAGAAGCTACGAATAGTATTTAGAAAAGTAAGTCTAAGTCAAAATTGACAACAAACAACGTGCATTTATTTTTTTATTAATCGGTTAAGAACAATAAGCATAAAAAAATGTTGTTGATTTCCACAAACTTTCAAAAGATGCATCAAACTTGGTCATTTTAATTGGAACGATAAATTAAAAATAGATTCCTGACACAATTTACTTCTAAAATAAATTTTCGGGTGAAAACATACTATGAAGGCTTGGCAGTAGACGACTCGACGTGATAAATTCTTATTGATTTAGAAAAACTATGTTGGGAAAGACAAATGTGCTTTCTATAAAAGCCCTAATGTGAACAAGCAAAATAAAGCAAATGTACTATTAAGTTAAATATTATTCGTTTTAATAACAAAACCAAACTTAATGCAGATGTGCCTTTTAAACCGTTGACATGGTAAAATAAACACGACTGTAGTTTAAATTTACTTAGTGCAAGGGTTTAACCCATTTAAATATACTTTTTGTATAGTAAAATTTAATTTTTGTTCGCAACATTACAGTCGTAGAACAAAACCGAATTAAGTAAAAAAATAAAAAATCCACCTGTAAAGAATGTCAAAGCAAACATTTAAATGTTTTCAAAAGCAAATCTAAAATAATTTAGCGGCGGCGGTCGATTTGGCACCAACCCTAAATATCGATATCAAAGTGTGCTTCATATTCGCCGATTTCCTATAAGATTAGATCGTCGAGTCTTTGACGATGGTGGGACGTGGAAAGAAAGGCAAAGGGTTCGAACAGATGGGATAGAACGTATATTCGATTTTAGGCTTACGCGAGATTTACCTTGTTTGCTTTGTTCCTTTAGTCTGGCTGGGTACAGAGCAGACATTTTTGCGGCAAAACATATTTTTACAACCACGCATAAATAAAATTTGCCAAAATTAATAAACAAAACTAATTTTTTTTATATTACATATTAATTTCTCTGAATAAAAATTTGTTTGTCGACTTATTTTCTGCATGTTTGCAAGAACGTTCAACGGAATTGCTTTTTAATGATTTATTCGATATGTTGATTGAAATTTGAAACTCTGTTTAACTTATGTCCCACTTTTTGCATGTTGTATAATTTACTTCAATTACCTAGGGGAAATAATTTGACTTTTTCGTTACAATGGTATTTAGATTTTTTATTCATAAACGGTGTATCGGTTTATTACGAAAGTTTATAAGTAATTATTGGTTTACGCCATCTATCATCGTTATGTAAACGTTCATTGATCCAAATGATGAAATTTCTCGTTGAAGTGGGTTGTTACCTCTTCATAATATAAACAAAAGCTTTTTAAGTTAATTGACAATCGAGGGAGAAGCTTGAAAAAATAGAGCATTGGATAATTAACTTTTACGTTGCACTGATCGCTAACAATTATTAACAACGTGTTGGACATTTTCATAGAAGCAGAGCAGTGGATATAAAATGTCATTCAAAATATGTCTCATTAATTTTCTTTTTTCTTGAACTAATAATAATAATGTTCTAAACAAAGAAAAAATGTCACGATTAAATGTAATCCTTTTTAAGTAAGAGTTGCAGCCCCCAAGGAATCTATGCCAAAAATAGAAAAAAAAATGCGTAATGATTCCAGCAGATAGAGTCAAAGCCAGTAGATCACTTTTCAAAATTACTAAGTAAAAAGACCGCCATCTATAAAATGCTCATTTCAATCATCAAATCTTATGCGCTCTTATGTTCGTGTGAGGCACAATGTCTTGGACTAACTTTACAAGGCCTATTTAGTTTTATAGTGAAGAAGTTCAACACATTCAGAACATCTACATCAAGACTGATAATTTCTTCCACTATCTACATACATATAATAATAACGCGATGTACGTCAGCGACCGGAGTTACACCCTGAAACACGAAAATTACTTTGGGGGCTTATATCTCGGAAATTTTAGGACATACCATAAAATGTACAGTTTTTCTGTTTAAAACGACACCTAAACGAGAAACGTGGCTTTTACGATAACGCCCTACGGGTTTTTTTTTAAATGTCAAAATATCGTATAAAATTCATGGGTAAAACTTTAAACACGAATAACTAGAAAACGGTTAGAATTATGCAAAAACCCATCAGGATAAGCGACCTAACGATGGTATTTTCCTTACGGGTCCGAAGAACAATGCGAGAAAAAAAAATTACAGAAAGGCCTATAGTGTGGCAAGAAAATTCAAAAGTACTTATAAAAATGTACTTTTTAAACGTATATTTTTTTTCTTTTCCTAACGCTTAGAGCTAGAAACATGAATCAAAAAAGGAAACAATCGTATTTTGCAATTTTCGAATAACATATACTCGAAAGACTAACGTTGCTTCCTCTAACCCCTTTAGGCGCGCGTGATTTACGCATTTGCTATTTTGCTATCTACACAAAAACCTTCGCTTACTTTTTACAGTAGGCCAGTCGATCGAGCAATCAAATATTCGAAACTTTTTAATTAGACAATAACTTTTTCATTTTGGCAAAATGTGTTTCTAAATTGTTTCTTTATTAATTTCGCAGTTGATTAATTGAATTAATGCTATTTACATTATAATGCCTTTTTCAAACAAACGTTGTTTTCAATAGTAAAATGCTGGCTTGAATTACATGTTTTATCGTTAATGTTGTATTTATTTGCAAAGTTATAAAAAGGTTTTCTTCTCATATTTTTCTAATTGTATACACCTTTTTAAGACTGAAAAACTCTAATTTATTTTTTAATCATGAAAAAATGCATTTTTTTAATTTTAATTCTATAAAAAACAATTTGTAGTTTTTTCAGTGTTTGCGATTGAAAAAAAAAATAATTTATACTTTTTTATGATACTTAAGAGTTGGAAATTAATTGTTTTTGTTCCCTAAAATTACAAAAATAAAAGTGTAATGAGCAATTTGTTTCTTTTTGAAGAAAGACGAAGAATCTTACATTTTTTTCTTTTTGAGCTTGTGTTTTAATATAAAAAAGAGATTTTCCTTTTTCATTCTTTGATTCTGCACGTTTTACTTTTTTGTATTTACACAAACAAAATTTCTTTTCCACGACATACTTAGAAAACGGACGTTTCTTCTCAACAAATAGTGAGGAAAATTCGTTTTTCCTCACTAGCAGAGGAAAATAATGCCTCTTTAAAAAATGTAAGAATGTGTTATTAGAACTATATGCGCCTGGTAGTTAGTTAAACAATTTAATTTAGTATTTAATCAGGCTTGTTTAATTTAATATCCTATATATTTCGACTATTAAAATTGCTAGCCTACATTTATTGGTTAGAATTACGCGACTGCGCTGTGACAGATTGAGACCACGCCGATACAACAGAATACTGTAGCAAGACTATTGGTTACGTTTACAATATTACTTCTTTCATTAAGGTTGTTTTTTTTGGGAAATGTCGTGGAAAAAATGTTGTGTCTAACACATGAGGAAAGCCTTTTCCACTCTCACTCTAATGCCTCCTCGCTACGCTCGTGAGGCAACGCTGAGCTCGAATGGGAAAAAGAATCGCTTTCCTCACTTGTTGGACAAGTAACTATTTACTACAGATTTTCTTTATTTTATTTTCTTCTTCATCTTTTGTTCACAATCATGCGTTTATTTTCTTTCTTTTCCTTTTTTGTATTTACGCAGAAGTTAAGCGAGAGAAGCGAAACGTGTCTTTATCAAAGTTGCAATTTGAGTAAGAAAAGGTACGAGCCACAAAGCGCCAACCGCATCGACGCGAAATGGTGGTGGGCTAGAGTCGCGTAAAACAACCCTACTTCGATATACACAATTTGGTGAGCGAAGCGAGCAGTATCTTGATCAAAGTTACATTGAAACTATTTTTTTGAGTTAAAAAAGTCAGCGTACGAGCCTCGAAGCGGCGCTGGGATAGAGTGGCGGAAAACGACCCTACTTTGATCTTAACAACTTGGCGAGCGAAGCTAGCCGTGTCTTCATCAAAGTTTTCAGAGCGGTAACCCCATCGACGCAAAGCGGCGGTGGGCTAGAGTCATGAAAAACGACCCTACAGGCAATCCATCGTAACTGTGGAAAAGTTGAACGTTGCGCAGGTAAGGTGCAGGGAGTAGGGACCTAGTTGTACACTGAAAGGTAAAATGATTTCGTAACTGTTGATTATTGCAGTATCAAACAGTAATATAACAAAAATTTTTGATTGGCAAATTTCGTAATATCGGCCGATCTCTTTCCGTTTTTTCTCGTTTCTCCAATACTATTCCCAGCTTTTAAAGACATAATATTTAAAGAAGTCAAGAAACTGTTTAATGATCATCAATATAACTTCAAACATTAAATTGACAGAATTCTTTAATGAATTTTATCGTGAAATTTGTGATTTTCAATTCAGTCTCAAAATCAAACTAAACCAAAGAAATGTGCATTTTTGTATAATGGTATAACCAACAGAAAAACACCAAAAACTGCACCAAAAACTTGACTCGGACACGTGTTTCAACAGCTAAGCTGTTATCATCAGCGATACCGATACTAAAAATAAAACAACGGGAAGCTTATATATACTATCTGCTTATCACGCATCGTTAAACTTAATTGATTCTTAGATAAGCTTAAAGAATTCCGAAAATCCTAATGGACCGTTATCATCATAATTCATAAGCAAATTTCTGTTTTTAAAAATTTCTAAACTTTCATAAGAATCAAGTTCGTTTTATTATCTACCCTCTTAATTAATTCAATGTCGCCTTTAATTAATTTAATTTCAATCGAGGCTGAATACTCGTGTGGTAGTCCGATTGTCAGAAATAAAAAAAATTGTGAAGCTGAAATAAAAGGGAACAAAACGTATATTCTCATTTTTCGATAAAATGATATTTAACACGCAAAAAATGCATGCAAAGATGACTGAAAATGACCGAGAGTGAGAAAACGACGGAGTAGTGGGAATACCCGCCCGCTAGCTCCGTTTAAAGGGATTGCGATTTATACAGAGTGTTAAAAAAATAGTGTAAAATATTTCAGGAGGTAATAGTATGAACCAAAATTAGCAGAAAAGTCTTAATAAACATGGGTCCGCAAAGTAACGGTTGCGGAGATATGGACCACTATTCGTTTTTCAAACATTTTATTTTATTAGGAATAAACCGACAAAGGAAGCTTTCAAGAAACAAAAAACAAAGTTACAGAAGATGTTCAAAATCTCCTCTAGAAGGTTCAGATATGGCGATCTTGGAGGCCATAAAACAGGTCCCGCCCTTCCTACCCATCTAAATAACAAAATGTGCTAAAAAACATAAAACATTCCATATCTCCGCAAACCGTTACTTTGCGGACCCATGTTTATTAAGACTTTTTGCTTATTTTGGTTCATACTATTACCTCCTCAAAATATTTTACACTCTCTTTCTGTATAAGCGCATAAACTAATTGCCCGACAATTAAAGGTTTGGCACACACTAAGTACGTATTAATACCTCCTATTTCCTGAAAGATTTATCCCACATCTCAAAAATGACGGATCTACGAATTTTAAAAGAAAAACCCAAACATTTTACGTTTTCCGATTTTTCTCGGAAAGTTATTACCTGATCGAGTCGAATTGGTGTCCATTCTATTTGTATTCTTATCTTCTACAACTTTTTCTTTTTACACCATTCACATTAGTTCATTACTTATCACTTAGGAAAAAAAGTTGAGAAAAACACGTTTCTTTGCATAATTAATTATATAATGACGATTCATTTTCGGTATAAAACATGAATTCAAGGTACTTTATACTATTTACAATTACATGGCGTAGGTGGTGGTATCTTACTATTATTTTTGTCTCTATTTACTGCACTATTTACGAGTGGGATCATTCAAGATTACCCTAACAACTTTAATTATATCTTAAAAGAAATCAAATTTTGTAGCCGAATATGTTTTAGGTATGTAAATGTAGTGCACGCAATGTTATAAAATAGTATATTGTTTTTACGTTACACTTCGCCTCGCCAACGCAAAATTTGCTCGCCAAAAACCTACTTGTAATCCGAATAAAATATGGTATTTTTTCTCCAACGAAATCATCGATTTACCTATTAATTTTTGCTTGAAACCACATTGGGACAATAAAACAAAGTAGGTAATTAGGATATATAGTCGTAGTCATGGATACTTTGTCAAACATTAGACGCCATATTGCTAATTGAATTCATTTGTGTTTGTTTGTGGTCCAATTTGTTAAAAACTTTGTAAACATGGAATCTAATGGAAATTTAAGTGTACCTAAGGAGATACAGAAGTGTGCGAAAGAGGTTTCATTGAATCTTCTCCCAAAGAAATCTCGAAAAATTTATGAATGTGTGTACCAGCGTTTTATGCATTGGTGTAAAGAAACAAAAATTGGATTGTATTCAGAAAATGTACTGATGGTGTATTTCTCAGAATTAGCTAATAAAATGAAGTCGTCCACGCTTTGGTCACAATATTCTATGTTGCGGTCAACGTTGGATATAAAGAACGGGATTGATATGACAAAATATTCAAAGTTACGTGCTTTTCTCAAGAGGCAAAACGAAGGATATTTACCGAAGAAATCCCGAATATTTACAAAGAAGCAAGTTGGTCGCTTTTTGAATAGCGCATCTGATAATTTATATTTGACGATGACATAAACGCTTTCAAAATAAAACAACTAGCCTGGTACTCTTTTAGTTGACGGCAGCGGTGACCTCACTTGTCTTAAACATGGAGGATGAAAATCGAGCACTGGGGCCTAAGGTTACATTGAAGATTCATTTTTGAATAATGAAGTTATTGCGAAACAAATATTGCAAGTTGATAGTGATAATGATAAACCAAGCACCGTTGTCATTTCTGATTTCACATCTGAAAATAAAATAACTATTAATGAAAACGTGTCGAACTGCTTTGAAAATTGCTCCAAATATGAGGGTACTAGTAGTTCCAGTGGTTTATTTAATTTTAATACTTGTTCAAACTGTATATTTAATATCAATGTGAATAAATGTGAATAACAATAATTGTAAATATTTCAAATTAAAAGTACCAAGTTTTAGTTAAATAAAATCTTAAATCAACGCTTTTAATCTTATGATTAAAGTGAATACTTTTGTTGCTAAGATACCTTTTTTTTCTCACTAAGGAAAATGTCAACCTTAGACACTCCTGACAGTCAAAAATGTCACAGTTTTGTGACGGTTGGAGAAAAACGATTTACGTTACGTTCGATTATTTTATTTTGTTTTTAAAAATTAAAATTTTGTTAATCCATAAGACACGTCTATTATTAAGAATCCAAGCCTTTGGGATAGTGTTAACTAAAGAATTCTAAGCAAAGAAAGGCTCATGTTCACATTCAATATAAAATTATTTTATTAAACAGAAAAATGCAATCACCGCAAAATGTAATACTCTCAAGGAGACTTAATCCTCATAAGCCTCACGGTAGATCCGGCGTTGCACCTAGTACTATTATATCGTAAGCAAATTGGAAATTGCAAACTTTACATTACTTAAATATTACAATCAAAATGGTCCATTACCAAAACTAGATATATGATATTATAACTATTTATATTTTTTCAAAAATATTTTGTAGACATGAATCAAAATGATTTATCAAAAGAAAGAATAAAGTAACAGTTACCATGGATTTCAATTATGCAATATGATTATGATCCATTATGTGTCTGAATGAAATAAAACTATATTGTCAAGTGCTATCACCATACAACAACTGAACTCAAAAATATTGTTTACCTTAAAAGTTTAATGCATGATATAAACTAAACACTACCGCCATAACAATAAGTAGTAATTACGTAATCTAAATGTGCGTATAAAATATCTTTTATAATAGTTGTTACGATATACATTTCTATCTAACGGGTTACATTGGCTCTTAGTTATAATTTCAATAACATTTATGCCATTGTATGTATATAATAACGAATTGTTTCAGTTCGGGCTGACTCTAACAAGCACAATGCATTTCGATTAACTGTGATTTGATTTCCAAGAGTACTTACACAAACTATACCATCTCCTAAAGTACACTTACGGATCAAACGCTTATCCATATTTGCTAATTTACATTAAAAATGATTAAAAACGACAAATCTGTGTAGTAATTTAGTTTCAATTAATTGACAATTAACGAGGATAGTTCAACAATAAAGTATATATAAATTATTGTAAATTAACATAATACCAATAATAGTGTTTTTTAGACCGTGATTTAATAGTATACGTAATTAGTTAATCGCAAATATGAAAATTTATATATTGTACCATTATATTTTACTGATTAAAATATTTCATAGAGCTATTGTGGATAAATACCTGTGTTTATTGAGATTTATACACGATGCTATTTAAAAACTTTTAATTAATATATTGGAGTAAAAAGAATAAATTTGCACTAGTATGTGTAAATCGCATGTTTGTATAATCCACACAATTCATGTGCACGCTATATAATTTATTCAGACTGGTTAATGAAATGATTACTAATCAACTTATTATACCATTAGTTACGGTCCTTTTTACAAAAACAGTAACACAATGCAGTTTTTAATGTAGTATCAAAAATGTTACTGAAGTTAAAAACTAATAAAATAATAAACAAATGGAAACAAGCGTTTACCGCAAAACTCCACATCGCCCCGATACTAATAAACGTCAAAGAACATATAAGTATGGATACGTTGTAAAAAAACATTTAAAAATGTGTAAAATTAATATTTGTGTAAATATTATAAGATTTTAAAAATCTATGTACGTTAATGCCCATTTTGGCCTGATTGATTGTGCTCAAAATCTAATCAGATCTGCACTATTATATATAAACCCCTATGTAAAGTTTTATAAAAATCTGAACGACAGTTTTCTTGACGTCTTATTTATAAGATCTGGAGCACTACCTATTTTTGCTAAAATACTAATTTTAATTTCCTTAATTTTAACCCTTGTATACAAAGTAACAAAATAAGTAAGTAATGATACAGTAGTATTATTTTTTCTCTACAAAAAATTTATTTACAGTTTTCTCTAAAATAATTTGGGGAGCCAATTTTTGAACATTAAGAATTTAACATGAAATCGCTATGGTGCGCGAACCAATTCTACACCCTGTATATTACGTTTACTTTTACAACTCGATATATCCACGATTATGGGACTTGTGGGAGTTTCTCAAATAAGTGATTCAATTAGTGTCACGTCATTTTTAGATCTCAGTAATTACTTATCAGATCCAAAAATAGTTTAAACAAAAGTTGTGTATAATTAAATTACAAACATTTATTTGAAGCAAAAACGTGTAAAATAAGTATTTTTATTATGCCCAAAATCTAATCAGATCTGCGGTATTATAAATAAAACCCATGTGCAAAGTTCATCATAAAAATCGGACAGATGGTTTTCTTGATATATTGTTTATACACTAACACTTACTCTAATTCGTCGGAAAAAGTGAAAACTTTTCGGTTTGGAAACCGTCGCATAACTTCAAATCTTATTTGTAAGATGGATTCATCAACTATTTTATTTTATCAATTATCAAATTCTTGTTTAAATGAAATCATTTTGGATATTAAAATTACCCTTTAATAAAAATCTACTGTCTTAAATAATTATTTAAATTCGCAACAATGGAATTATAGGTTTTATTACTCCACATCTTATGAAATAAGATGGAGAATTATCGACTGTTTCCAAACCGAAATTTTAACACCCCTTTTTTCACTTTTCCCAACGAAAAAAGTTAGTACGTTATAATAAAGCAAAAAAATTTATGTCCGACGGCCAATCGTCCGTATGTAAACAAGATTCGAAGAAAACCAGCCGTCCGATTTTATGAAACTTTGTACAAATACCTTATTTATAATTCTGAAGATCTTAGAAGCTATATTTAAATATCACTAACACTTCCAGTTATTTCAGGTTTTTCAGAAAAGTGGGCACTCTGAAATGTCTTCATAGAAGTGCGATCACATAGATCGCTGAGAAATCCTTAAACCAGCATTAAAGGAACGAACACCCCTATGGCACCGTCTTGAACCAGGTTACTCTGAGGAGGGCTATAAGTGGTCTATGCCGCAGGTTTTACGATTCCATGGGAAGGTTTCGACGCACGAATTATTGGTGGACGCAGGAAGTTGCTGCTTACACCTGAGCAGACAATAGAAGCGATAAACATATTTCCATCCGGGTAACCTCTCACATTCAAACATTTACCTTTGACACCACCCTTACATTTCTATGCAGGACATTCTCACTGCCACCGCAGGCGTTGCACCGCGAAAAGCTACAAGTCTGGATGGTGTACCAACAGAGTTAATAGAGGCTATTTCTGAGGCGAGGACTGATTTAATTAAAAATGCGCTAAATATTGTACTGACACAAGGCATGTTTTCAAAAATCTAGAAACAGTATAAAATCACTCTTATATCAAACAAAGAGCTGTCAAGATTAGACTAATATGTCTAGTCAACAACATAGGCAAAGTTTTTCGAAAAGGAAATTTTAAACAAATTCCAAGGTCATATCCTAGGCAGTATAGATTTTGTAGAAAATACTCTACCACAATGGCCATAAAGAAAATAACCGTGCGGCCCCCACCAGACTAGGACCGAACTGGGACAAGAAGTCACGGCGATCAACGATAACGCCTTTAACCTGGTCAAAAGGCGTAGGAACCACTAACCACAACTACAATCCACCCACTTTTCCTTATGACGATCAACGATTACCTCACGGATCGTACCATCACAGTCAATTTGCCAAACAATAAAACATATACGAGGTTGTACCATAGGGGTGTACCTCAAGAGTCAATTCTAGGTCCACTTTTGTGATACGTGGCATTCTATACACGGAGAGAGTCAAAGGGGTCGCCCTCGCCCATGACGTAACCATCGTGGCGGTAAACACCACAAAAGCTATCGAAAAAACAAGAGTCTCCTACGAGATGATTAAATCATGGATGATCATCTAGCGAAGACTGCAACTGGTTGCCGAAAAAACACATTGATATTGTCGAGTCAGAGGGGTCGCCCTCGCCCATGACGTAACCATCGTGGTGGTGGTTATCGAAATCCACATATAAGGCTAATTAATACTATTACATATCATTTCAAACTACGTAAATTTTAAATTTTATCGAGAATGGTAAGTTTCAAAGAAAGAAATATATCCTTCCCATAAACTATAATTTTAGATATATTGATATACCATCAACATATCTATTCCAAAATTAATGTTGTTAAAAATTATTTTCTCTTAAATGTTTCAAACTTTTAATAATACAATTAAATACCGATTGAAATAATTTATTTTTAACTATTATTATGGCACCGTTAGCTAGTTGAGTAACGTTTGTAATTAATGACTTTGAATGGATTATTGCTAATAACCTTTTTTTTAAAATTGTAGCAAAATGAAAAAACGTGTCATGTTCGTGTAATAAAAATACTATTTTAGACGACTGCTAAAGCAATCATATCACATCAAAGTTGTGTCCGAAAATGCAAAATAACTCTGTCAAAACTGTTGTGAAAAAACTGAAAAGTTAGTAGTTTGCGGCATATCGTCTTAGATTGCACAGCAACGACCTTTGCATAATTCTTTACACATAATTCAAAAATCAAGTAGGTGAACGTCTATCGAATTTGACATGTTATTTATTTGAAGCACAGTAAAATAAAAACTAAAATTGTTTTCATGTAAAATCTTCAAATTATTGAAAATGCAGCAGTACCGATGAATGTAACATCAATTAACACTGCTCTGTTGTACCAACCTCGAGTTGCAAAGTTCTTGAACTTAACAGGTAAAACGAACGTAATTTTGTATTGTAGTCGTCTAAAATTAGTGTTCCTGACTCATACGAAAGTGCAAATATCTGTGCTCGTGTTTTATGTCAACACTCGCAGGATATTTGCTACTTTCGGCATTCTGATGATCAAATAAATCTTTTTCTCTATTATCGCATTATACAATGAATATTTTGTGAAACTGTTTTGTCAAAAAAACAACAGTATCACAAAGTAAATACTCTTTGCAACCGAAATTCAGTAATTTTTATGTGCAACGCTGGTAATAGTACTAACTGTGGTTGTCAGATCAAAATTGTAACATCTAACCTCAATGCGTCTTTGCTTTAACATTTTCTCTTTGATTCTAATACTCCACATTCGATTATACATTGAGATTACACCATTAAAATATATGCAAATTACGGTTCTTTCAACATCAATTCGTTTTTGAATTGGGATCGACAGTTATGAACGGCTTGCTGCAGTTAAAGTGGAAGCAACAGGCACTTGCGCCACTTCACTTTTCCTTTAAAGAAGCTTCGACATATCCCTCTGCCGATGACTTCCAGCCCCCATGTTTTTAATCGTAAGTAAATCGCCTCCTTGATTTGCAAGATGCGATGCAGAAGAGCGGCGAAAACAGTGGCCAGTGTATGTTTCATAATTAGATAGCTTCAAGAATTTTGCCATGTTTTTAGGTACTTCACCAATCTTATTAATACGTATTGGTGATACAATACATCGACCTCTACGGTAAGTTAAAAAAAATCTGTCGTGTGAAGTATGGGATGGTCTTAATTGAATATATTTTTTAAGGAGGGTAATACAAGAATCTTCCGTAATGACAAATAGACAAGATCGATATCAGTTTTCTGTGCATGAGCAGTGACCTAAATTACATCAGATTTGAGCTGCAGATTCTTCATCGTCATACGAGTCAGCTCATCCCGCGTACAAGCTCCACAATCCCCATGATTAATATAGCTTAAAGCCATTGCCAAGAAAGTATAATAGTCAGCCTCGTTAAGAAATTTAATGATATCATCGTACTGTAAAATACTTGATTTTTTTGGTTGACAATTTTCGATTTCCTTTTCCAAAAGGCAATTACTTTTAACTATTTCGGAATGTCAAAATTTATTAATCGAGAGACATGATCGGAGCATGGAGTAACTTGACCACATTGTCGATGACTTCTTTGTTTTACTCATTATTTTGAACACAATATTTTCACTGATATTGGTCAGTTATTTTCGTTACACCAAGTACAAACATTTTGATATTCTTTTTCGTATTTAGGTTTGGATTCAGTAGGCAACAATTATTGGATTGCATTATTGGCAATTTCATGTAACTCGGGAGAAGCGCAGGAAAATTCGTCCAAATTGTGAATAGAATCCATTCTTGAGAACAAGGACAAAGTTTCAAGAAAGTTTGGCGACATTAATTTTATACATACATATTAAAAATAAAGAACTTTTGTTGCATACCTGCCTAATTAACAACAATAATCTTTGAACAACAGTTAACTAATGTCAAGATTTTAAATTTCAAATTACATAGTAGGCAAGGCAAATGTTCGTCACTGTTACCAACTGAAATACATATGTATACAGGGTGATTCAGCTAACCCGTTCATTAGAAGTTTATGGACTTCCCGTTGAAATATTTGTTTAAAAATGTGGAATAAGGGATTGCTCGAAAAGTTCTATTTAATTAAAATATTTCAGCTCTTCTAGCACTTCCGGTTACACCGGAAGTGGCTACCAACTTTCTTATTTTAAATGGAATGATATATTTCTTTGTATATTTGGATTCTACGCTAAAATCTGAGTTACTTTCATGTAGCACAACCTATATGAAAAATCAATAGTTTTTGAGATATTCTCATTTTTTGAGAAAAATTGGTTTTGTAGTATTGTTTTCAAACGCTTGTCAATGATTGAAAAGAAAGTTATAGTAACAAAATTTGGGCTATACTTAGGAGGACTGTTAAGTTTTTAAATGATGTGTAATTTGACATCTCATTATTTACAGGATGTTCAAAATGTTTGGCTAAATCTGACTAACTTCAACTGCCCAAAAGTCAATTTTTTAAATGGAACACCCTGTATCTTGTTGCTCTATGTGATGGAGAATTAAGTGGTCTTTCAATCTTCATAAGGGTTCCCTATACCTATCTGTTACCATTTTCCTGCTATCGATGTATTTACATTCGACACACAATATTTCTTTATTCTTTTTATTAAATAATTTCTGACTAGTGGCCTGTGGAAATTAAAACAATGTGCCTTATTTATCAAACTTGTAAACGTCGACGTGACACATTATACACGATATGGAAATCCACCAAGAATATTCGAATGAAGACATACTAAATTTATTTTTTTATTCATGGAGAATGTTACAAGATTATTGAACTTGCCGTTTGTTTAACGAGAGATATCCACACTTGCGACCTCTAAATAAAACTACGTTTAAGAGAATAGAAGCAAATTTTAAACAATTTGGAATTCAATGTACTAGAACACGCCCCAAGGTAGTCACCGGTGATGAAGACAACGAAATAAATGTATTGGCATATTTTAATGCAAATCCACATGCATCGATCAGAGCTGCGTCTGAAGATTTGGGACTGTCCTACTCGTCGATACAGAGAATTTTGGCACAACGTAAAATGCATGCTTTTTCTATTATAAAACTACAAGCTTTCCGCCCAGGTGACGAAATACGTCGTGTAGCATTTTGTGAAAGCATTTTATTGAAAACGCTGGAAGACCCAAATTTTTTGAAAAAAATTATTTGGACCGATGAGTCAAAATTTAGTAGAGAAGGAATCATTAATAGGAAAAATTGGCATTATTGGGCAGAACAAAATCCTCTGATGGTGGGCGAAGGTAACTTTCAAGACACATTTAGTTTTAATGTTTTTGTTTAATTATGGATAATCGTGTTTGTTTTGAAGTGTATGACGAAAATTTAAATTCTCGCAAATATTTAGAAATGCTTAAGGAGTGGTTTCAAATTTTTTGGAAAATTTACCCCTAAATCTTCTAAATTCATGTTGGTACCAAATGGATGGTGCTCCAGCCCATTCAACCCATGAAGTTTATGAAGAATTATCCCATATGTTCGAAGATCGTTGGTTTGGACGCAATGGTCCATCACCTGACCTAACACCCCTAGATTTATTTTTATGGGGGTATGTCAAGACTAAAGTCTATTCAAGGCCAGTCCATAACAGGGATGACTTATTATATCGGGTTCGAACTGCCTTGGCTGAAGTAGATGTGCAAATGGTTCAAAAATCCACAATAGCTGAAGTTAACAGAAGAGTTTTATTGTGCTTAGAAAACCACGGACGGCATATCGAACAGTTGCTAAATTAATAATTAAATTAATTTGCTTCTATTTTTTGTAATGTAATTTTATTTAGAGGCCATAAATGTAGATATTTCTCGTTAAGCAAACGGCAAGTTCTTTCAATAATCTTGTAACATTCTCCATGAATAAAAAATAAATTTAGTATGTCTTCATTCGAATATTCTTGGTGGATTTCCATATCGTGTATAATGTGACACGTCGACGTTTACAAGTTTGATAAATAAAGCACATTGTTTTAATTTCCACAGGTCACTAGTCAGAAATTATTTAATAAAATAGAGAAATATTGTGTGTCGAATGTAAATACATCGATAGCAGGAAAATGGTAACAGATAGATATAGAGAACCCTTATGAAGATTGAAAGACCACTTAATTCTCCATCATATAGAGCAACAAGATACAGGGCGTTCCATTTAAAAAAATTGACTTTTGGGCAGTTGAAGTTAGTCAGATTTAGCCAAACATTTTGAACACCCTGTAAATAATGAGATGTCAAATTACACATCATTTAAAAACTTAACAGTCCTCCTAAGTATAGCCCAAATTTTGTTACTATAACTTTCTTTTTCAATCATTGACAAGCGTTTGAAAACAATACTACAAAACCAATTTTTCTCAAAAAATGAGAATATCTCAAAAACTATTGATTTTTCATATAGGTTGTGCTACATGAAAGTAACTCAGATTTTAGCGTAGAATTAAAATATACAAAAAAAAAATAAATAGAACTTTTCGAGCAATCCCCATATTCCACATTTTTTAAACAAATATTTCAACTAGAAGTCCATAAACTTCTAATGAACGGGTTAGCTGAATCACCCTGTATACATATGTATTTCAGTTGGTAACAGTGACGAACACATACCTTGCCTACTATGTAATTTGAAATTTAAAATCTTGACATTAGTTAACTGTTGTTCAAAGATTATTGTTGTTAATTAGGCAGGTATGCAACAAAAGTTCTTTATTTTTAATATGTAAGTATAAAATTAATGTCGCCTTACTTTCTTGAAACTTTGTCCTTGTTTTCAAGAATGGATTCTATTCACAATTTGAACGAATTTTCCTGCACTTCTTCCGAGTTACATGAAATTGCCAATAATGCAATCCAATAATTGTTGCCTACTGAATACAAACCTAAATACGAAAAATATTTCAACGGAAAGTCCATAAACTTCTAATGACCGGGTTAGCTGAATCACCCTGTATACATAATTCGCTCCTACATGTTACAATTTTTATAAGGAAATAAAAGCACATTAAAGCGAAATAGAGAAATTAGTATGAAAAACATGTGTTACAATGACTATTTGAAATGCTTGCATTACGATACTCGTCATTGTAACACTGGTTTTACAATATACTATTGTGCAACAGGAAATATTACTATTAAACACCAAAATAATGAATAGACACGCGTAAACATTAATCAAAGCAATTCAAGGGATTTACGTAGGTTTTTTATCGAAGGACACAAGAAAATTTTATCTTTCCGGAAAGACTGTATACGCACTATCTTTAAACAGTTTTTACAAAACATATCCGGAAAGTACTTTTGGTATGTTTATTTTTAATTTTCATTTAAATTACATTGTACTTGTATATGAATTTGAAAATTTCTGTGCGGCATTCTATAAATACACGAATGTGAAATGTCCGGATATTAGATTCTAAAAGAGTATTTCGCTTCGGTAACAATCGTTTACAACAAATATTAAGTCAGTCGTTAAAATCGCGACAATTTTTAAATCTATAAATCTAATTTTGTATATCGCTAGGTTCGAATGTAACAGCATATCAGTTTTATCTACATCTGTCAGAAGTTTTAACTTAAAAACTCGTTTATTAATCAAAGAAATATAAACTTGGAGATAAGTTTTGACTAGACGAACCTAAAATTAAGCAAGACTTAAAAAAGTGAAATAAAATTCTTAACATTTTTTTCTATCGTAGTCTAAATTTCCTGCTTTGCGTAATAACCACATTCATACTTTTTATAAAGTTGCTTAAATAAATCAAGTTTATAGTAAACACGAATATGTCTCATCTATGTATGTAGTTCCATTTTCATTGCCGAAATAAATAAAAACCAGTAATTCTTCTTTACCGATAAATATTGTTAATAATGGTAAAGTTAAGAGCCAACATCTAATTACACGTTTCGCTTCGTAATTAATTAAGTTAAAAATTAAACGCCAAACAAATCATGCACGAATGTGAGATTAAAAACAAAATATGATTTTGTTTGCGGTAAATTTCCCAACCACTTGTTCGAAATAGAAAGCAAAAGCGAATTCGGTTATTTTATGTATATAACACAAGCCCCCTATACATATGTCTCACGTCGGACATTAACAAGGATAATGCAGTCCTGTGTCAATTCGCTGGCATCCTGCCAAAGTTAACTTCCCAGCTCATTTGAGTCGCCTTTCCATCGTTGCTAATTTACACCTCTGCCAGCGTATAAAATATTATGTGTGTCCTCATCAGTTAATATTATTTTGACGCAATTTATTAAACGCCGACAGAATAAATTATTGCAACAAAACTGCGATATTTTCTTCCAATTAAACAAACAGCTAAGATTTTATGTTTTCCATTTGATATCTTTATTTTATTTCACGCTATTGTTGAATTAAATTGTGTACAGCAAAGTTAATTAAAAGTTGTAAAGTTGAGCGCGGCATAACCTTATTATGTTCATATTTTATATAATTTTGTTCAGTTCCCGTCGCTATTTACAATTTCATAGCCGGAGACTTCTATGATGCGCTTAAGATAATAGAAAAACAATTTTTCCAGTTAAAATGCAAATGTAGCATATGGCAAAGTTCGCAAACTGAATATATACCCAAAAAGAATTTTCTGTTGTTTAATCGGATATGAAAAAGTTTAATCTAATTACCGAGGGATTATATCTCTGAATGCAATTGAATAACGTTTCGCAATTAGTGCTTTCCTAACTTTGTAACGAGACGTTTCAGGTGTTTGGAGTTGTTTAAGCGTGTAACTTAAGTAAGAAGCCTTTTAGAAAAACGTTGCTAGAGTTAGTTAAAAATTATTTTGATTTGGTAACTGATCGATTGCAACGGTATTAAAAAGTATCATGCAGGGGTTAAATGGGGCAGTAGCGACGATGCACTGACGTAAAAGGAGGGCGAATAGGAGGGATGATGTGCACCTGTGTCAGCGCGTTATACCTGCCTCACCTGTGCGCGCATCAATACTGGGAACCAGGACGACCTGCGCGCTTTTACCTCACCATCACCCTGTCTCTTCTTTCCAAAGAGAGTAACCCATATCAACATTAGTTACAAATAACTATTACCATCGCTAAGTAACAATGCTGATATTCAGAACTTGACGAATGTAATACGTTTGGTGATGGCTGGACGGTACTGATCAAAATACGTAGATAAGTAAATACATTTTTTTATTTTCCAATTAAAATCAATCAAATACACACTCAAGCGTCAAATGGTAATACATAAAGAAAGTGTGCTCTCGGTTAAAGCGTCAAAAGATGTCTTTCTATTAGGGTTGCAGCTATAAAAAAATCTGTAGAAAAACTGGCTGACAAAGTAGATAAACCTTTATATCGCTTAAGCGACGATCATCTATCTAGAAAACAGCGGTTGTATTTCCATAAACGTCGCGACTACCGTTATGAGAGTTAAAAATGACAAAATTTGTATAAAATAACACTTCATATTGAATGAGTTGCGTCTATAATATGCACGTGTTCTGTGTATACAAACATAAATCAACATAATAATTTCCAACGTGACTTCTATTCAAAATCTAAACAAGCATTTTTACTTTTTGAAAGGAAAGATTAACTAAAGAAATTTTTATTCAATGATCAGCATTTGCAAATTCTCGACGTGTTGAATTCATTGGATAAAGCACGTTTATTTTCGATAGACTGCTTTCACAGTAATCAATTCCGCGCAGTAGTTACAGTGACACCATACTTACTTGAATTTAATAAGCCCTAAATATGGTGTTCAAATATTGGCTTTGCCTCTACAGTGAAGAATACATGCAATCATCTTGTCAATTAACCTGTTGATATTCCAAAAACTCCACATGCAAATAAACAAATCTCGACAAATCAAGCTCCTCGATGAAACGACATTCCTTACAGAGTTGTAGACCTATGAACCTAGCAATGGAAACATGCAGTGATTGTTAAAGAACATATAATAACCCCAGACTAATTAACAGACGGGGTCACATGACCTTCCTCTCCGGATTTGTCAAAACTGCAGAAAGATTTCAAGAATTTGTCCCAGTTAGAAAATAATTTGATTTTACAAGAAACTTAGTAGGGTAACGAACACTAAGAGACTTTCTCATGGATCAGAATTGTGACATATGGTCCTTTGTTTATAACATCCCAGAAATGAAAAAATTAAGAAGAGAAATACTTTCTAATTTTCAGAGTAGTCGTCGCAGGGCACCAAGAAGTCAATTAGCGACGGCCCTTGGAATTAATGGAATGTACACCATCCGACCACAACAAAATGTTATGTAGAAATTTTAGAATATTAGATTTTTCAGATTAACAGTCTGGAGATGAGGTCTTAATGTAAGCAAATTATATCAAAAAAAAGAAGATAAAACACGACCCAAACATGCAACGAATATGATGAAAATTCGAGAGTATAAAGTAATTAGTAAAATTAATGAATGACATTAAGATTATTCGCAAATACTTCATATTTCATAAAAACAAGAAACTTTAAAAAAGCTGTTAGGCAACAAAAAACCAGTTGGTACAAAAATAAAGACAATTAGGAAAAAATTCCTTAATACGGAATAACTGATTTGCGCAAACCTAACAATGATCCCTGTTAGATTAAAGTTTAAAGACAATTAATCATAGTGTAACGTAAAAGTTAAAAATATAAAAGGTCCAAAAGTTACGTTGACCCTGACTAGCTCATGGGCGTGTATTTGGAACCAAAAGTTGCCGGCTTCTAACGAAGATTAAGGTTATGGGCGTCAAGCCTTGACTGGTTTAAAAAATTGGAGCGACCACTTCCTACTGTCGCACCCAAAATAAACCAGGACGGGAACACAAAGGGAAATTATAATGTACGTTCAACAAATACCACAACTAATATATATTTACAAATAAAATGATAAGCAGATCTGATATCTAATAAATGTACCCAACAAAAGATAACTGGGCTCTCACCCTCTAACTAATAAAAACATTATTAGCAAAATAAAAATAATAGGTGGTTTGTCGCAACACTAAACTACGCGCGAGTAAGACCTTAACGCGCCGCTAAAACTAAATTAGCGTTAACAAAAATTAGCGTTGCAGCTAAACGCGACCGGAAATAATCATTTATATTTATGAATTGAAGAAGAAAAATAAATCGATGTACATTTACAGATTCGATTAACGTTTACAAACTTTATATATAATTTATTACTTAACCTATAAGAAACAAAATGTGTTCAGTACTACTTTTTTTGGAATTTACTTTTTATTTGTTTTCGCGGAGTTGTGTTTTTCTTTTTTAGTTCTTGTTTTGCCACCATTTATACCACCCAGTGATTATTGTTCGTGTTTTACGGCGAAAACCCGCAGGTGAGAGTGATTACTTTTTCGACTTATTAGGTACTCACTGTTTGGCTGTCTTCTACCTAGTCTGTGTAAACGCCGCTTCCTGGGGACGACGAAAGAATGCTCCAGAGTATATGGATGGCACAAAATATTCTAATCGATGACACAAAGTGGAGTTTAATTTCCAAGTAGCGCCCAGATTGGGGGAACTATGTAGAATGCCCCAGCATATGTGGATGACTCCAGATATTCGAATCCGATGACACCCAGTGGTCAGTAAGGCAAATTCACTTAGTAGACGTAGTATCCTTATATAATTGTATTTTTTTTCTTTTAGTTGTATACCTTCGAAACCGAAGTGGTCCCAAATTTGGAGCCGACTCGATGATGATTATGGTTTTGTTTAATCCCCAAATCTTATGTAGGGCCCCAAGCCAACAATTAGCATTTGCATAAGAAGTAAATACATGTGTTTAAAAATCCTGGATGGTCCAGAAATAACCCAAAAGCCACAGGGTATTCAAAATCCCCAAAAATGGCATCAACGAGACGGCAACATAAGAATGGTCTCTTATTGAGGTCAATTCCTTGACTATATACGTTATTGGTCCCACTACCTACAAGACCGCGAAACATCACTTCCTGTGATTGTGGGACCAAAACAAATTCAAATTTGAATAAATGTTACAATAGTTATAATAACTGAAAATAAATTAAGTATAAGAACAAAATTGTATTACTAAGCAAAATTTGACATTTCGTAGTCCAAAAACACTACAGAAAACTTGTCATTTCTCAAATCTGCGAAGAAAATCATTTCGTTACTAACATTTCGTTACAGAATACATAGTGATGCTTAAACAATAACTTCGTTATATTTACGATACTATTTGAAAAAATAAAAAAAATATGTTAAATGTTTAAATAGATACTATCGATAATTTTGAACACCCAGTAAAAAAGCACTTTCTTCACTGAATATGATCACATAATACTAAATAAACATTCGTTAAATTCAAGTAGTTTTATAGTATTTTACTTCACACTCAGTATTTTCAAGAAATATTTCTTCTAATTATCTACTACTGTCCGTAATTCTACCCTTCTGACAAAAATCAACGATTAAAAACACTGTTGTAATCCAAGAAATCGGATTCATTAAAGTGTCAAACAATGACACTGAAATTTGATGGATATGTCAATAACAATGTAAGAAAAAAAAGAACACACAGTACTTCCAGTGACCGTTACTGGTACGTTACAACAAAAGACTTGAATCTATAGGCTTGTAACACGTGTCCACCAGATTTATAACATATATGAAAATGTAATTATGATGTTATTTCCAACATTACAAAAAATTATGTATACAAAGAAAGTTAAAATTAAAATAATTACATTTAAATAAAAATAAGTGAAAATTAAACATTCAAGTAATTAAAATAAGGAAACTAGAACTTACAATTAGTAAACCCGCAATTTCATCCGAAGATGAATTTGATCAACTTGTTCAGAGTAATCACTTCAACGATTCTAAAATTTTGAGAGCAGGTAAACTACAATTTTACATTCAGCTAACTTGGATCACAATTTCAACATTGTCTAACGTCGTAAAACATTTTTTTTCTAATTTCTACATATGAAATATTTTTTTACAATAAAATAATCAAAACGGTCCCCACTAGTCCAAAACTACAGTTAATCAAATTAAATCTTTTCGTTCTGGCAGTTTGGAAATGCTAACGATGTAGATGAAACTCGAATAAAGTTGAACTCGAAAAACATGTAATTCTATATTTACAATAACATTCATTATTTCAAAAAGAATATAAACAAATTAGTCAATTCCGAAACTTGAGAGAATTTTTGACGTCAACAAAAGATCATATTTTAATAAGAAATTGATTCTGTCCGTGAAGTGGTTTCTTTCTATTAAAAATTATTTTTAGAAAAAAATAAAAATTTTTGGGGTGAAAAAAAAAAAAAAAAAAAATTTAATTTCAAAATAATTTTTAATTTTCCGTGGAATAATTCGTTTGATCGTAATATAAAATTTTGTATGGAATTCTTGTTTTTATTATCTGTGCATTTTTCGTCTGGTCCCCCTATGTTTTAACCTTTCTTTCTTTTCCTTTTTTTGGGTTTAAAAGAAGGTTATTTAAAATTTTTAAATCCTCCATCTCGAACTTTATTAATCTTTTTTTGTTTTTTTTTAATTAATTAAGGTCATCCATTAAGTAAAAATGTTTTAGGTGTCGTGAATTATACACAAACATTGTGGATGCTTGGCGATTACAAATATTTTCGTTGGTAGTGAATTCTCTACAGGTTAGTTTTATAATGCAAATGACACATGGTTTTCCTAATTAGGGATTATCATTTTACAGCTTTTTTTTTTTATTTTGTCCTTTTACCTTTTCGTCTTCGACTTTTGGTTCCTGGTTAGTTCCTGTGGGTACAACTTTGTTTGGTTGGTTTGGAGTCGATAAATCTAAAATCTGAGGGGCGAATAAGCAATTTATGGTGAACATCTAAGGGATGCAGTGAAATTGTAACGTCGTGACAAGTTTATGGATCATAAGCGAAATTAAAGTAAACATCTATTGAACGTGTGTAGTTACACCATCTCGTACCTCCTGTTACGGGGCCTGTCTCGAAAATCAATTGGTCACCTTCGCCTATTTAAATATAGAAGCTCGGGATTCGGGTTCTGCAAGTATTGGGCAGACAACAATTCAGACTCCAACCACTCAGCTAAGTACTCGTCTGCTTCACAGACCTTATAATTTTGTGTTAGATTTAAATATGATCTTTGATTTAGTTGTGATGCATGTAGGTGATGGATTCTTATTTTAACGCGCAAACCAAGTGTTACATTTTCGTGCTTTAGTAATACTATATAATCGTCGGTGGGTTTTATTTGTGAAATCAAAGCGAGTGGCGCTTATTAATCGGGTTAACATCGGAGGTGGCACCATTGACCTACTCCCCTCTACATCCTTAAAAGGTCTGAGCTAGCAAAGATTATAAATAACAATCGTTGCCTGTAAAATAAGAACCCAACATATACGTTTGTTTTAGTGTAAGAAAATTGAATATTCTTATTGTGTGTAAACTTAGTAAATTAGGAACGTTTCGGAAATTAGACAATAGTCGATCGTGATAGATCTTCGTTAATTTTAATTCGACAGTAGCCTTTAAGTGATCGGCTGCTACCTAATTAGTCAAAGCAGTGCTTTATATGCAGATGTATGAATTTTGACCTGCTTATTATTTACATATGTTTTCACCAATTAATAATATAATCACCTCCAATTTAACATCTTGTTTGTTTCTGTTACTACAAAAGCTCGTAGCACAACCTAGGAGAGTACCTCAGCTTTTCATCAGCCCCTTTTACATGATTAGTGTTTGATTTCACAAAATCAGAAGTTTTCAGCGTACTTCCAAAAATAAATGAAGGAAAGCGAAAATTACAGTAAATCGGTAAATCAGTACAATTAAAATTCGATTTACGCAGTATTAGTTTAAAATATTTAAAACCAGACAATTTAGTTGGTTTTCCAAATTTCCGTCATTTATTTTTCAATTAATTAAAAATCGATCCAATAAAAATAAATTAACAATTATTTTGTTGACGTTTTTATTGAGAACCATGGAGAAAAACTCGTATTCAAAAGTAAGTCATCCTTAACTGCCAAAATAAATGTATAGATAATTGACACCGTTGATTGCGTGTGAAACCCAAAAACTACCGAGAATGGCTTTTCAAATTAGAATTTGACCGTTGTAAAAATAGTCGATGTAAAGTTACTAGTTTGCGTGATCTAATTTTATAACTTTTGCCCAGAAAACAGACGTGCAAATTACGAACTAAAACCTAGTTGTAAGGACTACCACTAATTCGGGAAAATTTCCTCATTTTCCCCGTTCCGTAAGGGTGTTAATCACCCGCCCCTCTGATGGCTTATGACGGTTAACCACGATGTCAGCTTCCCATTGAAAGACTCATACAAATCGTTTGATCAGTTTTAAATAGTTTAAAGTCAGAAAATCCGATTTCACTAAGGAAAAATTAAGAAAATGGATGGTTTCAGAAACCAATAATAAAACTTTGAGAAACCGGATTGTACTAGTTTGTATACAATCGAGGAATTAGGAATGTTAAATATAGAGAACCAACTAACTAGCAGAAAACTGCTCCTCAAAATCAAAGAAGAGCGAACCACCTGTCAACCATCCATTTCGTTGTTTATTTTCCATTTTGTGCTATTAATTCGATTCTTTTCATGTTATGTTTAATAAGGTTTGATTTGTTTCATTTTGTTTAATAGCATATTATACTACAAGTATTATAAACAGCATTTTAGACAGGAGATTTATGTAGAGACGAGCGAAGCGCAGCGAACGAGTGTCTAATAAACGAATGTCTAGAGATATTTATAAACCGAATTGCATACTATACTTTTCTACGACCAACACAAAAATACTAAAATTTAAAAGTTACTTTACTTTCGTAGCACGATAACAATATAGAATACTGAGGTAATTATAGATACAGTGACATTAGAAACATTCTGACTTAAAACTAACCCTAAATAACTGACAAGTGACATAATTAATTTGAAGCCAAGTACAACCCGTGACTAAAATCCGTTATTGCAAACTTCGTATCGTGACTAAAACGCACAAAGCCACATCTTGTCAATGTGTATTTAAAATGTTACTTAGCATCGTGCCAACATATACAATAATTTGTTTTTTAAAGGTGTAGAAAAATTATTGAATTTGTCCATCTCTCCAACATGAAACGATAATGCAATATACTAAAACTTGATTAATCTTCATTTAAATATTAAAATGTAAGTCGGGCTTAAACATAAAACTGGAAGTTAAAAGCGGATTGGCGCAAACTTGATATTATTTGAGTAATGCAATTTTACTAGAGCAACTGGCAACTAATACAGGAACACAAAACCACCGCTCTTATTAGTAATCTCAATTTAATATAATAAAGTTCCAGAAATAAACGTTACTTGGTAGTATTTTAGCAATTATTAAAGGAATTGGGCGCGTAATAAGTAGAAATGAACTATCCTTTGTTGTACATTAACCGCAGTATTTGTACGGTTTCTATATTTTGAAAGGATTAACTGTGGCAAGAGTAGTAAGAAATGTTCAGAAGCTTATCTAGAAAGTTGCAATCGTAACTACATCAAGTTGAAGGGGTAGAGAAAATACAACTTTATTTGCTAAAACTACGTAGGCTCGACCGTAGAATTATCACCTACTTTTACGTGAAAATTCTAAGTTGAAACCTAATCGCATCTAAAGTTTTAGAAAATTTTCCGAGGTATATAATTTTGCGACTCTAAGTAATAACATAAATAAGCGAGGAAAAAACGATTACAAATGTAATATTTCAAAATGAACATTAAGCTTTGATTGTGTGCTTTAAGTAACGTCGAAATTCTAACGCCATGTTTCTATTCAATTCTACACAACACGTGGTGCGGTTAAGGCAGAAAACACATTTCGATTGCGTTTATGTACCCTAATACATCTCTAATGGTTTCCCGATAGACAGGTGTGGTCGCTCAGGGGACAGTCGGAAATTCAAAGATGAAACTATAAAGGCCAGAATTCTGCGACAATTCCAAAGGGATCCTATTACTAATGTAACGCACGAATTATTGCTCGGCTTAATAATTCGGAAAAACTTTAAACTGAAAAGAAAATACAGTAAAAAAGAAAAAATTTACGAACACACAAAATCCATAAGAGTCTCTTTTCTGAACATGAGAAACGAGCATTAATTCTAGTATAAAGTGAATAAAATGTATATCATAACGAGCACCGTTTACTGGCAATGACTTCAAGTAAGTACAATATGGGACAAATGTTGCAAACATAAAATTATTACATTGTTGAAGGTAATTGTGATCAATTAGTCGTAATTCACCGACTGATGTTGTTAAGCACTTTTCAAACTACAAATGATTCTATTGAGAAAAACAGTTTGTTAAATTCAATAAACAAACTGTTTTTCTCGGCATAAGTGATTTATTAATTTTGCAAATATTTATCATAATGATTGAATGTTTCAAATATTATAATCATCGCAGACAATTATTAGAATGTTAATGTTACAAGTTGAAAGACTTACTGGAAACTATTTCCCTAAAACGTACATGCCTACCAACATTATATTAGCGACGTAATTAGTAAGATATTTTTTTTCCATTATGTCATATACAGGGTGTTTCATTAATCAGTACAGAAAATGAAACTGGAGATTCCTTGCAAAATTTAAAGGGGGTTTAACATAAAAAAAATTTCCTTAAAGCCTCCCTGAAGAGTTACAGCCCCTTAAAGATGTGTAAAAATTCACATTAATCGATTTTTTTCTGAAATGACTTGAAATAAAAAAGAAATCTAAACATTCAAATACTACTACCAAGAAGCCTCCATAATTTCATAATTTTATTCACCCTTGTTCTCTGCAAGGGGTGAGTCTTACTACCCCTTAGAGTTTTTACCAGAACTTTTTAACTAATTTTTTTTTCAATTTTAAAATTCAGATTTTGGAGGGCCAATTCAATTAAAAACTTTTTGTCTCTTAAAAATTTCACGTAAACTCAATACTTTTTCACCAAAAATAAATTAAGCGAACTTGCAGAATTTTTAATTAATAAGTTGCGTATGCAAGTTTGACATAAATAACAATATTATTATTAATTATCATTTTTAATTTAAATTAACAATATTATTTCAGAGAGTGTTCAAAATGGGCACCATTTTCTTGAATACAGGCTCTTATTCTTTTGAACAAATTTCCGTTAACGCTACCTAGCATTGCTACAGATTGTCTAACTCTTCAGGGAGGCTTTAAGGAAATTTTTTTATGTTAAACCCCCTTTAAATTTTGCAAGGAATCTCCAGTTTCATTTTCTGTACTGATTAATGAAACACCCTGTATACTTTAATGTAGTAAAAGCAATTTTAGAATGTTTGTAATTTTTGAGTACAAATACTCAAATAATCCAACGCGTTGAATAATCGGATTTTGATGACATTGTAGCAAGCAACCATAAGAGACTACCAAATATCCAAAAAAATATGGGGCGTGTAATTAAGAAAAATATGTCAATATGATTTCATTATATTTTAGGCATCGTGTATAATCGAAAATATTTTCCTATAACATAACGCATAACACTAAAATCTCAACTTACTTAATAACTGAACTACTGATGCAGGACCCAGCGTAACATAAAATTTGGACGAGCCAAATTGAGTCAAATAATATTTTAAATATGTCAGTTGACAGTATTGAATAAATGACATTAGCAAGCATCGATCTTATACGGATTCTTTTGACACTTGAAAGTGAAACTCTTGCTTTTGATTTCACAATGCCGTACATCCTTTTATACCGCGCCGTTTAAGAAAAATTTTACTGTAAAGTTAATCAGTAACTGAAAGACTGGCTGTAAGTGTATAATACATGGTTAAAGATTAGTTATGCCCGGTCATGAACACATTTTATTGCATATGCAAATTGGGGAGGTCTTCTGATTGCATGACTTGGTCTTACTCTTATCTATAAAGAGAGAATTCCGTTCATATTGTGGTATGGCGGCTTCTATCTTTAAATTGTTTTTTCCAGAGCCTACTCCCTAAATTCCTCTTCATTCAACATGCTGATAGATCGACATCAACATTTTTTGAGTTTTTCTGTTATTTGATTGCTTAATTCTAGACATTTGCTTGTTGTTAGCTCACTTTCTAAAGTTTCGGGTTTATTAAACTTCACGTTCACTATATCAGAAGCAGTCTAAAGACTTTTTGTAAATACTTCATTGTTATCAATGATGTGCAATTGATTTTGATTTGTATGAAGTTTAGGTTGTTTCGGCAAGAAGCGTTTAAAATGACGCTAAAATACAAATTTTCAAACTAAAAATAACAATCTAAAAACGAAAAACAAAACCATTTAAAAAAACAAAAATGCAACCTTTATGACAACGAGAAAACTACAATTATAATGTAACCTCAATAACAGTAAAGCAAATAATATGTATGTGACATCGCAGTGAGATTTTTATTTAAAACTATTTTGTTAGAATTGTATGGTTTGTATTAATTTCAAAACCGTTTTCGAAGCAATTTTATGAATTAATTTAATATTTGACCTTTCTTGCGACTATTTACACCGATATATTTCAATCTTTTTTGGAGAATGATCGTAAATGAAACATCTGCATTTTGTTCTCGTTTCTTTTATTAATTTTGTTACAATAAAAATTCAAGTTTACTACCGTTTACTTTTCTAACGTTGGGATTTTCCTGCGTATTTATTTTTTGATTATTACGGCCCTGTCTACTTTCACCGCGAGTTTAATAGGAGAAGGTCAACGTCTAAATCTAATTGCGCGTGTTACTTTCTTCCTCTTTTCGTGTGACTGTCAAAGAGAACAGTCGTGTGTTGTAATAAAGGGACTGCGAAAGGACATTCTAAACACAAGTGATGATTTAATCCGAAGCTGTTTTAATCATCTGCCTATTGTGAAACGTAAATTACCCCGGATATGTAATTACTAATAAACCGAGATGTTGTTTCGAATGAACGTTTGCAGTTTCTTTGTCCGTTCGTATTTTCTGGGATTACTTTGCTCGATGTCTGCTAAGATTTGATTACGTTCAGAAATTGTGGGTTGTCTTCTGGAATCGTTCCTGCCTTACGCTGTTGTAATTGGAAGGATTAACCTCTAGACCTTAATGGTACTCGACGAAGTGATATGCTGGAATAAACCCATGCTGTTAGGAGGTGCCGAGTAAAATTCTCTCACGCAAGATAGCGGGAAGCAGCGGCTTTGTGGTGACTCGTCTTACCACCGGAAAGAGGCTTTCCTTTAACACTGTGCCGCCGACCTAGATCGCCATCAGTGCATTTTTTGCAGCAATTTCAATTTTAGCGTGTGTATCCGAACAGTACCAAATCATTGCTTAATTATAACTGGAACTATTAATGTCGAACGCTCCAAAAGGACGCCTTAGTAACCGATACCCGTATGAGATCCTAGTTAAGTAACTTATCTTCAGGTAACTATTTGTTAATGTCGAAGAATTGTGGGTCGCTGGACCACTTATTTGTACTCAACGGTTTCTTATCCTGTTTGTTCGTATTACTATCAAAGTAACCTTGACTGCTTTGATGAAGTACGTTGTAAGTTAAGGTAGCGCTTATAATTAATTACTCATTATTACATTTAAATCCACACGCTCTGTGGGCGTAGCTAGCTGGTTAAGAACGATGCTCAGGGAGGATAAGAATTCGTTTCACTCAATAGCCACGGCTATCGAGTTGTGTCTATTATTTGTTTGCTGTGTCGCTAATTACTTTATAATCTTATGTGTATATCACCGAGAGAGCACCATATGCTGTATTGCTACCGATATATTTTGTGTATGACGTATTAGATGTGCAACCGATTAAACACACTTAAACCGATGGAACGTCTTTTTGTGTAATTGCCCATTAGCTAAGATAATGTAACAATTTATTTTAACTAATAAAGATTCTTTTCTACACGACAAAGGTAATCACATTTTAGTATGTGTTCTTTTTAGTATCCGGGAGGGTTTACCGTCATGGTAATAATTGTATCTTTAGAAATTAACCAAAAATTAACCTTAACCAGGGATTGAAATACTGCCCTGGTCTGGAAAACAAAGTCTAGACCTTCCATATTATTTATTTGTTTTAAAATCGTCTGAAAAACTTCGCTTAATTAACGTATTAGGATTTAAACTGACACGTTTATGTATGATGTTGTTCAAACAATTGAAGCACCTTTTAAATTAATCTAAGAGTGTGCTGATTAAGAGTTTGCTAGTTTTATTTAATACGTTTTGTAAGTGTTAATGCTAGTAGCAATGTAAAAAAATATTTTGCAAATCTTGTAGTTGGACGTAATGTATTGTGCCGTGAAGAGTTGAGAAAGCCGACTTAAACAAATTAACTCGATTGAATGTGAATATGAGACCTGAAACAAAACGAAATTCAGCCAACTCTGGCCAGTGATAAAACGTACGACAGCAATGGGAAAAAATCGGTAACAAAGTGAGGAGAAGTTTCACACTGCGTGCTAACTCAAGCAGGTTATACTATGTTTGATATGATTAGAACTGTTGATCTCCTTCGTTTTTTGGCCTAAAAACCACAAATGTTCTGTAGAGAAAATATTGTGGTGCTACAAAAAAAAGCAAAAAGTCAACAAACAAAATGGTGGTCACAATTGTCTCCTTCGAATTTAACAGAAAATTAACCTTAACACGCGACTGAAATACTGACTCTTAGACAATTAACTTTATAATCACATGATAACATTTTTTGAAGTCAGTGATTGTTCCCATCACATCGAAAAATGCTTTTCGGCAAACTTAACTTGAAAGGAGAGAGTTTTGTTGAAAGAGCATAAAATATTCAGAAATGAATAAAACGTAGTTCCAATCAATCTAACAAAATTTGAAAAAGTGTTTTCTTTCAACCAAGATGTAGATCCAATCAATCGATCATTACTAACATATACAGGGTGGTCCGTAGGAAACTTAAAGGGTGGAAAGTGCATCAAAATAAAGGCCGAAGTGTCATATAAACTATGGACTAAAAGTGCCCCCTGGCGAGGAGATGTGAAAAATGCATTGATGCCAATGGCATGCACTTTGAACAAGCGTTGTGATAATTCAATTTAAAATTAATTTAATTCTGTCTTTTTTTTCATTTCAATCTTTGTAATTTTAAAGTTAAAAAATTTAATAGTTTATAAAAATGACGATATCTCAAAAACTACGCAAAATAAAAAAAACGCCAAGAGAAGCTTTTGTAAGGAATATGTATGGGCTATGATATGAGTTGTATCAGAATGTCCTAAAGTTACAGCTTAACAAAATTTAAACTTGTCAAACTTTTTTAACGGCCCCCGTATCTGTACAGATTGTTTTCAAAAATTGAAACAATTCACAAATGACCACTTCGAAATGCTGAACATGCCTACCAAATTTCATTTGAATAACTTTTTTCGTTTAGGAATTAAAAATAAAAAACTGGTTTTTGGGGAGCACCTTTAAGGGTCACTAGTTCCGCTAGGGAGCACTTTTCGACCATAGTTTATTTGACACTTCGGTCTTTATTTTTGATGTACTTTCCACCCTTTAAGTTTCCTACAATGAATTCGTACCACCCGGTATTTTGTTTTGCAATCGATAAAAATGTCATCGCTTTTAATTAATTATGTTTGTTTTTAACTGAAGACATGAATTTACATCATTAATGTCATTGATTTTAGAACCTCTAAAGAGCAATTGAAATTATCATTTAAATTCAAAGAGTATTTATTTATCAATGAATGAAAATAACAAAAAAATAAATATTTGTTAATTATATAAATAATACAGCGTGAGTTATTAAAAATGTTATTAAGATAAAAGTGTCTGCGTCAACCGAAACTAATATTCAGAAAGTGATAATTATAAATAATAATTTAAAATTTTTAAAATAAAAATTTATACAAAAGCATACCTTTTTTCATAAAAGGATAAAAAATGCATCAAATTCAGAAAATACGATAAACCATTCTAAAAGTAAAAGTGTCAAAATCACGAATCAGTTTTTGGGGAACACATGTTTTTCATAAAAACCATAAAGACTGTAAGAAGAACTTTGTAAGAAACATTTTGACTTCATCATTTTCCCCGTCAGAACTCGTATGTATACGTAAATAACTTCACTTTTCAGTTTGTTTATTAAACTCAAAATAAGTTAAAATACATCATTTACCATAATTTAACAATCTTTCAACAACCTATTAAAAATGTTGTCAACATCCTATAAATGTAGAATTATATTCGTGTAAATAATAAACGCCATTATGGTATGGTCTAGACGCAAAATTATTTTCAGCTGATTCAGCAGATAATATTTGTTTGCGACTTACAAAATAACAGTACCGAATGCTAATAAAGAAGCAATAAATATTTTCGTTTTCGAGTAGTAATTTGTCTGCAATTTAACGATTTCGTTGGTACCAATTAAGTAATACTAGAAAAATTCTAGTAGGTGGTAATCAAATATTTAACATTGATATTTTAAGCAAAGTGATTACACATCAGTCATGAATTTAAACAGCCAATGGCTATATGCATTTACATAATAAAAAGCATTTACAAACGATACGGGGTCAAGAGCCACATAAATAAAAGCTGAAATTGATACCGAGTGCCATTAACAGCAGTAGCTTTTTAGCACGTAGAAAAGCATATAAATATTGAAGTAAAACCAATCAATTTAAAACAAGTCGGGATGTATCAAAAACAAAACCACATTCAAGTAATGCCGAGAGAAATATCAATGGGTGGTAAATAATTCATCAAACGTTTATCCTTCACAGTATGACTAGCAGATACAGTAACTGTCACGTAAAACATGTCATATATCAAACATGCTTCACTTTCCAAACACTTGTGCTGATGTCATAAATCAGTAAAATAGAAATGCACCTCAAGTATAACAGTTATGTACCTATTTCGGAAATTACCACATCAAGTTTTTTTTAGAACGCATACATTAATTATCATATTGTAAAGTCGTACGTTCCTTAGAGAAATCTAGTGCGAAGTCCCATAGGATTTAAAGCAAAACATACATTTGGGCTTAGAAAGGAAATTTATCTCAATAAAAGCGATAAATCTAAACAAGGCAAAATCAATTTGTGTGTGGACATTCATCGCATTGCCGGACTCGACGTATATCAAGGGCAACAACGCAAATCCGAGTAACCAGAGATCTTTAGCTTCAGGAACCATAAAGTATCAATTTCTATAATATATAAAAACAGGTCCATTTAGAATTTATAGCTCACAAAAATTCCTGCTTTAATAGCATATTCTCTTCGAAGAAATAGTTTCGATTTTCGTCAACATACATTTTCCTTTCCTTTCACCTTATACGTTTTTTGTTAAAAAGAATATCGAAGGAGATTCGTTGACGGATTCGAAAGATTTAAATTATTGAAAAATGATCGAATATTAACTTCAAAGGAATTTCTTGAAATACATTAACACCTTAAAACAGATTTATTGTAAGCTTTAACAGTTCCATGAATAATTGCTTTTGGCACAGATGCCTGCTCAATTACGAAAAGCTGCAAGGAAGCGGCGGATGTACCTCTATTAAACGTTTGTATTTATATCTTGGAAACTTACTTTATACGTAACGCTTAATTATATTAATTTACAAAAATAAACTAATAAAAATTGTTTCAATTTCAATACGCGTTCAAAATAATTTGCACGTGTTTTCTTTTCTTCTGTGTAATTTCAGTTTTACAAAGTAAAGAAAAACAAATATGGGGAGAGTAAATGCGCACATTGCCACATTTATCAGGTCTGACTTTTCCCTTTAGTTAGCAAATTGAGGGCATCATTTTAATGGCTGCTAATAAATAATCGTCTCAAACGCAAGTTGCCAAGTTTTTTTCAATACAAAATCGTTTGGCATTGATCTGACTCAAATATTGCAGAACGAAATTAATAATTTAACTTTTGCAGATTTCAGTTTGTTTTCCTTCGCACTTCAAAGAATTAATATCATTGTTTGCACGTGAGTTAAAATTTTTCTATTACAGTAACTTATGTTTGTATATTTAATATTCTTATAGTTAAAACAAAAAATGGCACGTGATCACCGCATCTTGGTATTTCTTTAGCGAATCAAAGGATTGTTTAAAAAAAGTTTTGTATAACTAAATTAGAAATAATGTATTTGGAACTACAATTACAAGTACTTTAATTTAATTTCTAATAAACTTATACCTTTGAAATTCGTAGCATGTAGAGTTAAAGTTTATAAAATTTTGTTCATTTTATTTTAATTAAATTAATTTATCACATATAAAAATCTACAAAATAAAAACTTCCTCGATAGAACTTGATGGAGGTATGCATCCCAAAATGTAAGCTGCATTCCCACGCTGTAATGTTACACTTATTCTTTGCATAAGAAAGGTTTTGGATCGTGGTTTACCAGTTATAGAAATCATTTTCGTTCATCAAAGAAATCCAAAGCTAATCTGCAAATTGGGCCATGACTTTCCAATGATATTGGCAAGAAAATGTGGCCTTCCATGATATTTTATAAATATTATATATCTGATAAGAAGTTTCGGCAGGAATCTGACAAGAATAATTAACATCCCACATACATAGAGCGTCCATGAAAAAAGTGATTTCAGTCTCGTCCTTCAAAGTAGGATACATAATTTTGACAAGTGGAAACACACTTATGACAGACGCCAAAAATGCGGATAAGCAAATGACTTCAAGTTTCCGAGTATCAAGAACACCATAACGTACTGGAAGACTAGCCTTGGACCTTCGCTGACGGTGAAGGTATCATTTTTACCACATCTTATAAATGAGATGGAGAGTTATGTGACGGTTTCAAACCGAAAATTTTAACACCCCTTTTTCACTGTTAACCTACACATATTTTCGAATTTTTAAAATACTTAGAAAAATAATAATTTTACACGTTTTTGTTTCAAATAAAAGTTGTTTGTAAATTAATTATACACAACTTTTGTTTAAACTATTTTTTGATCCGATAAGTAATTACTGAGATATAACAATCACGTGACACTAATTGTTAGAACAATATCTCCACCAATATTAGTAGAGAGCCCAGTGACTAAAAATGTGTATTCTGTAGCCATTTAAAGACTAAAAGCTAAAACCTGGCCAAATCGATAGCTTTTAAAAAAGTAAACTTGCAAAAACAGTTGTCCAAAAATTGTTTTGTGCAAAAAATTTAATGCATTAAATAGTTGAAGCTGAGATATTTCTATGGTTAAAATTTTATAATGTTCTCTGTAGCCGTTTGGTAGTAAAAAATCAACTATTTCCATAAAAGCATCGCAAATGCAAATTTTAATTTAATTATTTTACTGTGTTTTTATGTTTCTCACTCCATTATTCGTAAACTAAGATACAAATAAAAAAAAGTATTATTTACAAATTAAAGAGTGAGGCTTTTTGATACCGACAGTGCTTTTAAAATATTTTCAGTAAAATAATAATTTAGTTATGACTAAAAAACTAACGCAGCTACAAAATCTTCAAGTGATTCGAGATGTGAACTTCGATCATCTTCTGCACCGCACTATTCCCCGCGCTCGAGCGTTATCCTAATGCTGAGCCTTTCGTGTAGGTTTTTATTTATTACACGCGTTTTTTTTTTACTTTCTCGCAAAAAGAATCGGAATCAAAAGAAGAATACTTTTTTTTAATTTGATCCTTAGTCTATGAGTAATGGAGTGAGAAACATAAAAAATATCTCGAAATGGTAACAGATAGGTATAGGGAACCCTTATGAAGATTGAAAGACCACTTAATTCTCCATCACATAGAGCAACAAGATACAGGGTGTTCCATTTAGAAAAATTGACTTTTGGGCAGTTGAAGTTAGTCAGATTTAGCCAAACATTTTTTACACCCTGTAAATAATGAGATGTCAAATTACACATCATTTAAAAACTTAACAGTCCTCCTAAGTATAGCCCAAATTTTGTTACTATAACTTTCTTTTTCAATCATTGACAAGTGTTTGAAAACAATACTACAAAACCAATTTTTCTCAAAAAAGTTAGAATATCTCAAAAACTATTGATTTTTCATATAGGTTGTGCTACATGAAAGTAACTCAGATTTTAGCGTAGAATCCAAATATACAAAAAAAATATGTATATCATTCCATTTAAAATAAGAAAGTTGGTAACCACTTCCGGTGTAACCGGAAGTGCTAGAAGAGCTGAAATATTTTAATTAAATAGAACTTTTCGAGCAATCCCATATTCCACATTTTTAAACAAATATTTCAACTGGAAGTCCATAAACTTCTAATGAACGGGTTAGCTGAATCACCCTGTATACATATGTATTTCAGTTGGTAATAGTGACGAACACTTGCCTTGCCTTCTATGTAATTTGAAATTTAAAATCTTGACATTATAATTTTTTTTTTAATTCCTGCAATAAAATGAAAACAGATAACACTTTTGTACAGGGAAAGAAGAGACCTTTCAAACGATGTATCACAAGCCTATACTTCCCATTAAAAAAATTAGGGGTTGCACCTGTCATTCGAAGGGGGTTGATGGTAGGGATGAAAATTTCACGTGATAGAATGTCATTTATGATTTAAGTTTGACGTGTTTCGGGTTTTTTCAAAAATATGTACAGTAAGAGAAATAATGAATTTATTCCATTTGGCTTTTACACACTGTATATGTAATACATCAAGTTTCCATTTTATTTGTCAATCAACTACAATATGAAAATATAAATAAAAATCTAACATAACTTGTAGCAAAGCAAATTTTAATAATAAGAAATCGACATTAATTTACAGTTGTAATAAATCTTCAATTTGTTCACACAAATTTTGAGACATTTTTGTACTGTACGCAACATTCCCATGATAACACTTAATAACATTTAAGGGTGTTCATGCTCATCTATTTTACAAACTATTATATCACGCAGTTCTTCAATATTGTTTAATCATTGTTCAAAAATTCTTCAAGCAGGGCTGTAAGAGAAAATAAGAACTATAAAAAAAGAAATGGCCTGATAAACATTTCGACTCCTAAAAATATCTTTTGAAGGTGTAGTTGTAGTAGAACCACTTTAACTAAATTTTTTTTAAAACTCTGCATGCGCATGTTTTGTGAAATAACAAAACCGTTAAGGTTAAACCAAGCTTCATCGTTAAAGAATCTTGCTAATATGTCTCCGATAAAAATGCTGCTAAACCATTGCTACTTTGAACACATGCAGGATAATCAATCCTGTCTCAATCAGTTGGTGGACCGCTTGTACACAGTAGGGATATAAATGAATTCTTTGTTCGGTATGATGTGCGTCTTATCGAAAGTTAAACTTGTTTACAAGTAACGTGGAGATGTACTTGGGCTTCTTGCATGTCTATCAAACATTGTGACCATTTCTGGTGTGGTTTGAAGGTACTTACTCTTTGATTAAGCACCAAAAATACTCACAAAATTGAATCGCCTTGTTTCGCTGAGATGAAAACTATTGTATTTCGACGCCAAATTGGAATTGGTATCTCAATTATCAATCAACTTAGTGACCGTAGTTAAAGTACTGTTGGCAAATAGCCATACAAAAGACGAGAAGTTAAAGAATAATCAAAGGCAAAGCTCACAAAAGTAAAACATTAAGTTAGGTTATGCTATATAATTCAAAATTATTAAATTTTATTTTATTAAATTACAAAGTACGGTCGACGGAAAAGTTGTGTAACTAACTCTTGAATCAAACGGTGATTAACAATCTCAAACATTAACGTGCTCCTTCGCTTACGCGTTAAAATATCTCGATTGTTAATCGCCGTTATTAATACTACTCGTTTGTTATAAGTAACTATTAACTCGACATTACCTCTAATATTACCACAAATAAGAAATAGGTAATTTTTTCATTACTTTGTAACTACAAAAGATTGTTCGTTTTAAGTTTTCATTTGTAATAAGTGTCAATTACTATTATGTCTTAAATAATAATAGCTTTCTTTCTTACTCTACAAAGCAATACAAAAGTATTCCTCTTTCCTCTTATGTAATCATCCTTGAAAACATATGTGGTATTCCATAAAACCTAAAAGATTGGATTTAAAAGACATTCTTTGATAACACCATTGTAAAATGCATTCACATTATTTATTCCTAATTGTGAAATTAGATTTTTACCTAATAAATATCTACTACCTACAAATAATGTTCTTTGACAGTTGTTACCTTGTAACGTTAAACTCGAGTTAGCGCTGTTGCCAATTCAATATAAAACCACCTCAACTACTTTGCAAAGATTTGAAGAATTTTTGTGTTTCGTTCTACTCTAGTAGCATAATATACTATTAAATCAATTCGTTGTGAAGAATGGTAAACTGTAGGAAACTTGTATACAAACATAGACAAAAAGTGGAAGAATATTTAATTGATATTTACCGTCTGTAGTACCTACTGGTGAAAGTTAAGAACAATTAACAGTAGGGACATCTATCTAGAATCGTTGTTGAATAATTCGATTTTTTGTAATTGACTCGAATTTAATTAAGTAAACTCACATATCTTGTAGTTTCATGTAAATAAAACGTGAAACAATTTTTTTTTGTATATTTCATAAAATATATTCCAGTTGTTTAGTCAAGTTCTTTTAGGTAATTATGCAACTTTAATTTAAGGTGGGGCAACTCGAAATCATCTAAATAGTACATTATACACCAAGGTTGTGAAGTCTGTCATTGTTGCCTTAGCACCAGTTTATTTCAGGGGGCGCAGCCCCGAACAGAAATAAGTGCGTAGGCAACAATGGACTTCACAACCATGGTGTATATACTATTTTCCACTACTAGCCAAATTTAAAACAAAAATTAAAAATTAACATTTTTCTTGAAAAATCGAGTAGCACAGGAATGCAAATTTGCCTTTCCAGTAATAAAACAAAAATCTAGTAGTCTGATAAAGATTGACATTTTCACCTTATCTCTCATTTCCACTAATAAGTTACTTTCAAACGTTTGTGATAAATTATCGTGTTCGGGTGTCTTTTATATGGATATAATTTTAGTAAAAATTGTTTATATTCTCTGTGTATCTCCTATTTCTTAATGGTTTATTTTCTTAGTCCACTTAGGTTTTCTTTCTGCTACGGTTTCAGGAAGAAAATGATCACGTAACTGTTTAAACCTTGCAGTCGTGCCTTCGTTTGGTGTTGATAACGTCAATTGATGCGCTTCCTTCTCACGTTTTGTTTGGGTTTCAGTTGGAGATGTTAACGGGCATTTATTTCCATCGATTCTGAAAACACTTGTAGAAAACATCTAAAAATTTCATTTATTGCTTCGCCAATATACCTTGCATCGTTTGAAAATTGGGTTTCAGGAATTCACACTTGTAATTGATTTAGTAATCGTAATGGCAATGTGGCAGTAGAATATAACCAGGGCCTCGCATACTTTCTTGGATACAAAAAAAGTCAACATTTTTGCAACAGATCGAACGTTCCACAGTCTGTTACGCATTCAAAACACCTACAACAAAATGTTTGAAATTTACTTAAAATTCTTCATGTACCTTAACTCGCCTGTTTAGATTTAACCTTTCCTTCCTGAAAAACTTGCAACAACAAACGTACAGTTCAAATTTTTTTATTCATGTTTACCACGCACACAAATTTTTTACACAATCACTAAATTAAAATTTCATTTAACAATTAAATTGTTAATATAAAACAAGAAATAACACAGCTAATTACAATTAAAAATAATAAATAAATTCAGGTTATGTATCTTATGGTTACAGGGATATCATCAGTCATTGATTGGGCGCGAATTTTAAACTAATGACATTTTTATTCAAATAATGTTATCGTGTTAGGTAATTTTCAGCAACAAATACATTAAAGATGATCTCCTGGAAATATAAAATTATGTTGCACTCTGTTTTGTTAAATAACTATCCTTGCATTCTCAAAAATTGGAATTTGTTCATTATTGACCTAGGTCAACAATAAAAAAATTATTAACCAGTAGTAGAGAAATTCAATTTCTCAGTCGTCTAGGAGACGCAATAATGGTCCACTTCATAGCTAGTAGTGGAAAAAAGGTTATTATTACCTACATTCAAAATGTATCAGTAGTCTGAGCATGGATTTTTACCTTTAGCAGCAAACTAATCATGTTATAACTGAATTATTAATTGGATTAAAGATTTGTAATAACTACGATCATTTCATCGGTGTCTTCTAATCTCTTTCGTCTATTCTTAAAACGGGAAGATCTACCACCACAAAAAGAATTTTTTAATTTTTACTGTTAAATGGTAAAAATAAATTGATTTGGAATATTTTTAGTTTCATGTAAATGATTAGCGCCATCTTGTGTATTCTGAATTACAGTTCACTTTATGACCGATATTGACAATTGACAGCAAAATATTTGTTAATTTTAGATTTTACCATTTAAAATTCGTCGGTCAAAAATACAAATCTTGTGAGTTAAATTATTTTACAGCGCTTAATAAATTTAAAGCACAAATATATTATGTGCTGTAAAATTTAATTTTCCGCACGCGAATGTAAATAACTATTACATTATCATTTCTTGATTTTCTGTCTATTCATCGGTGTAATTATAATAGGTAATAAAATTATAATTATTGAGTAAATGTAGTAATGTTGTGGTTACTTTTAAATTTCTTTTTAATATTACAAGTAAAGACTAAAATTGGAAGAGGTAAACATAATCTACGAATTTTGGTTAAAATTTTCATGTAAAATTAAATTACATTGAAACGATGTGAATGTACAAATGTTTTTCTTACCTCTTACATCAACCTTTCTGTCTGTCCGATTCTTAGAACCAAAGACTACACAATTCACCATTATAATACCCTTTTTTAACACGTATCCTAATTAAATAAATAAAAATAATCACAAAATGCTAAGTGAAGTCAATCGATTTGTTTGCCTCCCTTAAAATGGCGGACATTTAATTTTGGTCACAACCGCTGCACCCAGTATCGCGTATTACTGGTCCCCTCTTTCCTGGTCTAAGAAAAATATATATTTTAAACAAAAAATTGATTTACAATGTTGCTTTTAATAAATGAATGTAATTATCTTTTATTTATTTTACATTTACACATTTCTTAAAAGCTCTGTAATTAAAATTAAAATATTAAGCAATGCTGCCATATATTTTATTTTTGTTAACATCAGAAAGAAACCTTTTAAATATGTCGGTTCGGTAGAAAGACCTTTATAACATTAAAATTGTTCAAATAATAATAACATTTATTAGCGGATGTTAACCACCCATATTATTAGTTACGGAGCACCTACATTCACTTTTTGTTATGTTTGAATTAGTTCCATTATAATGTTTTAGTTTCCATAAAATAATAATAAAAAGTATTGAACCAAATTGATTTGTAAAGAGTTTGCTTGTGCGTAAAACTTGTTTAAAAACATATTAATAAAACAGGTCCATTCATTGATCATTATAGCGCCGGCGACAAAGTAAGCTTTATTTTGACAGTTTTATTTCAAAATAAAAGTCGTACGTTGAAAAATATGCGAGTGTTATTTTTATTCCCTTCATAATTTATACATAGATGTAATTGTGAAATTATTTAGGACATAAACATTGTGTGTATAAGTTTTTCATCATACCAACTTAACAACTTGTCAACTTATTTAAGCATGTAAAATTTGAGAATTCAAACAAAGCAAAATTGGCAAAAATAAGTAGAATAAGTTAATTTATAACTGCCTTTACTAAATCCCTATAGATTAAGAAAAGCCTAAGTTCGGTCAAAGTCAGTCGAGATTTCAAATTACACACAATTTAGTACATATCGCCTTATGCTTCCTTTGAGGGCTATAGCTCAGCGGTTATGCCGGCCCGGTAGGATCGCTCGAGAACTTCAACCGGAACTGGCCACACCATAAAGTAAAGCAAATGTTTGATTTACATCGATCGGAATTATTAGAAAGAAATTGGTTTGGTACAAATCGATGGTAATTAAAGACAGGACGACGTGAATTTCAGGAAGCTTCTGTAGTCGCAGTGGTTCTCCCCTGGGAGCAATCCATCACTTACGATGCGAATGTGGAACTGTCCTAAGCATACCCGACGATCTGTCACTTGCAAGATATGGTGAACCGCATATCGAGCAGTAGTGTTGTCAGTTTAGTGCTATAACATCACTACACCAGAACTAACGAAATATTTTTATATTAACTTTAATAGAGAAATAAAAAAAGACTCGTCTGTTGCTGTGACGCTTGTCGTACTCAAGAGGTTTCACGGGGCAAAAACTTCCCTATAGAAGTTTCGATGTGAGGGATGTCCCTATCCATTAAAAACTGTGTTTACACTCAAAATCTCACATACGCTCACGGTAATTAAACTAGCGTTTAACTGAAAAAAATTTACTTCACAAAAGTTTATGTGTATACACAAGAGCTTTTGAAGTAATTACTGTAATAAAATGACAGCGATACGTAATTACAGCGTGAATAAAATATCGAATTAAAAGTTAATTCGTGACAAGTCTAGTGTATCAATTCGTTCCAATTCGATTCGCTCACATAAAAATTTCATAAATTTGCTTTGAAATATAGGAGGCACATCTCCAACTTACTCTATCTGATATATTTTCATTTTAAAAACTACCCTTTAGCAGATATAGCTCACCTTCCTCATAAATTATTCGTAATAATAAATTAAATTGAGTTGCGTATTTTCAGAAAAACAAAATATTTCGTTTTTGAGCAAAAAAAAACGTTTCAAGAAATAAAAGTTGTTTTGTAAATGTTATCCCAAAGCTTATTATACAATAAATGAATTTTCAACAAAGTGCTCTAAGCCTTAAGACAAAACGCAGTTGTTGACATTCATCCTTTACGTTTTGATTTCGTTTTTAGTGTTCCGCTTAATTCTAAAAGAAAAATTAAACCAGTGTAAGTACGGCAGAATAAGTACACGTTTGATACAGATTATAAATTTGTTACGAAAAATTTAAGAGCTTGATGAGTTGCAATTTATATTAAGAAATAAAAGATACACATTTGTTTATCAATTCAAAATGTTAATTATGAAGACCCATTTGGGGAAAAAATAAAACACTGAAAAATTAACTAGGCTAGAGGAAGAACCGGCGCTGTGTTTAAAATTAATGTTTTAATTGTTTTCCGTCGACCGTGCATTTATGACAAACATTAATGTAAACAAAATTGATCGTTAATGACACCTATTAATGAACGATTTTAGTATAGGCAACTAAGCATACATAAGTAGTATATCAAGTTGCCATTTTATTTGTCAATCAACTACAATATGAAAATATAAATAAAAAATGTGTCATAATTTGTAGCAAATCAAATTTTAATCATTAATAAACATCAATCGACAGTTGCAATAAATCTTCAATTTGTTCACACAAATTTGAGACATTTTTGTACTGTACGCAACATTCCGATGATAATACTTTTAATAACATTTAAGGGTGTTCAGCTCGTCTATTTTACAAACTATTCTCACGCAGTTCTTTAATATTGTTTATCTACGACCACTACTGTAAATGACAATTAACTCACGGCTTGCTATCTTTGTATGGCGCATTTTACACGTACCCGTTGTGTAATGTGTAAATAAAACTCTTTAGAGAGTTTTGTTTACATTTGTACATCCCGTCCACCTTGCATTGAGCTCCGGACACATTCAACTTAAATCGATTTAATATAGTATTTTGAATAAACAGAATTCTGTAAAATCTCAATACAACGACAAAAATAAAAAAAAAAATTAGTATTAGTAGTTCAAATAATAAGCGAATGGTAAAGATGAACTTATGGCAATATAAATTGTATCAATATCAGTTAATTGAAAAATCACCGATGTAAAATTATAGGAGTTTGTCGAAGCAACGTCAAATAACTTTAAATATCCTTTTTTTATTAACTGTAAGTACATACATGTGTTATAATTGTGCTGGAAGTGCTTGCAACTTTAAAGTAGATTGTAATTGTTTGTAATATGGCCACTTAGAATTTAATTTGTTTAATTAAGATATATGGGTGTTGTAGATTTTTCGTTTAATATTCGTTTCGTTTCCCTTAGGAACGCTGCACAACTTTATGACAAAATCATAATTCGAATGGTGTGTTCTTCAATGATATGACGATTTCTTCTGATCTAGAAGTTTTAATTGACATTTCCCTTACTTGCAATTTATGGACAACAAAGTATAAGACGAGGGAAGAGAGTGACTAAACATAACTAGGAAATAGTGTAGTCAAAGAAGTAGAAGGGAAGCAAAATTAAAGGTAACGGGAGGGGTAGATAAACTTACAGGGCTAAGAGGAGAAAAGTTTGGGAACTGAAAATTTGGAGACAAAATTTTTGGAAGGAAAATATTTTGGGAGTAAAAACTTTTGGGGGTGTTTGGGGGGTTTAAATATCAGGAGCGAAAAATTTTGAGCAGCAAAAGCTTACGGGGCGAAAATTTAGATAGAAGATGCTAATGGAAAGATGTAAAACGTTTGTGAGCGATTGGAAAAGATAATACAAGAATTGGGGGGACGGAGATGATCGAAGATAAAGATAAAGATAAGACTCGAGTTGTAAAGCAATTACGCCCTCGTAGTACTTAAACCTCACCCTGGCGTAATATGCTATTTACAACTCTCGTTGTGTAATATACTATCATTATTCAAGTAGGGCTGTAAAAGAAAATCAACACAATAAAAAAGGAATGGCCCGATAAATATTGCGACTCCTAAAAATGTATTTCGGAGGTGAAGTGGAACCACTTTAACAGAATGTGAACAATACCATTAAGGTGAATCAAAGTATCATCGTTAAAAAACCTTAAACTCATATGTCTCCGATAAAAATGTTGCAAAAACCATTGCTACTATTGAACACATGCAGGATAATCAATCCTGTCTCAATAAGTTGGTGGACCAATTGGACACAGTAGGAATATAAAAGAATATCTTTGTTCGGTATGATATAACAAGTCATTATCAAAAGTTCCTCTTGTTTTCAGGCTACATAGAGATGTACCTGGGTTTCTTGCATGATTTATCAAACATTGTCAACCACTTCTGGTGTGGTCTTTGTAGGCGCATCATTATTTTGATTAACCACCAATCCGTTCTCACAAAAAAATTTAATTCACCTTGTTTCGCTGTGATGAATACTATTGTATTTCGACGCAACAATTGGAATTGAGTATCTCAATTCTCGATCAACTTTGTGACCTTAAATAAAATACTGTTGGCAAATAGTCAAACAAAAGAAGAAAATGTAAAGAATAATCAAAAACAAAGCTCACAAAAAGTAGAAACAATAAAGTTAGGTTATGTTATATAATTCAAAAATTGGGGTGAGTTCACAAAATAGCATTACCGTCTCTAAAATTGTTAAATTATAAATTTATTAAAACAAACTACGGTTGACGGAAAAGTTGTGTAACTAACTCTTAAATTAAACGGTGATTAACAATCTCAAACGTTAACGCGTTCATTTATAACAAACGAGTGTATTAATAACGGCGATTAACAATCGAGATATTTTAACGCGTAAGCGAAGCGAGCACGTTAATGCTTGAGATTGTTAATCGCCGTTTAATTCAAGAGTTAGTTACACAACTTTTCCGTCGACCGTACTTTGTAATTTTAATAAAATTATATTAATAATTTTAGAAAAGATGCTATTGTGAACGCACCTTTAGAAAGTACCGTTTTGTGAACTCACCACAATTTTTTAATTGTATAACATAACCTAACTTCATTGTTTCTATTTTTTTGTGAGCTTTGTATTTGATTATTCTTTGCCTTTTCGTCTTTTGTATGGCTATTTGACAACAGTATTTTAATTAAGGTCACTAAGTTGATGCAGAATTGAGGTACTAAATTCCAGATGTTGCGTCAAAATACAATAGTTTTCATCACAGCGAAACAAAGTGTAAAAATCTTTTTTGTGAGAACGGATTGGTGCTTATTCAAAATAGTGATGCACCTACAAAGACCGAACCAGAAATGGTTGACAATGTTTGATAAATGATACAAGAAGCCCAAGTACATCTCTACGTTGCCTGTAAACAAGTTAAACTTTTGATAATGACTTGTCACATCATACCAAACAAAGGTATTCATTCATATCGCTACTGTGTATTCCAGCTTAAGATTCTTTAACGATGAAGCTTGATGTCACCTTAATGTTATTCACACAACATGCTCATGTAGAGTTTATAAAAAAAACATTTTCTTAAAGTGGTGTAACTACACCTCCAAAAGATATTTTTAGGAGTCGGAGTCGGGCCATTCCTTTTTATAGTTTTATTTTCTCTTACAACCCTGCTTGAAGAATTTAACTTTTGAACAATGAGTAAACAATATTGAAAAACTGTGTGAGACAATAGTTTGTAAAATAGATGAGCTAAACATCGTTAAATGCTATTAAGTGTAATCATCGGAATGTTGTATACAGTACAAAAATGTCTCAAAGTTTGTGTAAACAAATTTGAAGATTTATTACAACTGTAAATTAATGTTGATTCGTTATTATTAAAATTTGCTTTGCTACAAATTATGGCAGATAAAATGGCAACTTTAGGTATACACATGTATGCTTAGTTGCCTATACTCAAATCGTTCATTAATAGGTGTCATTAATGAACGATTTTGTTTACGTTAATGTAAGTCATAAATGCACGGTGGACGGAAAATAACTATTAAAGGTTTTTGAATAAACGACAACAAACAGAATCCATGGAACTTGAACCATTTGTTTATTTTAAATAGTAACCCTTATTTTTATTTAGAATTTATAAAATTAGTTCCATATTTAATTTTTCAATAATTTGTGAGAGACTCGGTAATCTCAAAATAGTGCATTGATTATTTCTGTATATTTCTGAGAACGCAAAAATGGTTCAAAAATTAAAAGAAGCACCTACTAACGACAGAAATTTTCAAAACTGAACGACCCACCTCGAACACGAAACCGTTAAAAATTTTAATTCGATTACACTTTTAAATGATTTGCAACTAAAACAAACTATAAACATGAGAAATTCTGTTCAGTAGGAAAAATTATAAAAGGTGCGGTGAAAAATTGATGCAAAACCCCTTTGTGAAGAGATGCTCAAGTGTTTAATAAGTTAATGGAAAATCTGCAAAGTTATTTAAAGGTATAATGGTCTCCTCCGAAAATTTTTGATATTTAAAAGTGTGGTCTATTAGAACCCCTTCTCGGCGAACTTAGGAAGAACAATCACCTCAAACAGTTGAAGTTAAGGGTCAAAAAATTAGTTTTGATTAAATTATGATGATGTCGATTAATTAAAACATTATAATAATAAAAAATAAATAATTTAATATGACACACCACACAATTATCATTATTTATTGTAATTTATTAATTAATTGACTTCATTATCATTTAATGAAAATCAATTTTTTGGCCCTTAACTTGAATATATAAATCCTTGATAAACATCTCAGATGGGTGCGAAACTTCGGCAAATTCAACCATTTGAGTTGTTTTTTTTGCATCTCTATCAAGAAGGAATCCTCTTAGACGCTACTTTTAAATTTCAAGTTTAAAGTTCACCCGGTCGCGTATAACGGGAAAGTAAGAAGTCGTGATGGTAAAAAGTAAATATTTAGTACTTACAAACTCGAGAAATCTAAGTCAACCCAAGATTTAGCTCTAATTGTTAAGGACTAAACTTCTATGAAAAAAAAAATAAAAGTAAAAGATTAAGAAAAATGTGCAGTAAAAATAGAACTAACTAAGTAGGGAAACAAGTTCAGAGGTGCAATCCAAGAATTTTAATTTCAAGTTTAACCCACTATTAAAAGTCTGTCTCCCAGAGCTACAAGAGTGCTTATAGAGCAAAGCACAAACATATGAAAAAAGATGAGTTCTTCCACATTAAAGAGGGGATATTAAATAAGATTCAATAGTGTACAACATACATGTGTTGAAAATTGTTGGATGAGAACTGCAATAAGCAGTGTCTCGTATTTGAGATGAAGATACCACATTTTCGCTATTTGAAGAAATATGAGATAAATTCATTGAACTGTATTTTTTACATAAGGCTGGTTGGTGAAATTTACACCAATTGTTAGAGACCAAATTCCTGAAAGATGTTTCCTTCGCTATTAGACAGTGGTTGGAGCTCATGCGCGATGGAGCTAACACCATATTTCAACAGTTTTTGAACAACAATTAATGTGATCATTGGATTAGACAAAGTGTACATGTAACATCGCCTCCTCGCTCATTTGACTTATATTGTCTCCACTTTAGTATCCATTTCCATAGAAAATATCGATCCTAATTCTTTCATTTTCTGAAAACCGGTTTCAAATATTCCTCAAAATAGTATTTCAAACAGAATAATTGATAGTACCTATAAATTAAATACTTCCGAAGACATTTTAAACAATTAACTCGTTTGATGGAAACACCCAATCAAGTAAAAGATGACTATTTGAAAAAAAATGAATAGTGTAACTGAAAAATGTTCACATCCTCATAATATTTGACAACAATTCACTAAACCATATAGTATTAAAAACAATCACAAAAACACTAAAAATGTTTCGAACAGTACTTGTCTTTTTCCTTCTAAACGAGCAATAATAATTGAATTTGTGTTTAGTTTTATTCATACTGAACGAACAAAAAAGTTACTACCTCAAATTTCTCTCAGATTTTTTTTCCTTAATGTTTACCACGTGAAAATATTAGTCTCGGTTAATATAAAAAATAAAGTGTCCTATGTTTCAGAAAGGAAACATTTTAAGATGAAATAATAAGATACGCTGAATATATTAGAACATATACAGAGCGAGTGTGCAGTACCGAGCAATACAATAAAAAAAAACGAAATACTTCTTAAATGTATATTGAGGTAACCTCAAAATTGACATCTGATTGACAGCTTACACTGTCAATTAGACAAAATGAATCGAGTGGCGAAGAAATAATTACATTGTAGATAACTAGATGAAAATAATTAATTAACACTCCGATAACTGAATAACTATAAACATTTGAATAAACTATAAACAAAAGTGTGGTGCGAGTTTGTTGTGATATTTTCTTACTACCCGAAAAAGATGTACCCCCTTTTACAAAATATTCCGATATGATTTTCAATCCACCATGAATATTTTTTGAACTATTTTGTTAATTTTCAGGAAACTTTCTTTGTTACCATAAAGATTGTTTCAAATACAATTTGACACACATTAAAAATGGGCAATTACCAAATTATCTAAGAAAAAGTAATTGTGTTATTCTTAATTTAACGTCGGTTTGTTACATCTCAATTTCATTCGTTGCGAGTACTTAGACTAGGTTGCTCAAGTGAACATCCGATGATTCAATTAAACACCTTTCGTGAATTGAAGAAAATTGCTTAATTCAAACTCAAACAAACGTCTTCCCATCAATTCAGAAAATTGCATGATTGCAACATACACATAATAATCAACAGCAGCAAATAGTACATCGCTATTATAAATTAGCACAATAGATTTTTTTTTACAAAAAAGTAAAAAAAAATGTAATTACTCGTAAAGCAACATATTCAATGTAACAATAGAAAAATCTCGTTCTAGAGAATGTAGGAAATCGTTTACATATTCTATTTTATTCATGGAAAGCATGTCGTTGTGTATGTAAAAAGCTGTATTCTGTACTACAACTTGTCAATTTCAATTGGTTTGTTACGCAAAATTATTTGATGGAAATAAAATTGAATCGCCTATAGTACACTTTTTAACAATAATACCTTACACGGAAACGGAAGGTATTATAGATTTATTTACTAAATTAACAACATATTTTTACGAAGTGTCACAAATAATTAAAAAACACGCGATAACAGATTTTTATTTCGATACCCGATAAGTTGCGTGTTAATCTTACTCATTAAACATATTAATCTTTACTTACAACACGAAGTTGTGTTCAAACTTTTCTTTAAAAAACCTAACTTAATTACAAGTAACGTTTGCCATTAAAGAGCCCTCCAACCCGCGAGTGTTTAAATCTTTAGTGGAAGTTTGATTAAACCATAAACTACAACATCGGTTAACAAAACTTAACACAGTATCGACTCGTACACGCATGAAACTTTTGTGAAAATAATTAAGCCTACGAACATCTAGCAAACTAGAAACTAATTCTTAAGATGAAAGAAAACAACGTTAATACACAACCGCAAACGCCATAAAACAAATAATAAGTTTCTAATTAAATTATTCATTGAAATTAGCTAACAACTGGAGCGGGCACAAACAAGACAGAAGAACAACGGAACCGACTAGGATAATTGCTCGTCTTATCGGATTTTAGGCATTGTTACACTTGAAAAGAACAGACCTAAATGTCGTTTTCTCTTTTTTGAACGTATTTTCCCGAATACTACAAAAGGATGAACGACTTTTTGTGATATCAAACATTTTGGTGAAATATTAGTTTTGTGTTTTAAGTTATTTTGCTTAAAATATAGGAACTGCAAGAACAAACCAAAACAGCTTTATTAATACTTTTAAGATTACCCTTAACTTCGGTAATTACCTACGGATACAGAATAGTCGAAGCCATAGATTTTACAAACCAAAAGTTTTTACGTTTGAATATTGAATCAACTGAATTGTAAAACAATCAACATAGAGGTACTAAAATTTATGCGGTTCTCATAGAGGAGTTGCTTACAACATTGATAGTTTGTGAAAACAAAAGACTTTCCGGTTTGAAACACCTGTTATTAAATAGAAATTATAGAATTCTTTATGACGCGTCTTTCTAACTAGTGTTACGCTTAGAGGAAAATAGGTCACCATTCTCACCACATATAGCTAAGGCGGTATACAGAAGATGATATAAATCCAATTTCAAACATTACTTGAACTATAACATTTACGTATCTTCTGTGTTTGACCAAGAAGGGACATCTGTTTAGTCACCTGTTAAAGAACTGACCTCGCGAAAAGTTACTAATCGAGTAATAAAAGAAATTCGATGTACCTACCGTTTTCCCAACTTTGTATTTAATTATACAGGGTGACCTAGGGATGTGTAACTTATTTGTTATAAAAGATATCGACATGCGGTTTTCACCACCAAGTAAGCACACTTATGCTGCACATTCTAAAAATATTTTAAATATACACAAAGTGTTTCTATACAGGGTGTAAACCAAAGTTATGTTTATTTTAAATGGAACGCCTTGTATATTTTTACATAATTAGTTTTACCATAAAAAATAATGGGACTTTGTATAGAATAATCTTTTCGTTTCGGCGTTATTCAATTTTATGTTAGAAAAAGACTCATATTTGATTGTGTTTGTGATTTGGGTGTGTGGTTTGACAGTAAACTCAGTTTCTCCACTCATGTAACAAATGTTGTAAAAAGTGCAAACAAAACTCTAGGTTCTGTTATCAGATCTACTTCTGAATTTCAATCGTCATCAACATTCACAACACTATTAATTTATTTGTTAAGTAAGATCTAAGTTAGAATATGCTATAATAGTGTGGTACCCGTTGTACAACAAATATAGAAATATGCTGGAAAATATTAGGTATAGGTTCTTAAAGATTAAGTATTACCGCAAAAACAATGCCTATCTTCTTCATCAGCATGAATATTTAAATAGGTATTACAGTGATAGTCCTACAATCAATCAGCGCAAAACAATAATAATATTGTGTTATCTGCATAAACTGTTATCAAGTAAAGCTGATAATCATTATATTCTACAAAAGATTAGCATTAGAGCTCCTAGGTTACATAGTAAGTTAAAATGTTATTTGTCAGTACCTACTCCTAATAGCAATTGTCTTTTAAACGCTCCCGTTTTCAAGATGTCAACATTGTATAATAGACTACCGGATAGTATTGATGTATTTGATGTAAATTTGTTAGAATTTAAAAGAATTTAGAAAATATTTTAATTTGACACACGTAAATAATATTAAGAACATTAACGAATATTATACAGGGTCATTGATGGTCGATGGTAGGTTAGACGTTTATGGAAAACGGGGCATAGGAGTAATCTAAAAATTTGGCTATTGCCATAAATAGACACAATCTATCTTTCTAAAATATTTTAATTTTGGCGGTGTTGTCGCTTCTACTCAAAAGTAGTAACAACTTGTTAATTTTAAATGAAACACCCTATATATTATTCAATTTTTAGAATCGCAATTTCTTACTGATAATTTTTTTTGAATAGTTCCCTATACCTATCTACACCGGTTTTTGAGATAATAATTATTTTAGGTTCATAAGATCCCACCAAAATATAAATTTAGCTGCTATTTGAACCCGTATAAGGCTGAAATTTTAGATGCAGTTTACTAAAACCTTGTATTTAACAGCTACCTAAATAAATTTATTTTATTTTATACAGGGCGGTTTAAAATTAATGATCTTGACGTGACATACAAAAAAGTCAAAACTTTATTTTTTCAAATGGAACCCCCTGTATATTACTTGAAATTCTGATAGACAATTAAAATGCCTTCAAGTTGATATAGCATAGTAGTATAGCTAACTCGTCAACTTTTTAAAATAATCGCAATAATTATTAAAAATCACATTGTCTTCACATAATTTGTATTAGTTAGCCATGGAACGCCATGTGATTTGACAATTGCTCAATTATTCACTGTGTTTGACAAACGTCGAAGTTTTGAGATTGTGATTTACTACTTAATACTTATTCAATAACAAATTACAATGGAGCGAAATAATTACTTGCATGAAGTTTTGATGAATCTATTTATTCTTCATGGACAATGTGACAAAATTTTGGCAAGAAAGAAAATTTCAATGAAATGTATCCTGATTTGCAGCCAATGAACAAAAGAAAGTTTATTGCGAATACAGGAGAACTTTATCAATTATGGTTCTAAGCTTAAAGCATAAACTTTCTTGCTACAAATCAGATATTTTATTTAATTTTTTTTATTTTTTTTTTCAACTTTTTTGTTATTTTCCATAATAAAAAAAAAATTATTAAAAAAATTTCATGGGAATAATTACCTTCCTATTTAATTTTTTTTTGAATAAGTATTAAGTAGTAAATCAAAATCTCAAAACTTCGACGTTTGTCAAACACAGTGAATAATTGAGCAATTGTCAAATCACATGGCGTTCCATGGCTAACTAATGCAAATTATGTGAAGACAATGTGATTTTTAATAATTATTGCGATTATTTCAAAAGTTGACGAGTTAGCTATACCACTATGCTATATCAACTTGAAGGCATTTTAATTGTCTATCAGAATTTCAAGTAATATACAGGGTGTTCCATTTGAAAAAATAAAGTTTTGACCTTTTTTGTATGTCACGTCAAAATCATTAATTTTAAACCGCCCTGTATAAAATAAAATAAATTTATTTAGGTAGCTGTTAAATACAAGGCTTTAGCAAACTGCATCTAAAATTTCAGCCTTATATGGGTTCAAATAGCAGCTAAATTTAAATTTTGGTGGGATCATATTTTGAAAAAAAATAACCTAAAATAATTATTATCTCGAAAACCGGTGTAGATAGGTATAGGGAACTATTCAGAAAAAATTATCAGTAAGAAATTGCGATTCTAAAAATTGAATAATATATAGGGTGTTTCATTTAAAATTAACAAGTTGTTACTACTTTTGAGTAGAAGCGGCAACACCGCCAAAATGAAAATATTTTAGAAAGATAGATCGTGTCTATTTATGGCAATAGCCAAATTTTCAGATTACTCCTATGCCCCGTTTTCCATAAACGTCTAACCTACCATCGACCATCAATGACCCTGTATATTAATTTTTTTTTTTTTTTTTTTTTAATTTATTTTATATTTTTTTTATTTTTTTTTTTTATTTTTTTTTTTTTTTTTTTGTTTTTTTTTTTTTGAAAAAAATTATTTTTTTTTTTTTTTTTTTTTTTTTATTTTTTTTTTTGTGGTTGAAATTTTTATTTTATTTTTATATTTTTTTTTTTAATTTTTTTTTTTTTTTTTTAAATTATTAAAAAAAAAAAATATTTTTTTTTTTTTTTTTTTTTTTTTTTTTTTTTTTTTTTTTTTTTTTTTTTTTTTTTTTTTTTTTTTATTAAATTTTTAAAAAAAAAAAAAATAATTGTTTTTTTTTTGGTTTTTTTTTTTTAGAAATATTTTTTTGGTAAAAAAAATTTTATTTTTTTTTTTTTTAATAAAATTAACAAATTTTATTAATTTTTTTTTTTTTTAAATTTTTTTTATTTTGTAAAAAAATATAAAAAAATAGCAATGTATGTAATTGTGCTGTCATCAAAATCAATTGTCGTTTCACTTGAGATATTCGTTGACAGGAACCTACTTGAAAAAATGAACAACTTCTTCATAATAAAATAATTATTTTGGAATGTATCATTAACGATCCACAATTAACCATACAAACTACATATCAGTAGAAGTACAGGGTGTTCCATTTATAAAAAAAGAATTCGATTATTCAACAAAACTCCAAGTTATTCCAAAATTTTCTGTAGCTAGTTGGTCGGAGAATATCCATGGGTTACTAGGCCTATCAAATGTGAGCCTTTCTTCTAACAAAAAGTTTAATAACGCCGAAACGAAAAGGGCTAGATCCATATTATTCTGTACAAAGTCCCATTATTTTTTTATGTGAAAACTAATTATATAAAAATATATACAGGGTGATTTATACCACGAAGCGGAAAATAAAAATATGTGTTCACAGTTTGATTCTAAGATTGAAAACAAAGGCCGATTGGAAAAAAATTATTTCGCATTTTTGTTTAGAATCAAACTGTGAACACATATTTTCATTTTTCGGCTCGTGGTATAAATCACCCTGTATATCGTAATATTCAGGTTTTAACGACTCGATATTTACAACTTTCCCGAAATGAAATCTACAACGGAAAAAAGAACACCCTGATAGAGAAGGAGATATATGCACACTAAAGAAAGATATGCACACTGTAGTTTAATTCCCTTAGATATTTAACAGAAGCTAGTTGGTATCGCTTAATTTTTCAATAGTTTTAACTTTGTTAACTTAGTTTTTGAAAAACTAGTCCTTCAAATTCCCTTATTCCTTTTCGCCAGCAACATCCGTGACGTACAAGGTTATCAAAGAAACAACTGACCTCTTGACTTGTCTCAGTCCATTGAATACCGTAACAGGTAGACGTGTTTAAGTTTACTCCACATATAGTGACGGTTCTTGTTGGAAACCCAGGTTTTTGTGTGTTCAAAGTGTTAGGTTAAGTGCAGTGGACAAGTTGGTGAAAGCAGCAACATTTTAGTCCCTCTAGGACCGGAGATGGAGCAAAAAAAAGGATTTTTTAATCTTACGCTAAGAAACGCAACTTTTTGAATTTTATCCTTTTAGTACCGCATAACTTGAGATAGGGCGTATCTTGACTCGTCGTTTAACTCACTCTCAGTTTTTACGTCTTGTCTATGCATGGATATAAGCAAAAAATTATATCCTTTGTGCGGCTGCTGGATTTAATTTTCCAAGAAGAAGCATACTGGGGAGTCCATGCTTACCAAGTTTCACCTGTTTTTTATAACACATGGTTGGGCTACCGAACGCGGTTACTTAGTGTCTTAGGTAATGAAGTGTATACTTAATCATCCTCGCAGTGTTGGAACAATAGCTGCAAGTGTTGTGTTCACACCATAATTCATTACATTGCTTTAATTAATACTGTCCAAATTGATGGACAGATAAGCGTTTTCGTTGTTGTTATTGGTCATTTCGCCTAAAAATTTGCATTTACTGTGCATCTAAAAATATATAACGTACCCGCAAACATCTCTACAACGCCGCAAATCTGTATTTCAACCATCATTACTGATAAGACAGTATCTGCATTACTAACCAACTTATCAAGAAAATTTTTTGTGTACCACATCCGGTCCAATCACGCGTAACTGGTTGTATAATAAACAAACAGTAAAGACAAGTAACTACTCTTAAAAACCAACTTTGGGACCAAACTTGCATCGGGCTTTTTTAGAGCATCATGTGTTAGTGCACTGTTTTTATCTATATTACTACACTCCGCTGAACGTTACCTACGTCTAAATAGGTAGTCCTAGGCAAAATTTTAGACTCATCTCAGCATAAGCGTCAACATCCCTGAATTATGGATTCCTCTCAGAATTCTAATATGAACTCTGACTACCCTGAAGATAATACTAATGACTATGCTCCGAACTAAACTTCAGATTACGCCAAAAAGATGAACAAAACAGAAACCATACTTAAATCTGATAGTTAATTAATTGAGCGAAGAAGTAAGGAAACATCTATCACAGATCTTTGAGATAAAGTGGCAAATCATAATTCAAAACTAAATTAAAAACGGTGGAATAGAAAACGGACGGTGAGTCTAAATTGTAAAACAAAAACATACCAACGGAAAAACCCATGTGTCAAAAATTTGCTTAAAATTGTAAGATGGACACTTCCTAACAAGAACCGTTATTATTTTCTAACACAAACGACTAACAGTGTAACAAAGTATTGGTATGATTGAATGGGGTAATCTCGTGAAATACTAAATCAATTTAAGCCATTCTTTTTGTGATAGATAATCAATATATTATTATTAATTAAAACTGTATAAACAGAAATTTATTTAGATTTTACTAAACCAAAACGAGATGCTAATCAATTCTTATCTATATTTTTAATTAATTTAATTGAATAATGTTTATTCTTATATGTAAACGTGAGTATACTACTATAACAAGATGGAGAATTTATATATTAACAGACCCTAATCACGGAAACCAGCTAATAGAAAACATTTCAAAATCAGAACTTACCTTAATCCCTATGTTTATAGGAAAGTCGGGCTGCGAATTCAGACTCGGTAACTGCTGTATAACCGGAACTATTGGCAATGGACAAGACATCATATTTTCAGCCTAGAAAGAAAATACATACATGAAACATCACCCAAAATGAATTAGTAAGTTGTAAATACCGAATTAAAAAAATAGTAAACAAATAGTATATTGTTTTATTAGGAGTAAAAGCAGTTTGTTGATACGGACGAACGAAGTCTTAAAAGTTGCTTTTACTCTGAATAAAACATGCTAATTTTTGTTTAAACATTGTTTATATACAGAAGAAAGAAAAATTGCTAAAAATTTATTCTAAGGCAGGCATATTGTTTAATATTGAGACGAGCTGAGGTAAAAGTACTTTTAGTTCCGTTGATAATAGCAACCTTATGTGTACAAAAAAGAACTATAGCGGCAAAATAGTAGGTAAAAGTGTAAGTTTACTGACGTTAGAAGAAAAAATATATTGTAGTGAGTAAAATCAGATTCAATACTAAAAACTATTGACGGCTACTTTGAAACTGTGACATTATTGTTGGATCTTTTTCAAATATAATCCAACATCGTTAAAACGTAACTCTCTTACACATCTCTTGGAGATAAAGTGATACATTTTAAAAATGGAAAAACAAATTTTGAATTTTTAAACTCCTAAGAAGATACTTTTAAAATTTTGAATATTGAACAATCCACAATATTATTATTACAAAAATTGTTTTAATGAAAATAGATTCCCATGAAATTTTAAATTTTGTTAAAAATAACTACATTCCCAAGAAAGAAAGTATTATAATTAGATAGCATTTTCCAAATGTTAAACTTTTTTAATTTCAAGTGATTTTATTTTAGAGAACTAAAAGAAAACACAGAAAAAATATTTCATTTTGAAAAGTGAAAATATAACTGTGTGTTAGAAGTGAGTGGTCACAATTTAAGTTGCTGGTAATTATTAGTTCTATTTAACACTTATAGTAATAAAAGTTGAGATGTCAAGTGTTGCCTGTCTAAGCTGTAATCAAGACGTTAAAGATAAACAACCTATTTGTTGTGACACCTGCAAAAGATGTGTACATACCACATGCTCTAGGTTATCACGAATCGAAGTTCAATGCATGCAATCAATCAAATAGCCGGAAATTGGCCACACGAAGGAAGCGAGTGTGCCAACCGGACAAGTGAGAAAAAGGCATTGCTCATTTTTCTAAAAAATAATTATTTTATTAATGACTAATTTAATAGTATATACGTTCAACTGAATTTAACATAAATTCGCCAAAACTTAACTATATATATTCTTGACAAATTTCTATATACTTAAACTAAATTAATAGACGGTACATAACTATGAGGATACGGTTTTACTTACTATATAATTTGAATTAATTATAATCTCATTGTAACAGAATAATTATTGGAAGTATTGTACTCGAAGTATGCAAACAATTATACGCTTTTGAATTTTGCTCACTTGCGAAGAAATTAATTTACTTTGCTCACTTGTGAAGAAAATTATTTACTTTGCTCACTTGTGATTAAAAAGGCCACTTTGCTCACTGTTTTGAGTTGAATTTTAATCAATTTTGCTAACGATTGTGGAAAAATCTAATTTAACAGTAAGTCACCTTGAAAATAAATGAAGTGTTTGAAAGACAACGTAGAGCATGTAACGTGATTGTTTACAATGTTACTGAAACAAATGCAGAATCTATTAAACTAAAAATAGAAAATGATAAAACCGAAATTCGGGAACTTTTAAAACACGTTGAAACTATCGATAACGCAAATATTGGCACGTTTCGATCAGGTCGTCGTGAATTGGGAAGATCGTCTCGCCCATTAAAAGTTGTTTTTACATCAACACATGATGCCCTTACAGTACTAAAAAATAAAAACAAAATCGATAATAAAAATGGAATTAAGATATTTGGGGATCAAACTCTATACAACGAAAGGTGAAAACAATTTAACTATCAAGTATTTTCGTAGAGTACCGTGTATCGTAAATAAATCTCAAAAAAACTAAATTACAAAAAGCTATACCACAGAATTTTCTCCGTATATGGTCACATCAACACAAGATCTCTAAATTCTTGTTTTCATGACTTTCATGATTACATCACTCCACAACAATTTCAGCTAATTGCCTTAAGTGAAACTTGGCTTACTCCAGAAATGAATGATGGTTTGTATAATTTACATGATTATACATTAATCCGTCGAGACAGACCTTCAAGAGGTGAGGGTGTCTGTTGGTATGTTCATTCTAAATTAAAATACACTATTCTAGATGTAATATCTCATATTGTTGAACTCCAATTGGAACAACTCTGGTTATGCCTTATAATGAAATAACAGAAAATTGCTTTTGGAGTAGTATATCGTCCACCAAATAGTAACATTTCATCTCTAGATGAACTCCAACTTGCTTTGTCTAGCATAAATTCACTAGTAGATTGGTGATCTTAACATTGCCCTGTACAAAAAAGAATTACGCATTAACAAGTCCCTCATGAATTTCTTGGAAATATACAACCTAAAATCAAATAATCGACGAACCTACACGAATCACTGATAATACATCAACATTACTAGATATTGCTTGTGTAACTAAAGATATAGGTATTGGTAAATGCGGTACTGAAGATCTCCTACATATGACTGACCATAGACTTACCTATTGCGAACTTAAATTTTCCGTTAATGCTAGTCCATTAAAAATAACTTACAGGGATTTTAGATATTTTGCACGTGATGCCGTACGGGTCAACTGGAAGTCTATTACTACGTTGGAAGACATTGACAACAAGTTACTATTTTTAAATGAAGCTGTACCTAGTTGTTCGACATGCATGCTCCATATAAAACTTTAACGATAAGGAAACGACGGCAACCATACATCACACCCACAATAATAGAAATGTTACGTTTAAGGGACCAAGCTTACAGAAGGTTTCTAAAAACAAAGTCTTCAACAGCTTATCTATATTATAAAGATCTTCGACATTATTTAACATCGGCTATTCGTAGAGAAAAGAAATGCTATATACAATACGAACTACGAAAATGCAAAATAATCCCAAGAAACTGTGGCAAAATCTTAATAAATTTAATGTACACGCTAAAATAAACCTCAAATTCCACTTAATTTCTGTCAGCCTAATGCTAATAATGACTATTTTCTTAATTCTATCACAACGTCTACTATAGATAACAATGTATTGATGAGATACAAAGATAACAATAAAAATTTAATGAATTTGTATTTGAATCAGTTACGGAAGCTAACGTTTTGAAATTGATACAATATTTAAAATCTAAAGCCCAAGGAATCGATTTTATAAATCTAAAACTATTGAAAATTGTGATACCTTATTGTATTGAAGGCTTAACCCATATAATAAACCATTCTCTTTGCCCTTCGACTGTACCGCTAACATAGAAAAAATCGATCATAACACCTATTCCGAAGAAACGAAATTCAACTAGTTTTTCTGAAATACATCCTATTAGTATCCTTCCTCCTGTCCAAGATACTGAAAAAGGTTGTTTTTGAGCAACTTACCCAGTATGCTAATGAGAATATTTTACTAGTAATTCAGTCTGGCTTTAGAAGTTGCCACAGTACTAATACTGCTTTATTAAAAATATATAATAATAATAATATATAACCATTTATTCATTTACATAATACATGTATAAATACACAACAGAAAAATAAAGTACAGGAAAAAAAACATGAATAAATGTGACATAGAAAAAAAATGGAAAACCGAATAATTGAAAATAAATTAATATATAAAAAAAGAAGAAATCAACAGAGTGAGCATAGTTCCAGCTAAGTTCCAATATCATGAAATTTGACGCTGTGAACATATGCTTGATTATATTGTAAAATCTGAGCAAAGAAATTCAGAAAAGAACAAATTGTTTAATATTTTTATTGATTATATACGATAGCACCAGTGATGAATATAAAAAAACTTAACAATGTTGTATTTAAAAATGATTAAAAAATGTTAAATTTAAAATGAAGTTAACTATTTTATTTACTCAACAATAAAGAAATTTGTTGTCTTGAATTAAAAAACAGAATTTTTTTAATCAATTTTTGTAGCTGTACATAGATAAATTTGCTATAAAATCAAAATCATAATATTGCAATGTAAAATTATAAACAAGTGGAATGTAATATAAGAAATTAGATTGACTACTTTTTCTTGCTGATATTACGTACGACAGATTGTTATCTTTCAGTCTAGTATCATATGAGTGAGTGGGAACACAAATATCATTATACCCAGATTTATGCAAAAACTTTGATATAGATATAAAATACAATTGTTTTACATCAAAAACATTTACTTCTCGAAACAAAGCGTCGCTAGAAAAAACAATTTTTATTGTAAATAATTTTCAATACTAATTTCTGTGTTATTTCTAACTTTGATAGATGAGTTGTCAAAGCGCCACCCCAAATAAGTATTCCATAACTCAATGAAGACTGGATAAATGCAAAATATAGTATACGCAGAATTTTAATTTCAAATGTATGTTTAAGAGTTCTAAATAAATATATGTATCTTCTTAGTTTAGTAACTAATTGGTTAATATGCACATCCCATTTCATGTTTGAATCAAAAATATACCTAAATATTTTATAGATGTAACCCCAGCTATGTTTATATTACATGTACAACTATTTCTGTTACAATTAACATTATGAACAACAATATGCTCGTTCGTAAGTAAATTACAAGCATAAGAAGAAAACGGCAAATACTTAGTTTTACTATAATTTAAAGTTAAACAGTTGTTATCTAGCCAGTATTTTATTGCTGATAGCTTAGTTGAAGCAGATAACATAACATAATCCCAAGTGGAACCACCGATATACAAAACTGTGTCATCAGCATACGCTAAAATGTCCACATCATTGAAAAGAATCAATAAATCATTGATATAAATATTAAACAAAACTGGCCCAAGAACGCTTCCTTGTGGAACTCCACATTTAATTTTAAGAGATGTACTTATTTTATTATTTACTCTAACACATTGATATCTGTCACTTAGATAACTCTGAAAAAAATGTAAGGATGTACCACGAATACCAATATGTTCAAGGGATAGAATAGTTGACACAGTCAAATGCCTTGGCTAAATCTAAAAATACAGCAATAGAGCATCTAGAATTATCCATATTTTTATAAATTTTTCTTGTTAGAAAAGCCAAAGCATCTGTCGTGTCTCTATCTTCTCTAAATCCGAATTGACGAGAAGATAGGATACTAAATTTTGTTAAGAAGTTTACCAGTTGAGTTTTTATTATTTTTCAAAAACTTTTGAAATATTAGAGCACAATGCTATAGGTCTGTAATTAGTAAGTAATTCCTCTTGTGAAGAGGTATAATAATTGTATCTTTATAAGCTCTAGGAAAATAACCTGCCTCTAACTCTAAAAATAATTGACAAAGGTTTAGAAATAATAGTAGCACATAGTTTTAAAATTTTGTTACTAATTCCATCAGAACCAGTTGAGGAAGTAGTTTTAATTTTTTGATAGTGAGTATAATATCATCTTCAATGATGGGTAAAAAATAAATTTTGATTTAATCTTTCAAATTTAAGTTTATAGCTATCGCTAGTTTTATGTAATTTGTTAAAGATTCAGCAATATTAACAAAATAATTATTGAATTCACTAGCAATGTCAGTATCATTTTCAATAAGAATATTATTTTCAGTTTTTATTTTAATGATATTAATTGTATTCTTTTTGTTTTAAATTAGCTGCTTGTTTGGTATACATCCAGATATCTTTTGAATCAGTTTCTTTAGAAATTTTAGATTTAAAATATTTGTTTTTTCTCTCTTAATCATATTATTTATTGAATTCCTCAGTTTTTTATATTGTATGAATTTAGCTTCATTGAGTTTATCTTTTAAAAATTCTTTGTGATATAAATCCCTTACCGCGATATGTTCTAAAATTATATTGGTAATCCACGGTTTTTTTGCACTGTTTTTACTTTAAATTTTTTAGTAAACATACAGGATGATAATACCTTATTTAACGTATCTGAAAATTGAGAAACAGCTAAGTCAATAGATGTTTCAGATGCAAAAGTCCATTTTATACTTTTTAATTTTTGTAAAAATTTATCATAATTAATTATTTTTGGATTTCCAATACTTATCTTCATTACTGCCTGTATCGTTAGTAATTTTATTTTTGTTATCCCTAATGTTCACTATAACCGGGTAGTGATCTGTAATTTTACTTTTGCAAATAATGGGTAAGATATTGTCATTTTTGATAAATGTTTTGATGTTAATGTGGTCAATACAGGATTCAGATGTTTTATCAACCCTAGTAACGTTTTTAATACAAGGATAAAGAGAAAACTCGCCTATCAAATTTAAATATTCTTCCGCTAAACGATCGTGTTTTAAGATATCAATATTTGTATCTCCGCTAATATTTCAAAATTACTTTGCATATGATCCCTCATATAATCTTTGAGAGAAATTAAAAAATCTGTAGTACAATAAGAATGAGATCTATATATTGAGGTAATGGCAACTTTAAGATGGTTTATTTTTATGGTGATTCTCAAAAATTTAAAATTCTTTACATCAATAACCTTATAATTTTGTAAAATATTTTTCCTACAATAGACAATCACTCCATCACTTTTATTTATATGACTATGATTGTGATAGAGATCATAATTATCTAAATTAAAAATTGAAGATCAAGACTATACCAAACTTCAGACAAAATTATTACGTCAAATATATTATCAAAAATGTTATATATTCTTGCAGAGAATTAAAATTTTTGGATATGCTACGAATGTTGGTATGAAAAATACAAATATTAGTATTATATTTAAATCGGAAATCAGAAATTGACTTATAACAAATATCTCTGTTATTTACACTGATGCTATCTATGTCAAGTACTTCATCAATAAAATCCAGCACCAACTGTTCTTCACTGTCGAACCCGTCTCATAAAATTTAAGTTTTTTTTTTTTTTTTAGAAAAATTAAACTGTAAAAGAAAATTTTAACTCAGATGAAATTAAAAATTGTATTATACCTAATTATTAAAAATGAAAACATTTTATACTACATGAGAACTAAGATATTCTGACGTTTATACCGATAAACTTAAAAATTCTAAATTATCTTATTGTTTTATCAACATTTTCTACATCATTACAATGTTAAGATAATTAAAAATTTGGATTGATAAATCAAACAAATTAGACCATACAAAGCATAAAATAAAAATCTTACTAATCAATTCACAACAAAGAAAGTATACCATCTAAAAATTAAATTTTGTTAAAGTAAAATACAAACATATTTACATATGGAAAACAAAAAGCCCCCTGAAATTTAATGTTATTCGATAAAAAATAAAAGCATACCTATAGCTGAACAAAGAACAAAACGACCAAAATGAAAATGAATGTTTTATGAACGACAGAGTTCTTTTAAATCTTCCTCATTAGCCTTATAAATTTTTCCATCTAGCTTCCACCATAAACAGTTATCTCTTGTCCAGACATTTTCCATTCCAAACTTCTTAATAGCACTTTTAAGAGCACATAAGCGCAGTTTTGTTAAATTTTCACGTATTACTAGTTTAGAACCTTTTAACAATTTCTTCGCATGAAACACAAGGTCGCGAGAACGGTATGTATCGAATACTATAATTATTGGTCTCGGAGATCTCGCCTGTGAACCACCCAAACGATGGCACCGACTTATATTATATAGATGAAGTTTCACCTGTAGAGTTGAATTGATTATATTTAACACTATTTGATCAGTATTTTCATTTTGCAGTTCATCGACTCCAAACAGAAGTAAATTTTCCGACGACCGTGCGCCTCAAGATCATCTAATCTGAATTCTAATTTTGAAATTTCCGTAGCATTTGCCTCAGTCTTATCCTTAATTACTTGAAGGTCACTTCTCAAGTTAGTCAAAGACTCGTTAAAATCTTCTTTTATACCGATTCTGAGATTATCCAAAAGATTTTTCATTTTTTCACTTGATCCTTCGTTACCAATTACAGGCAAATCACTTACGGTAGTAGCTTCCAATAAATCAGATCCTGATTTTTTGTAATTTCTTTTGCCATTGCAAAAGTAAAACAAACACAATACACTGCACGTAGAGATAACCGGACGTTCAAGTTCAATTGGTGTTATCGGTTCTAACAGAAAAATGTTTTCACATTCAATTGAAATATGCGAACTTTGTAATATAATACTTGTTTAAATAAATATGTTAATTACCACTTTAATTCTACAGTTTCATACATACTTTTTCACAGAAGAGTGCTTAAAACATTAACAAAACTATGAACGAAAAATCAGAATTTTTTTTGCCCGTTAAAATTGGATTTCAAGACGGAGTTCGATAAAACGTGTCTACTCAGACTCAGACATTCAACTACAACCAAATAACGAATGATATTGTAAAGGCAATGGATGTTTCAAAAGTTACAATCTTGATTTTGCTGGATTACAGTAAAGCCTTTAACGTTATTAATCACGAACTGCTTCTTGCCAAACTACGCTACTATGAAATCTCTAAGTCTGTAGTAAATTGGTTTAAAAGATATCTTACCTACAGGACAGGAGCATATTTGGACCACTTCTGTTCACCATTTTCACAGCAGATCTAATTATATCAGAAGACTGCAGGCTGCATTTATATGCGGATGACACACAAATCTACAACTCCGTGCTTCCCCATTGAAATTAAAAGTGCAGTTAACGTTTTCAATAAAAACCTTCAAAAGATTTACGAGTGGTCTTCAGAAAATGGTCTCATCATTAACCCATCCAAGTCAGTAGCAATATGTATAAGTTCTAGTGCTTCATGTGATCGTGTGCGACAACTAATTACAACTAATAATTACGTTTAACAATTCCGTGATTAATTTCTCCCATAGAGGAAGAAAATTGGGTGTTCTGTTTGACAAAAATCTGTCTCAAGTTACAAAGTTATTAAAAAATGCTCATATTAAACTTAAATCAATTTATAAATTTAAGCAAATATTACCTTCCCAAATTAAATGGAACTTGTCTACTAGTAGAATCCATCTCAGAAACAAGATACAAAAGATGCAAAACCGTTGCTTGCGTTTTTCCTTTAATATAAATTACAGAGAACATGTTACACCCTATTATAAAACAAACAGTATTCTAAAAATGAATGAAAATTACTACATTTTTTATACAATAACTGAATACAATGTGATCAAAAACCGGAAGCCTGTGTATTTGTATAATGAACTACAGCAAAGCTGTAATTTGCATGATGTAAATATTAGGTTTAAGAATAAATATAACATTCCTTTACACAACACATCAATTTACAAAATGTATTTGCATACATGATACCAACTCTAATTATCAAATTTGATCATATCTTAAACTCTATAGATACAAACCAAGAAACCATTAAACGTAGCATCAAAAATATGTTTTAACAGAATATAGGTAATAGTGTAAAATCTCAACTAGTATTAGAATTATTTACTTTTTTTTGTTATTGTTTACTGTATTATTGTACTTCTCTTTTTCACATAAGAATACGTTATTTTATTTAATGTTTTATAAGGTAGAGTAAAAGACCAACTTAAAAGTTGAACTTCTACCTTTTGTGGTATTCCCACAATAAAAGTATTTTGATTTGATTGGATAAATATTTATCCGAAGTAATTATTTTGTTAATAAAATTAAAATATAAAAAAAACTTTGATAAATCAAAAGTAAAAGCAACATTTTCAAGAAATTTATTATTTTTTTTAAATATAAACAGATAGTGATAGTACCTAATGCACACCAAATATATATTACGTTCAATTTAAAGTATTTTTTCCGAAATCGTCACTAAAGTAGCAAAAAATCGGCAGTAAAGTAAATAAAATCGGCACTGAAGTAGTTCATTATACGACGATTTTTAACTTCACATTTTAGCCGGTAGAGATGTGTAAAATGTATTGAAATTTTTGAATCGCGCATGCGTGATGCATACATTTGTCGTAAAAATCAAAGCAGCTGATTACATTTACTTCTTAAAGAACGTTAAAAAATTGTCTGATTTTGTTCAAATTTTGGAATTTCGGAAAAATATAATATGCACCTCGGCACTAAAGTTCTTTTTCATGGACTCACGTGTTTATTTGCCTCGGCTATCGCCTCTGCAACTAAAACACATCCGTCATGAAAAATCAAACTTTAGTGCCTTGATACATAAATAACTATTAACACAAATTTAGGAATGTTTAGAGTGTCTATCCTGCACCACAACAACATTTATAACACGCAGGCGTAAGATTCTGACACTTTTCGATATTTTACAGTAGGCTGTACTTAATTTTTAATCTAATGATCGGTTGCACCAACACGACTTCTTAAAAACTTTGATACAATTTTCCAAATCTACAAATTTTGTTTTCTAATAACCTAATGACTTTTCTCAATAATCATAATATCATTTCTGATTTTCAACATGGTTTTAGACCATAAAGATCAAACAATACAGATATACATTCATTTCATGTACTCGATAAAGGTGAAAACCTAGTTGGAGTTTTTGTGACCTAAGCAGAGCTTTTGAATGCGTCGACTTTGACATTTTACTAAACGAATTGACCAAATATGGAATTGTGGATGTTGCTGCTCACTGGCCGAGTTCATTTATAACGAAGCGTAAACAGTTCGTTGCCATTGAACATAATTGTAACTGAAACTTCTGATTATAAAGATATACAAGTGGGTGTTCCGCAAGGATCCGTTTTAGGTCCTCTTCTTTTTATACTTTATATCAATGAAATTGACAAGGTTACTACATATGCACATTCTACACTTTATTTAGATGATACTTCTTCAGTTATATCTAATAGGTATGATACTGTTTTGGAACAATAATGTAATTATGTGTTAGAAAATTTAAATCAATGGTTCAGCTCTTATTTAATTCTGCTCAACCCAGACAGGACTTGTGCAGTTAGATTTCGTAACAGACAAACTAATTGCGATGACCTCAACCTTCACATACAGGGAAAACAATTGCAACTTATGAAAGTGTCAAATTTCTGAGTCTTCATATCGTTAAGCGCTTAATGAACATCTTAACAAAAAATTAACTCGATTGTATATATGTTAACAAATCTCAAAACTGTACTTACAACACAACAGCTACTATGTTTATATCAAGCTTGTGTCTCGTATTGGTTTGGTATTTGTTATTGTTTTTAGTGATCGTCTCCTCATTCAAAATCGGTTTTATAATACGAAAACGTACATTGATGCAATGTATTGCATACAGTTAATTAAACTGACCTTAAAATTTATAATTCTACATCCATTTCTGTCGTCACAAATGGTAACTGCCATTTGAAAAAATGAAATATTTGACAGTTTCTGAGTGTCAACTTTGAAAAATCGCAGTAGGCAAATGGGATAAGACAGAAGTGTCAGTATCGATTTAAAATATCGGCTGTACTCCTAGAAATCAATACACAAAAATCATTTATTGGTCTTCAATGGTTCAAAAGTAGTGAATTATTTAATCTAACTTTTCGCATTAAATGTTAGATATGTCAAAAACTATGACACATGTTTTGACAACATGATGGTGCTGATCATAAAATTTGATGTAGAATTCAGATATGGTGTCAAAATAGAGTCATTCTATTTAAAAAACAAAGGTGGCGTCAATGTCCGGTAAATCCGGAAGTACCGCCATTTTGAACATATTTTAGTTAGACTTAGAGTAGTCGATTATGGCCTTATATGAAGTTTCAAACTGATAGAATTTCAGGAAGTCTTTCGAACCGACGGGGTACGTGAATCATCCTGTATAGAGTACGCTGCTAAAATATTATTCAACTAACTTAGGTTGAATAATAAAATCATTATCCCACAAATTGTTTAGTGATAAAAACAATTGTATCATATACAAAACTTTTTAATACCTACATATTACATGTAAAAGACATTAAACTAATACATAAACATGCGTTATTAATTAATCTAACTGACATAACAGTGCGACACTCCGTTTGATCCAATGCGAAGGATCATGAATGGAATTTAAGAGAAAATGTAAAACGTAATTAGTCGAGTGTCCTGTAGTCGATAAAACTCCTCGCCTTTCGGAAGTTTTATACAAAGGGCATTTATACCGACCAATTTCGTGGTATTTAGTAACTAGAATAGGAATTAACCATATAAGAGGCATAGAATCGTGAAGAATTTTCGGGTACAACTCAGCCAATACTGAGTGTTCAATATCCCACCTTGCGCCATCCGTAAATAGACCATAAACGTAAATTCCATCATCTGGTGCATTCTGAGTCGATGTCACTTTTAAAACTTTAAAATCAAACGTGATTTGATCAATGGGTATTACGTATTTTCTGGCGTAGTTCTGTTTTGTCCCAGTCAAAAAAGCTTGCGCGAAGAAAAATCCCGAAATCCAAAAATTATCAGGTTTTCCATCGGTAAACCATTTCTGCAAGAACTGTATACGATCAACAAAATCAGTTATATAATTGGGAAGATTTTTTAAGCTTGGATATGAGACCGTAGCCCAAGACTCAGGGATTTTACTTAAAATTAACGAAACTTGTAGTGCTTCTAAAGCAGGCGTCATCACCACAAGTCCTTTAATTGCCTTTTGTAGATTTAGTAAAGAAACGCAAATTGCGTTTAACAATTTATTAAATCGTTCCATTTCTTGCACCAAAACTGTGTTCATAGATTCTTCATATCGAACGGGAAATTTCTTTTGGGCGGTCTCCAAATCGAAACCACTCGGTAATTTAGACAATGTATCAGAAGCAATTAAACTTACCAAAGCTTCTTCGTTGCCAACACAACCATAGCATTCGCCTTGCACTAAAATCAAATTATTTAAGAATACATTTGATAAGCTCAAATCTCTTGTGATTCCGGCATTATGATGTAACCCGTAAACTTCCGGTGGATGAAGTTGAGGCAATGACTTAATGTGTTCAACAAAGTAATCGTATTCTGGTTTTTAGGTATATAGTAATAACTATTTATGTTAGAAAATGTGTAATTGAAGTTCACGACTACATTAGGGTTTAAATAATCATTTAATAAGGTGACTATTAAACGACGATCCCAGTCATCAGTTACTCTTCCTCCATAGTTACATTCTCCCGTTAAATAACACACACCTTCATAAGGATTATCAGTGTATTCGTTAATAAACATCTGAAGTTGCCGAACTGATATATCAAAATCAGATTCGTTGAAACCGTATGGGATGTTCCAGCCTAAGGGTCCAAAACTTCTTCGCTCTTGTATGACGGCATGAAAAAATGCAATTCCATAAAGTAATCTAGCAAACATTGTATCATTCCCCGGACATCCCGTATAAAACAATTCGTTATTGACAGGATCGTTTAAGTAAGATTTCAACAAATTCTGTTGTAAACCGGTCGGAGGTTCATTAGTCATTTTTACGCTGTTATCAAGAATGGCAACAGAAAATTGTTCAGAAGAGTAAGTAGTCAGCCATAAGCGAAAACTCGTATGAGTATTTTCGATAGTTAAGCTTTCACACAGTCTTTCAAGTGACGCCATCCAAGAAACTGCAAGATGGCAGTTCTGCAAACAAACCCAAGACCCTTCTTCTTGGCCCTGTTCAATAAGACCTTGCGCAATAGGTCCTTGGCCTTGCCCCAATGAGATACATCGAAGATTTTCTTGAAACCCTTTACACGACGCAAAATTTTGAAGAGCCAACATTGGATCAGTTCCAGCTGACAAAATGAAAATAAGGGGACATATGCATGTTGACTCCTCAAATGATTTGGCTATATTAAACGGAGGTGGAATAACATATTTGCTGCCCATTTCTTCAGCCACGTATTTAGTAACACTAGCAGTTACTTTATCGGGACGCAATACTCTAATTACTAATAATCTTTGAAATGGTGAAAGATTTTTCTGCCACGGTTCAGGAAACGATTCGTTTTGAGGTTCAACTGAATCGTAAATTTTTTTCCAAAAAGCAATATAGTCCGTAAAAGATTTTATTAATCCTTCAAAGACAGTTATCTTATCCAATCTACATATTTCGTTCCATGATTTAGCACTAAGCCAAGTGGATGCGGGATTTGAAACGACATTTTCTACGTCTACTCCTCCGGTTAGTAAAAACATATATTCTGTCTCATTAACTTTATTCCTAGATGCCATGATCCTAGTGCACAACAAGAAAGAAAACATAATTTTATCTCGTTCAAAAAGAGATCTGCATACATTTGCGTATAAACTGTACGTAAAGTTTTCTTTTAAGTAAGAAATACGTTTAGGTAATTCTCGCGATTTTCCGGCACTGTCTATTGAGCTAATGTATAAATTAATAAACCACGCTAATGAATACTGGTACATTGGGTCAATGTTTGGCAAACCTGAAATGCAATAATATAATCCCGCCGAATGAACCGATACTGGCTTGTAATCAGATCGAGATATTTCAATTTTATCTTCAGTGTCCTTTGTCGCAATTTGTTTTGCTACAATGTCGACCGATATAATTTTTGACTCGTTCAAAATTTGAATTGCTATTTCATCTTCCAAAATGTCTCCTTTCGATTCCGAAAGAGTTCGCAATATCATATCCTCTACTTTGGCCAAAGCGGTTTTACTTTCAGCGCTTTCCACTATTAATTCTTCGCGTCTTCGTTGTAAGTCAGGGCGTTCTTTAGCGACCACAATGCCTAGCAACTGATCTTCTAAACCGGGTAATGTCAACGCAAAGTTAATTATTGTTACTTTATTAAATACTTCAGGAAGGTAATGTGGATTTCTGAGTTTACTGGTCAGATAAAGCTTAAAATCGGTATGATAGGTGATCACATTATCACCAAATCCAATGACCATTACCCCAGACTGCTTATATGTTAATTTAAAAAGTAATGGATCTAGAGGAGAATCCAGATCATCTGAAATATTTTCCACTAACAACGGTTTTCCAGATTCAATACATTTTTCTACAACTTTCATGTAATCTTTGTCTGAAAATTTGATAACGCAAAGTTCATTCTTCTTTTCCATTATTTTAATCCACAAATTAGCTTGAGATTGTGGATCAATCAGTAATGACCATCGTTTGGAGTTGTCTTGTATTATAGCGTTTCCAGTAGAAAAAGTGTCTCGAGGAAGACCAGTAATGTACCAGTCTTGTGTTTTTAGTTCACTACCCATCGTTGTTGCAAAATCGTACGTAGGTGTTACCGGAATTTTTATGTTTTGTATATATTCTAACCAGTCCGAAATTGTCTTTAACCGCCACTGCATCGTAAATGGCGATAAATATGAAATCACACCGCACGATAAAAGAATATCTCCTGCTACACAATCGTATTGTTGTTGTAAACTTTCGGCAGCGGTTATCCATCTTGCCTTTTCTCCTCCTAATCCACCAATGAGTTGATTTGCCCTTACCAATTTGCTCGCACATAAATCCACGCGATCTTGCAAGGTTTCTTTTTTCTCTGTGGCATCTAAAAGCATTTCGTTTAATTTTGCCAATTTTTCCTCTAACTTAGCAACTTGCAGTTTTTTCTCTACAAGTATTGCCATGGTTGCACCATATTTTTTTTCAGCTTCTTCTAATTTAGCCTTTTTCGGTGCAACTTCCTTAGCTACTTTGTCATACATGTCCATTGCAATAATCCATTTGCATAAACCTTCAGCGGCACTTGAAGCTTTAGCAACAACGCGAGGTACAAAATCTTTATGAACTAAATATTCTTTTCGAATTTTTGCCATAATTTCTAGTTTGATATGATCTTTATCGTAGTCCTTTAAAGACTGTAAAAAATTCATATCACCCAATATTCGCTTGCTAGGTCCCCAGTAATCTAAAATTTTCCTTCCGGTTGATGGGTCCGGTAATCTATCAGGTTTTATATCTTTCATGACACAAACAGCGGCCATGACCAATTTGATTGGTTCTGGAGGATTTTTCATTGATTTCACCAAAGTTATATCGGTTGGTTTCAAAGTGTTTAGCGCATCTATAGCTTCTTCTAATATAGGTATTGCTAACGCTAAATCTGCCTCGCATTCGGCTTTTAACGCTTGAGCCTCGGCAGCCTGTGCATTCGCAATCACTTCGTCTTTTCGGACCAAATTAGATGCTATTGCTACTTCTCTAGTTTCTTTTTCAATTTGTACCATCATCTCCGTCGCTTTTTTCGACATAGCTTTTAATTCTGGTTGGAAAGTTTCCAATTCGATTTGCATTTGTAAAATTTGTTCAGCCGCAAATTGTAATTTTTCTAAACCTACTACGTAACGAGTCTTATTTTTCCTTAACTCGTTTTGTTTGTTATTCATTAATTTCGTAAAGATCTTGATCAATTCCAAGTACGATGCAGAAGTTATGTAGGTTCTGCGATTAGTTTCTCTAAAGAAAGCACCCGAAACTGTTCGTGCAGACACATGAAAATATTTGCACGCTATTACGAGCGAATTTTTTATATCGTTGTCAAGATTAACATCTCCCATCCAACTGCGTGCAACCATTTCTAAAGCATGTTCTGGCCAATCTTCGAACCAATCAATCATGCAACAATTAACTAATGAAGGATAAAGTCGTAGTCTCAATCGAAAAGAAGAACCGATTGGGCTAAAGCATAAACATATGTGCAATTTTTCGCGAGTCCGTTTTATAAAATAAGAAAATACTACGAGTGGGCTGAGATCTAAATTACGATTTCCTCCCTGAGCAGCCAGACGAACCAATTCTAGAACTTCTTGTTTTTCGTCAATTTGGAAAATATTCGCTACTTCGCCTGAATTAAGCAAGCCATCAATATCTTGTAAAAACCTTCTTCTTTTATTTGACTTTCGGTAAATAAAAACACAGTTTGTTTCCCTCTCCCGCCCGCTTCCTTAACGACTTTTTTTATATCTTCCCTCCATTCGTACATACCATAGTTCTTGGTAATTTCTGGTTGAAAAAATGTATGACCGGTTATAACACTTGCAAGTTTTGTCAAAGACTGTCTACCTGACCCACTTACACCTACAAACAACGCGCTACCACTAGGAAGTGATAAAATTCTGCAAATTTTTGATAAATGTTCTAAAGCGTATGTGAACAATACCATATCCATTTTATTTTTATGAGTTGAATTGTACTCCTCCAAAGCAGAGCTCGTTATGTTAATAAAAGACTCCATATTCAATACCTCCTCATATTTCAAATCAGTTTCGCCCCCTTCCGTATCTAAATACGTCCCAAACATTAATCGGTGCAATGATTCTTCGGTAACGGTCCCTGCTTCATCTTGAAGATTTTCAAAAATATGATCAAAATTTTCTTTAAAAATTCTTGTATACAATCTCTCAGTTTCTTATAAAGCTGTTGTTTGTCAAAAGAATCCACTAACCTATCATACATAACACGCAAAACTTCATGAACCCATATCTTCGAAAACACAGTTTTGTTATCCACAGATTCCTTTCGTAGAAGAGCACATCCATAAATAATTCTCGAAAAATCTCTTAAATTAAATACATAATGACATTTCGCGGGTGTCGGCAAAAGACTACTTAGAGCCCATTGATAAATTTCTAAAGTAGCATTCACAACTTGGTTAACACTTTGAATGACATCGCTTGGAAAGCCATTGTTTTTCCAGCCTAGATGAAGTATATTAGAATAAATTTTACACATGGATTCGTCAGCAAATTCGTTAATAGAAAATATACTAAAGTGTCGCAAAAATCTAGCGTACGTATCTTGCCTACTTCCACCAGGAATGCCCATTGCGGCAATTATTAAAATATCGTGCAAGTAAATAGGATTCGTGTCTTTCAAATCGTACCAATTTTTATGATCAAAATATTGACGTAACAACTCAATAGGAGGTTGAGCGCCGTAAACTTCTTTAACCGGCATGTTCAAGTCATCTACGAAAATAAGACCCAACTTTCCCTTCGATGGACCGTAGTTAAATCGTTTCCGCTTCTGTAGCTTAGAAATAATCAAATCTTGAGTCTGATTCGCGGTAATCTTAACAGTAAAAGTCACACACGACGGTTCATATTTATTTTCATCCAATCGATTCATCAAAAGGTCTTGCAAATATAAACTTTTTCCAGTTCCCGTCGGTCCAACTAATAAAGTAGAAATTTTATGATTTATGTACATTTCCAAAACGTGCATGTATTTTATACTATCAACTGTAGGAACTAATATTTGTTGAATATTACGAGCTTGCTCTACTTTCATATTTTTAGCCATGTCTGGCCAAAATTTCCATACACCTCTTCCCTTGAACATGTAAAAAAGTCAAATAACGGACCAGAATCTGGTATTTGAATTTCCAACTTCTCCATGACTCTAGGGTAGACGTTATCTTTATCTTCTCCTCTCCATAATGATTTAACGAAACTATCAAATTTTTCCCTAGAGGTCAAATCTAAAATTGAACCTAATCCCCATACCATCCCAGTTACAGTTGCAGCTTGAATCCAACTTATCATATTCTTTGACTCTTCCTCTTTTTTCGTCGATTCATTACATGCATCAGTTAAAAGCATGTCAACCATTTGCATCATATTTTTTACCAAATTGACCTGACCAGCATTACATAGTTGACTACAAAATTTTGAAATAAAGTTTAAACTCGGTGGTACCACCCAATCAAATAATTCTAAAATGTAAGTGTCGTTTCCCTCCCTCCAATCAGGCGGGCAATTTGGCAACCACGACTCTATGTGAGGTCTCCAGCCTAATGCTGACGGTTCCATATAAATCATCCCGCACCTTGAAACCTTACAAACAATTTAAAAATGTAAACAAAAGCAGAACTTACCGTAGCAGGAGAAGCTTGCGCCAAATCCATTACTTCAAAAATTATAGACATTACATTAGTCATAGCCATAACTTCGCCCGACATTAGACACAATTTCTTGTTGTCATCCAAAACCGTATTCATATTTTCAATCCATACAGCATCGACAGGTCCATCAAAAATAATCCATTTTCTGTCGGGAGACGGGTCCGTTACAAAAGTTCTGAAGCAAGTAGCCACGACACCATCAAACCATTCGTAAGAGATTGGATCAAACTGCCCGTATAATTGGCCCATTGTCACCGATTTAGGATTAATAAACTGATATTTAACAGCTAATTCTGATTCACCTTGACGCCTTAAGGTAGTCAAAGCGTCCCCCAAAAGTTTCAGTGTCGTGGTTTTTCCAGAAAAAGGTTCACCCACTAACATAAACCCATGTCGTACTATCATCATCTCGTACGTCTGTATAATTTTTGTGACAACACACTCTTTGAGTTGTAAATTTCGAGTATCACATAATATTTGAACTGCCGAAACAATTAAAGAATATTCAGCTTGAGGTAAATATACTCCGGGAAATAAATCTGATATAATTCCTTCAAATAAAGGCACATCGTGATTTAAAAACTTTGGTAAATTTACATCTAAAATAGATCTCAGTATCAAAACATCTTCATTTTCTTCGGGATATTTGCGTTTATTGTTACCACAAGCCAAAAGAACGGATTTAACTGCTCTCATTCCATAATCGTAATGGTTTTGAGAAGATAATTGTTCCGAACAACACCGATATGTAGTCACAATTTTGACCGACAGCTTTCTAGCATCTTTAAAACCGTATGAATACAAAGATATTTCTCCAATCATTGCATAATCAGGTACCATCATTGCTACAGTTCTGAATAGAACTTTTAGATTGTCTGGTAATTCCGATCGTCCCGCATAACCAGGATTCATAGTAATACAAACATAACACGCTGGATTTAATTTCAAATTTGTGCCTTCAAAAGTGAAAGTTTCTAGGCCAGCTCTAGTTGCTAAGATAATGGTTAGTATTTGTTGAGCAACGACCGATAAGACTTCTACATCAATTCGATTAAATTCGTCAAAACAAGACCATGCACCTGAACTAGCAAGTCCTTTGAAAAACTTTCCCATAGCTTTATAATCCAACCCATCCGAGCAATTAAATACAACACATTGCACTGCAATCGCTTTAGCTAAGTCTTTAATGGTTTCAGTCTTACCAGTTCCTGCTGGTCCTTCCGGAGCACCGTTCAAGTGTAATTGATAAGCACCTACCAACGTTCTATAGCATCTATCAGTTAAGGGAGTAATAACAAGTCGATCACTATTGCCTAGATACTCGTTTGCATAATTAACGGTGGTGTTAATAATTCTCACCAAGCATCGTTCCTCCCAGTAATACCTTAACTGAGCCAACCACTTGAATTCCACGTCGTTTTTCACGTTTTGGTTGTACAGTTCTTCAGTTACGTCTTTGGCATGTACATCAATAACAATTAACGCTTTTATAGTGATTCTTGTCAAATTCGTTATAGTAGATTCCCGAACTAAAGATACAATATCCATTAAATCGTTTTTGAGCTGAGTGATATATTGTTCTAAAACATTTCTCTTCTTAGTATTCAGCGCATTATGAACATTTGCAGTCCAAAAGATTTGAGATACTGCAAGAATCGTTTGTCCTGGCCAAGACCTGACCCATGTCAGACGTTCCGTTCCTGCATAAGCAGTCCAACTTTCTTTTAACTGATTAAAAACAGCTCCCAGCATTTGACTCTCAACCTGAACTAACCATTTTTCAACACTACCGCGAGCCTCGACTGTATCAATAACCTTAAGAAAAGTAACCCTTTCTTTTTCTTCACTAAACATTGCGTGAATTTTCAAGGAACCATCAAATTCTAAGCGATTAACTCCTTCAAAACATTTTCTTAAATGTGGTTGTACTCTTAGCGGATTTTCAGTTTCTGATAAAATCTCTAACATTTCACCATTTGACAAAAAGAAAAACCTCGGAAAGAACAAACGTTTCTTTTCTAAATAATTAGCAACACCATCGTTAATATTTTCTAGCATTTCTGTGCAATGTTTCATATTTTCTAACAGTCCTTGTTGTGGAGCAGTGTCAATAACTTTAGGATCCCGAACAATTACTGTCAAATACCTTTTAATCATCCCATCCACTTCTCGAAAAAGTACTCCTTCCTCCGGCATTTGATTGATAATATCTTTAGATGAAAATATTGGTAACAGGTATAACCATTGCGATTGCACTTTTCCCCATTCTTCTAAAGTATCGTTAATTCGAATAATTTTTTCGTACCACTCACGCACCAAAGATTCGTAGGATTTAACAAAAACTGAACCTCTCATTGTTAAAGTTTTTACTATATGATCATCCAACACAACTTGAATATCATCTAAAGCAGTTAGTATCTCGATCCCCGTGTCTTTGTAGGTACTTGTGTTAAAATAAACCGCATCCCATTCAGATTGCATTCTTAAAAGATTGTGTAAAAGTTCTCTTTCTTTAATAGCGCTCATACTAATTACTTCGTATTGGTCAATATTGTCTAATAAGCCCATATTCATAAGTTTATATAACGTTGTACCAGCATTTGGCATTAGATCAAATCCTGCCACTTGCGACATTTCATCCCAGTGTCTTTGCAGCATTGCGTCATTACACATTATATACATCATGTGTAACGCTGGCCGAAAATGTATAATCATTTGAATACCCTTAGTGCACAATTTAATTGGTGCGGGATGAGACATGGGATCGGGATCGTCCAAAACACCAGTGAAGTTAAGTCGTCGACCTTCCGATAAAGCTTGTCTGATTTTACCTTTATACGATTTCTGTGTCATTGTAAGTTCTTTATACAAATCCTCGATTATTTCTTCAGCTTGTTGATGATCCAAAAACTCAAAAGGTCCGTACAACCATGCCTCCGTATTTCGCACTATTAAAAAGCAAGCTTTCACAAGCCGATAAAAAGGATACACATGCATTTTTAGGTTCAATAAATCGGGAATTTGTGTCAACGGATATTTAAAAACAACTTCCTCTTTATTAATCCATTTTAGTACCTTATCGAATTCTTTTATTTGTGACATAAATGGCGATAAATGGTGAAGATAAGACTTGCTATTATCAGCGTCGTCCATTAAGTTTAATACAACAAGTGTTGGAAGAAAATTCTCGATATCCTCAACTAATGTTATAATTGTTTGTTGAAGACGTTCATCAAACTCGGTTTTACAAGCTTCTATCATGCTAGCATTTTGTTCAAAAATAGAATTGATCCTATCAAGCCATTTTATTGTTTTTGAGTTAAGATGCATATGTGCTCGAGTTATAGTGGTCATTTCCATTAAATTAATAGTCACTTGAATAGATGATTCAATTCTTTCTGTAAGCTCAAAAATGTATTCGGTTGCTGCCCATATCATATAAGTACTAAGTTCCATTAATTCCTCAGAACTTTGAGGAACCGTTAATGCTCGAACTTTAATCATTTCAAATTGTTCGCAGATATCTTCATTTAACCAGGTATGCTGTAAACACAACCGATCAGCAACTTTTTCTATCAAATAGTACACCGCATCCCTCATTGCATCTCTGCACGAAGATTGAATTAACAGTCCCACTAAATAATGTTCGTTGTCCCGCATAATTGTTAATTTGTCGAGGTACGATTTATAAATATCCACCGTGGCGTAACCCTCTTCAAAGGTGATATCATCCTTAACTGGAACCAAATCTTCAGAACTTTCACTCATTTCACCCGTTACAAATGGTTCTAAATTAATAGACTCCATTATGTAGTAAGAATTGGGACAACTTGAAGGTTTCAAAAAAGATTGTGATTCTTTCAACTTAAGTGATTCTTGGCGAAGTTTTTCTATGAAAATTTCCTCTTTGCTTACTTCTTCTTTTTCTTCTTGCCATTCCTGGTTACTTAGCATATCTTCAGTTAAAGTGAACTGTGTTGGTTTGTGTATGTCAACAGTACCTTTTTCAGATATGGATTCCGATTGGACGCCATCGGCCAAGTCAAATTGTAATTCTTTGTTCCAATGGCGATGCCCTGAATGAATACCAGCAAATTCCAAGTTTAAATTTTTGACGTAAATACTAACGGGTGCAAAAAGAATCGTGATGTTGTACATCAACCGTCTTTCGTAATATTCAACAACTTCTGGGAGCATAAAATTCGGGATTAATTTATCCTCGTATCCATCGCAATAATACGATTCCAAAGATTGTAAATTACTCCCTAATGTTGCTAGTTTGCGTATTAGGTGAATATATAATTGACACAATTTTGATATTGAAGGTTCAAGAATTATTCTTCTTTCGTAAATTATGTTCATAATGATAAATGGAATTTCTTTGGGGTTTTCGGTAACTTGAAGAAGGTGTTCGATAGTGGTTTGAATAGACAATGTAAGGAAAGTGGCCATCAATGAGGTACCACAGCTATAAACTGCATGTCTTAGGTAGTTTGGAAAATTACTTTTGTCTTTATGCACTGATTCCATAACACGTTTGTACCACATACATATTACTGTTTGGGCCTTAATAATCTCTTCGTCAAAAATTCGATAAAGTTCAGAGATATCGTAGAATTTATCGCGAAAAACTTTGACGGTAAACAAACACTGAGGCAAATCCCTGACACAAAGTGTTACAATTTTTCTCGTCAGAGAGAAAGTAGGAATAAACCTAATCTTAAATCTTTCAATTGTTCTAAGAAACTTGGGATAAAATAAAGTTCGACCTAAATTCTTAAAACATGCGATCGTCTCATGTCCGTTTATAGATTGATCCAGAGGTTTAACAACACACATAACACCTACTGCATGCGTGGCTTCAATGAAATCGTTGCGAACTTCTTGCACTAATTCCTCAAATTTAACAGTGTAAATCTGTTCTAAACCATTACAAGAGAGTTTCTTCCGGATGGCTCGAATTACAGATTTTGTAATGGGCATTGTAGGCAAAGAAGAAGCCAATTCAAACAAAATCAACTTAGGATACGCGCATTTTGTAACTTTTAAATACGGCTCGACGTCTTCGGATTTTAATTTAGTTTGCGCCACTTTGTCTGCAAGTGCTTTGAAGCATCTGCCTTTCCGTTCCTGCAAAAGTTCTACGGCCACAACAATATTTTGTCCCATTATATTAGAAATTACATCGTAAGCATTCGGATATGATTGTGTTTGAAAAAGTTTACCACTTTCTTCTTTTTAGGCCTCGACATTTTTATTTATTGTATTCAACACTATGTAATTAAATTTCTTCTATTACACTTCACGTATAAAAGAACTACACTCATTTCTTATAAAACTTTCAAATCTGAGATTCTCAGTTGAACGTAAGATATTAAATCGATGTAAAGCTTAGCAACGGCATTATCGATGTTGTTGCTAATGTGAGTGGTTGCTATACAAATATGAAATTATTATTCGTAATTGATCAGATAATGTTTTCTAAATTTCAGTAAAATAAATATTGAATTGAAGTAATAAAAGTGAAAATAAACGAAATATCAACTGTGATTATTTTAAATAGTGGAAAAAACAGTACATTCCGTAGCTTTGATTGAAAATTGTAAAGAACATATCAGACAAGAGCGTTATAGTTATAGGTAAACTAAGATTAACGCCTCCGAAAGTATATTAAAAAAACAAAATATCAATCACATCACGTTCAACAATTTATTGCATAGATATTAATAAAACCGTTTTTAGTATTTATGATGTTACATTTAATAAATACAATATAAAAATGGAAGGGACAGTACCTACAGACCCATGGTCAACAAAAAACATGTTGTTTGAGAATCCCACTTTGGACCTGGTCATGAAGCCTCCGGTAATTAGGAAAAAGTACAACACAATTTAAAAAATAATTAACATAATTAATATTATATGTGATACAGGGGGGTAAGGGTTGGATGTTTAGGTTTAGTGGTTTCCTAAACCTTGAAGTAAAGCTGCAAGACGACCAATCCACCATTGACACGGTTTTCACCACAGTACAGGTTTATACTAACTTTGGGGACCATAATAACACTACATCAAATAAATATTAAAAACATACGATTAAATTAAATAAATATATTAAAATTGAATCAGGGTTTGAATTGGGAAGGAAAACTATAACAAGAGGGTCCATTGTTTACGATAATTTATAACGAGGAAGTATAAATCCATTTTAACTGGTGCACAAACAAAAATGTCGAGAAAAATTGATTAATAGTGGTTAGATTAGGAGAAAGAACTCAAAACTTTACAATAAGATATAGAATTTTATGTAAAGGGAAAGTTGGTGTGTTGTTGACAAGATGTATATAGAAAATATCATCACACAAAACTATCAAAATAAGATAAGAAAAGAATATGTGAAGAATGTATAGTAAGTACATTTTGTTGGTAAAACATTGTGTTTAGTTCATTATAATGCGCATAGTCGACACCTCAACTATTTAAGTGAAAACAAATCAGTCCAAGCGGAGAATAGTTATTTACATTAGAGTGTGGAAACTAGTACTTTACGGCGCGACAGCTCTGTTTGAAGGCTCGTTCCTCATTAGCTGGAGCGCCGTAAAATCACTTTACGCACGAAATTTGTAAAATATTTTTTGGCCGACGATCATCATCAAAAAGTAAAAAAAGAACAAAATTATTTCTATTAATTTTAAGTAGACCTGGCTGTTTAATTATTTTGATTTATAGTTCAGGAGGCCAAAAATAAATTTACTTCAACAGTCTAACGGTTAGTTTTTCAATCATTGCTTAACTTTACTTTTGGGTTTACTGTTATGGTGGTAATTTTTGTCACAATTATCTCCTTGGAGAAAGTTATCATTTGTCCAAAAGAGCAACTTAAGTTAGTTTCTTCCAAAATGGAGTTAGGTTGTCTGGACGAGCGACTAAATCGCCATCCATACGAGATGAAATGCGCTAGCGTTAACGTTAAATTTAAATGAAAATGGTTTTTTCCGACTATCTCGTGTATGAACTTGACTTCCTTACTTTTAACTGTCATTTTCTTAGTTAAATTTAAATCTAGTACAAAGTAATTCAACAATATAGCTATGTTGCCAGTAGTTATTTAAGCTAAAATGGATCCCAAGTAAAATAGCCTTTTTTTATACTCGTGCGACACCTTAAGTAGATCACACATTTAGGGCCGATTTAGATAAAATACATCCTAGGATACATTGGTGCAACCGGGCATAAAGTATTTTTCAAATATTTAATATACAGGACCACCCTGTATATTTTTTGAAAACGGGTCATAGGTTAATGGTTTTGGTATCAAAATGAAGCTAAAATTAGGCCGTATAGCTGTTGCTATTAAGAGTCAGCTGAATTTCACGTTGTTTTCAATAAAAATTTGTCAATAAAAATAAAAGTAAGTTTTGATAATGAAAGAAAAATAGTATTGGGTTGCCTAAACAATCAACATTCCTACGTTTTGACAATAAGGTTGAAAGGAAAGTCATTAATAAGCAAATAAAAAGCTTTATTTCCAAGGAACAGCTTCGTATGATATTAGAACTAAATTAAATAGGAAAGTTACAATAAATAAACATCAAAACTTCTAATTTTTATTGATGAATTTTCAAAAAGACCGTGTAATTTAGCTGATTGCTGATAGCGAGCGCTATGCGCAATAATTTTAGCTGCGTTTTGATATCAAAACCATTTTTGTCACTTAAAGAGCGAGCAGAAATTCGAAAAAACCAGTTCACAATGCTAAATCCCTATGAACCGTTTTCAAAAGCACTACCCTGTATGCCTGAAAATTCATTTGAACCCTGTTGGTTAAATATAGTGTGTGTATTAATTGGCGCAAAAACTACACTTAGCTGCATTTTTGATCCGGTTCTGAATAAAAAATCTTAATGATAAAATGTTGTATTATGCTTCGTATTATTGAGCAACCATTGGAAAGAAACATATATTTGCCAACACCGTAGCCGCATATTGTTCTAATTGTTGGTTCCGGATTAATTTATGTATTTTACTCGTTTATTTATTTAGTTATTCGTATGGCATATTTTTAATATTGTACTGTTATGTAAATGTTATGCACGGTGCCCAAGAAGATTAGTATAAAACGGTATAGTGTGGTGACAAAACCGTGTGCAATTGTGCATTGGTTCGTCCTTGGCAAAGTATTTGCTTCAAGGTTTAGAAAAACCACTAAACCTAAACATGCCAATCCTTACCCCTTTTAGTATTCATACGTAACAACATTAATTAAGTGTGTAAACATTATGGAAGGTAAATAAGAACATAAAAATATAACTCGTTATTACTGTTAACAGGTGGGCAAATCTAAGCCTACTAACTAAGAGTTACGTTCTAGTCAGTATCTCAAGTCATCCCTAGTATAGTTTAGTGACTTCTAGCGCTTAGTAGTAAGTCGAAAAAAGTAGCAAGAATTTATCAGACAACCTCGCTAATTCTGTCAAAAATTTGATTGATCATTAGAGGGTTGGTATTTTGATTTTAAAAAATTAAAATAAGAAAGTATAAGGCAATTTTAGATCAATCAAGCGAAGTTGCATAGTGGAATGTACAAGACTCTATAGCCCAATAGAATTAGACACAAAAATGCTAAACCCTGCAAAAACGGGTTTTCACTTCTAGCTTCTAAACTATAATGCATTCTAGCGCCATAAATAGGATTAGCACTTTTAAACTACATTAAATTGTTGACAATTTGAGCACAAGATCAGATCTGTAGGTCTAATAATAACCAAAATATAGTCCTTTAAAAATTGACCAGTTTGATCAAAAACTGTTTTGGAAGTGTTTTGCCCCTACTCCGAGCTATATAAGGTGTTAATTAAGTATGTGGCCAAACTTCAGGATGTTGTTGCTTACTCAATTTTAACACAAGTTCATATAAATATAGATCCTAAACGGCTTTGTTTTTATGATACGGGGTATTAAAATAATTTTTTAAAAACGTATTTCGTGAACAACTAGAAATGGCAAATTAGTATGACATGAAACTTGGTGACAATTTTTAACGATACATATGAGGTTGAAACTTGCTGGCAGTTTTAACATATGCTATGCTTTACATGATAGGCTAGTCGAATAAGGCAGTGCTTCCTCCAAGTCAACTGTTTTGACTGATGTAGGTCTCCCAATAACAGCAGCGGTCCTTTTAAAGGTGCTTGATTGGCACAGTCTTTCATGTATAACATAAGAAATGTTAAAAATTGTCATGTCAGCAAGTTTCATCATACTAATGCTTCTTATATTATACAGGGTGGTTAATTAAACAAGTCAAAAACGATTGAGATGAGGTATGTGACATGGTCTTTCGCCTTTACAATGGCGCGGTTAAGAGTAGGAATATGTATTAGTTGTTCGTCTTTAATTGCATACATATAGACAAAATAAAGTGGGATAGATTTTGCTATTGTATAGGTAGACTCGGTCCGGATTAACAAAACTTAACGCCTGAAGCTATAATTTAAAAGTGTAAACTACTGGAAAAGAAGATTTCATAATTGTTTAACGTTTATTCTATAGCTAGATATTGTAGATTCATGTAAAAGATGATAAATTACTCTTCACATTAAATAAGTATAATATGAGATTTTTAAAAGTCAAAGACGCCATGTTTTTTTTATTTAAAAATAAAACATTCTCTGACAAAAAAACCATGCAAGCCAGTGATTTTTTTTTAATTCATATTTTTTATATAAATATTATCAAGTCTTAGTTTTATGATATCCTAATCAAGCAAGTTGAGTTTAATTAGGCCAATTAAGGTTTGCATAGGTATTTTGCATATTATGAGACTTTTGTGCATAAAACGTTCAAAAGAGCTTATTTAAGCATATCAGCTTAAAATAAAAAGGGCATTTCATTTCACAGGTTTGTGCGCAAATGTTTACATTAATAATTCATATTTTGCCGTTATTTTCCGTAACACAAATCTAAGAATCGAGCCAATATCACCTAAGAATTGCTGTAAAGGATTAAAGGTATTAAATTCCGTTTGTTGGACATTCTAAGCTTATTAAAGAATGTTGCAAATAAGTTTTTACATGAATAGGTTTTAGTATCTAAATTATTTACATCCACTTTGTAACCAATGAGTCAGTGCAACTAAGGACAATACAAACTTCTTTCCTCCTTGTTATTTATTGTTAGTTACTGAAATCAATTTAAGTTTTGAGTTTTGTTAGTCCTTAGGTAGGTATACCTATTTCAAAAATTTCAAATTCAGGATGCAAATTACGCGTAATACAATTGAAAATGCCGCAAAAATCTTTCCGATATTTTTCTAAACCACATGGAAATGAACAGAACCTATAGAAAAATCAAATCAAAAAGTTTAATTACAAGCGTTGAAGATATTGTCAAACAAATAGCACAAAAATTGAATGACGTGTTAAATAAAAACGAAAATTTATGGTTGTTGCCCAAATATCTACTATTTTAAAAAGTCAATTTGGCGCTGATCTATTACTTTAAACCTGCATATTATTAATAATTTAAAAGAGCCGCAATTACGTCAGTTGACGTAGAAAAAGTTTTTCTGGTTATAAAATGTTTTAAGAGACAAAAGGCGGTCTTTTTTATTATGCAATTTAGAAAATGTTTAATTATACTTTGTAATAATTCAATTAAAAATAGAGATTAGAATTCAAAAATTATATTTCAATATTAACTATTATAATGTCCAAAAATATTTGTTTTTAATACGTCGTTCCTGGAAATACTGGGCATATGCACAGCCTGCACATGAAATAACAGCAACCCTTAATATTCAACGAAAATAAGAAAATAAAAACTCTAAAATATTAACATAAACAATTTAAAGTAAGTGTGTCTTAGAGTTTTTATTTTTATTATTTTTCGTTGAATATAAGAGTTGCTGTTATTATTTTTTTTTGATACGCAGGCAATGCATGTCTTTTGCTTCCATTGCCAGATTAGATTTTGCAAATCTTTCCCCATTTGACCATTTTGTATCTACTATAGTTTCCGAGAACCCCATATAAATAATGAAAAAAACTCACCCAATATATATGAATTAACCACAGCTTCATGTTATTACTAAACATAATAATTGTTTTTAATAATCAACTTTACAAATAGCAAATCTAGTATTTCTACATTTAAACTAAGGTTTTGTTTATTTAAATGACGTTAATTTGTAATTCTTTCACAAGAGTTTAATTTTATTAATTAGATATCGCAAATATGTAAAATAATTTAAACATGTTAATGAATGTTTTGATTCCAACATAGGTTTTGCAAATTTTAATTTCTGTGAATGTTTATTTATTTCTAAAAGCTATCAAAAGTGCTTTGTATCTTACTACAAAATTTCTAATTGTCCTCTAAATAGGATTAACATTCTAATTTGTAAACGTCTGATTGTTGTAAAGTATTAATTTTGTCCATCCCTTTAAATAATAAATGTTTACTTGTTTTAAATGGTCCGAAATTTAAGAATGTTAATTACCCCTAAAACTATTTATTCTAACAGGAAGAGAAAGTTTTTCCCCTTAATTATTGTAAACTAGTTGTAATTAGCCAACAATAGCTATAATTGTTAAAATAATAGTGTTCATTTGGCTGTTGGTTTTGGAAGTAGTAGTTTTAAATAATGGATAATCGCGGACATGCTTTGGAAATTGATCTCGAGCTGTGGGTTTGCGGAAGGAGGAAAATCCTCAAGGGAAATAGCCGCGCTTCTTGGTGTGCCGGTAAGTTTATTTTTTTATAGTTATATTTTTGTATTTATTTTATTTGGAATGTCATTTCTGTTATGACAAGTGTCTAAAAGATAAAATTCAGTATTTGCTTTAAGGTTCTGGCTCTGCTAAGAAGCCACATATAAAGCAAAAAATGGGGTTGCCATTTAAAATAATCATGGTGATAACAACTTCCGGTTATAACTTAAACGATCAGAATAATACCAAATTTCTGAAATTTTATCTCTAGAATATATTTTTAACAGGCGACCCACAACTAAAAAAACACCTTGTATTGCTTAATAAATTTTAGTTATACTTCTACTTCAAAATGTTCAAATACCTTTTTACGATCATTTATGTTATATTATATTAGTATTTTTGTTATAGATGAGAAGTATTCAAAGGTGGCTAAAAATTTTGAAGACGACGGATACGAAGGCTTGAAAAATAGACCACGACAAAGTAAGCCGTTTTCAATTCCGGAGGAACAGTTGAACGAAGTTGCCAATTTTATAAGTCAACAACCATTTCTTAGTTCCGCTGATATTAAAAGAAACTTTTAATTTAAATTGCCACAGATCAACTATTTGCAGACGGTTAAGGACGAGAAACCTGCCGAGCAAGACGGCCGGCGCGAAAAATTGATTTTACGGCAACACATCAAGAAGCACGACTCCACTTTTGTCAAGCAGAATTATTTCGAAACTGGGGAAATGTAATTTTTCGGATGAAAAGGTTTTTCATCTTCTGAAGACAACCTTAAGTTGAAACCAGTGTGGAGAGCGAATGGTACTCGCTACTTAGAACAGCACGTTATAAGAGAACGAAGAAGTGGTCGTATATCGTTGGCCTATTGGGGTTGGATGTCATCAGCTGGTCCGGGAGAATTAGTGAGGATAAATGGTCGCATGCGAGGAGCAGATTACATTGACATTTTGGAAGAGGTGATGATCCCTTCGGTGCGTGTCCTGTATCCTGAACCACTCCCAATCATTTTCGTTCAAGACAACAGCTCGGTTCACCAATCACGCATGGTAACAAATTGGTTTGACAATCACCCTGAAATAGTAAGGCTTAATTGGCCCGCTAAGTCTCCAGATCTCAACCCAATCGAGAATCTTGGGGTATATGGTTCGACGATGGAATACCGGGGATAATATAGGCAATGTAAATATCCGCACTGCAGCAATTTTAAATAATCATGTAGTTCGAGTTTGGGAAGACATGAGAGGATCTAACATTTGTCACAATTTAGTAAATTCAATGCCAACGCGTTTACAAAATTGCATCGACAACAATGGTCTTTGGACAAAATATTAGTTTTATTTATTAGGTTCTATATTTATGCGTAGTTCAAATATAATTAATTGTTTTGTACACTTTTGATTTTGAATGTTTTTGGTTATTGGTGGAGTACAATTTTGAAATATGTAATCATTATGCAATGTATATTGGTAATTTATACTTGTTTTTTATGCTTCGTTGTATATTGTGAATAAATAGTTTTTATGCACTAGGTTGTGTTTTACTTTAAGTTATAAACAAAAATAATCTTAATCCAATTTATCAAACAATCCATTACAAATTTTTATGTAAGATACAAAGAATTATTATAACTTTTAGAAATAATCATCCACAGAAATGAAATGTTGCAAAACCTTAGAATGAAACTATTAATTGACAGTTAAGTCATTCTACATATTTCCAAAATTAAGCTTTTGCGAAAGTATAAGAAATTAAATGTAAATAAACAAAACCTTATTTAAAATGTGGAAATACTAGATTCGCCATTTGTAAATGTTGATTATTAAAAACAATCATTATGTTTTGTCAGAGAATGTTTTATTTTGAAATAAAAACATGGCTTCTGTGACTTTAAAAATCTACTATAATAATAATTGTTTTCTAATATGAAAAGTAATTTTCATCTTTTATATGAAACTACTATTTCTAATTGCAGATAAACCTTAAACTATTATGAAATCTTCCTTTCCAGTAGTTTACACTTTTAAATTATAGCTTCAGGCGTTAAGTTTTGTTAATCCGGACCGAGCCTACCTATACAATAGCAAAATCTATCCCACTTTATTTTGTCTATATGTATGCAATTAAAGACGAACAACTAATACATATTCCTACTCTTAACCGCGCCATTGTAAAGGCGAAAGCTGTACATGAAATATGCCTAGAATTAGAAGTAGAATCTAAAAATGTAGTAATATATAGAGTGTTCCATTTAAAATAAGCAAGTTGATACATATTTACGGTAAAACCGTAAGATCTGCCATCTTAAAAATATTTTGGTTGAATGACCCGCATCGACTTTGATATGTTCGCAAATTTTGAGAATTTTCCTACGTACAGTTTTTCCATAAACAATCGCGGCGGTTCCCGGTGAACCACCCTGTATATTTTTACAAAAAACCTTTTTCGTAATTTTATTATATTTTAGATTAATTTAATTTATAAATAGTAATGTGATTCAAGATTTTATCGATGACCATGGGATAAAGTTATAGCATATCGCATTAATTTTAGTTTTGTAATAGTATTTTTTCACACTGAGTGTGGTAATAAAATCATTAAAACACTAGTGGAGTAATGAGATTGACATCTCAATTTTTGATTATCAGATTTTGTCCACAAGTCCGGCTATGACGTTGTTTGCTGGATTTTCAGTCTCAAAAGATACATTTGATGTTTGCTCTTCGTAAGAACAAATTAGGAAATTCATTTTGAAGCAAACTATACACCGCAAAACACGTAACTTCAATTCACAGAAAGATAGTTTTACTATTTTATTTGTTTGTTATGACACGATGATAGATTACTACATTTTGTTGGCGTTTTTTCACCCTGATTAATATATTCTTTTCTCAAAGTTTTTTAAAGCAATTTTAGTGGTGAAAGATAAAACAATGTATAATATTCGTGAGATACCACATTATTAACGCACTACTCGACCTATTCACAACACGTACGTTATTAATGTTTATATCTCACTTATATCGTAAATATCGAGTACTTTTTTGGGCATAATCTATGTAGCCAAAAGGGTAGTTAACCAATACAGATTTTCAGATTTTTTAAATATTTAGAAACATATTCATTTTACACATTTTTGTTTCAAATAAAAGTTGTTTATAATTTAATTATACACAACTTTTGTTTAAATTATTTTTTGGTTTGATAAATAATTACTGAGATATAACAATCACGTACACTACTTATTGTAACAGTATGTCTCTACCAATATCAATTTTACAAAAAAAGTTGAGAGAGAAAAGTTGTTAGAATTTTTTTCTAAAATGCGATTTTATTTTCGCTTGTCGGGCCAATGTGGAGTTTTGCGGGAAACGCTTGTTTTTTTTGTTATTTCTCAAAACAATACAACAATAAATGATGTTATGCATAATTTTATTTATTCATTTTCATCTAAAATAGTGAATCTGAACGCAAAACTCAAGAGATTAATTTCTTGTGGTTTTAATTACTAAATCGTAATATCTTATCAAATTTGAAAAATAAAATTGTGTACTATAATTTTTTAAATTAAACCTCGCGCACTATCTCAGCCACTGCTAAAATGATACAAACCACTTTTGGTTTAAAAGATTTATCTGTATCCATTAAAAACCCGTCACCGAGTTTCAACGTCGAACTAATTTGCTTCTTCTAGTTATTTTAGAAAAACGTTTTTTCAAAAATTATTTTAACACTCCGTATAATGAAAACAAAACCGTTTAGGACTCACTTTTTGTCTAAAAATTGAGTAAGAAATAACAATATGAAATTTGGCTACATACTTAATTAACACCCTGATGCCCAACAACATAAAACCTACGCATACATTTATTGCAAGGATAATGTTTAGTGTTAGGCTACTACGAAAGTTCAAGATTCCATCAGAAAAATCCTCTCATAAAGACCTTAAAAACGCAAAAACCAAATCCAATATATAAATAAAAAGAGCTCAGGAGGTGGGCCTCCAACAACGGATTTGTCATTAAACAACTGATACATCATACTTAATAAGCCCCTTTAGATAAACCGGGTGATTCAGTCAACTTATTTTTCAAATGACACCCCTATATTTTTGATGGATTCTTGTTAGGCATTTTTGTTCCATACAACAACAAAAAAATTATACAGTATAGAGTAATGAAATCTCCCCTATATTATTGTGCTATTAGGATAAATTAGCCATAAAAACAATTGAAATTAGATATTTAGAATTGTGACAAATAACGATTAAGGATATTTGCGTCGGCAATTTGTTTCTAATTAAATCGTAGTCGTGAAGTAGATATCTAATTACGCTTTGTAATTTTCCGAGAAAATTTATAATACAACTGAACAATTTTTGGCGTCATTGAATAGAGAAAAAATGCCTTACAAAAATCTATTAAAAATATATAGGATGTCATTTGAAAAAAAAGTTGACTATCGTAAGTTTCGCATACGTCAATATAATTCTGACTTATGTACCTCATCTAATGTGGTTTAACACGTTATTTACAAATATATATGATTTGTAGTATTCTTTTTGCAGTAAAAAAAATTAATAGACCGCGAACACCAAACTGAATCACTGTCGCCACCTCATGAATACTTGTCGTGTACTGAATTAATCAAATTGAAACTAATTTTTGTAGAAATCTGTCGTTGGTCAGATGCGGCTATGAAATCATGGTAACCAAAAAAATCAGTAACCAGTGATAATTGCAAAATCACAAACGGCAAATACACACACGTTTTGTGTTATTTGAGGCTCGTCAGTGTAGAATATTATATCGTACGCGAGTCTACAAAAGTTGCGGCGCAATGATTCTGCAATTATCACTGGTTACAGGTTTTATTCGGTTAGCAAGAATTCGATGAGTTGGGTAAAAATTACAAATAAAAAAATTATCGTAACTAGATATCTTGTCATTTAAAAAAAAGATTATCGTAACTTTGGCATACGTCAATTTAATTTTGATTTACACATTTCATGCAATGAGGTTTAATATGTCATTTACAAATATGTATGGTTTATAAAAGGCCGCGAACACCAAACTGAATCACCTGGTATATTATTTCGTATTCGAATTAACAAAACTCCACTTTTCAAACGATACATTTAAGAAAATGTGATTTTCAAGAACTTTTGCCTCATATTAGTTTTATATACTTCATATGATTTAACATATGTTGAATGAAGCTCAAAAATTGTGAAACTAAACTTGTATAAAATTAAATTAAAAAAATTGTTGTTTGAAAACAAAAATATGTGCAAGAAATATTATTTAAAATGTCATTTCCTAAAGGAACCTTCAGTTTCGACCGTTTATGCAAAAATTCTACTCAAATTCCCTATTATCAATCAAAATCGATCACTTTTGCATTACATTCTACATGCACAATTTCCATATTTTCTCGGACTACTGTTAATTTTAGTTTTAATCAAATGCTAGAAGCTTAGACAGTTTAACAATACAAGCGAACATTACCATGACCTATTAATAATCAACACAAACTATGAACACATTATTCCAGATCAATTAATATCTCGTTACACAATAAAATATGAACGTTCAACTAAGTACTATTTCCAAATGTGCGGTTAAATTTTAAAATAAAACTTTCGTCTTTTTATAAACGTAAAAGTGGAAAATGAAATGAGAAGGTAATAAAAATGCAAATACTCTCAAACTTAAAATCTAAGAAAATTTCATTAAGCAACTAGAACAATAAAGATATTTAATTTCTATTTGAAAATTCCATTTGCGCCACAGAGACAAGTAAGAAAGAATAAAACTCAAAAATTCTGCATTAAGTTTTTATGATGATTTAAATCATAAAATAAATTAAACAAGTTTTTTACAATTATAAAATAATTAAAAACGTTCTTTGGAAAATGTTGAATCAAAAAAACATCTAGAAAAACTTTTAAAACATCAACTATTAAATCCATAAAGCTTTTCATACCGTATACACCTGTTGCAAATATTATAGTTACGAATCTACCAACTAAGACGTTTGGGTAAATATTTCCCATCATTATTATTTAAGTTTAAAATAATTAAACTTGGAATATGAATTAAATCTTAAAACAAAAAATTACGCTAAAATGAAACAAACGTTAGTTATCATGAACTAAAATGTAAAATGTGTTTATTCGTAATCAGATTATAATTCAATAGGAAATTTTTCGAAAATGAGCCTTCCCTTGTTTATTCCCATATCGGAAACAAGAACTAATTTGAAACGCATTATAGATTGTCCTTGGAGATGATATATACAGGACGTCATCATACATTGAAAGTTTGGTAATCGTCCGTAGGGATGTAGCCCCGATTCATTGACAATTTCTGGCAAAAAGCTATACACAAAATTTTGTTGGAAATTGCATTCAAACTCAGTAACGGTTTTATTAATTGAATACTTGGTAATGAGAGTTGGACGTGACCAGACATACGTAGTAAGTTTGTTATCGAATTGCATATTGAAGAAAATTGAAGGCAATGTCTATGATTTAAAAGAATAGATATACACATCCTTTGAGTAGTTAGTTATATTAACCTGTCATCATTTACAAAATTATTTACACTTCTACAAATGCAATTATTGCAATAATTACTTAACATAACTTTAATTTAAGATATTAAACAATTATAATATTAATTCAAAATTAATCAAATGGTTTAATTTCCTAGCCGATAATTGTCACAATTGTATCCTTGGAAATGATTGGGTTCATAGAATATAATATACAGTAGAAAACAGAATAGATTATAAAACAAACATTGGAAAATAATTTTCGTAAATTGAACAGATATTAAACACGAACGTACTTATGAAATTAATTATCATTACTTACTTTGATTTTACATGCACTAAAATATGTCGCGAATTTTTAGACCACGTTCTCCAGAGATTTAGCATCACAAACTAAATAAAAATGACAGCTGCAATTTTGAAAGAAAGGGGGTAGTTAGCAACAATCGCCGATACCTGCTCACGAATTCCCACGGGCAGAATGTAGAACTTATTCCACCCCGAAACCTTCAAAGCCGATTTGCAATTTGCGTAACAAAAAATCAAATTTCAAGTTCTAAAATGTAAAATATTTTATTCTAAAGATTTTTCTCATTTTAATGTGTTGCTTAAAATAGCGGCAAATAATAAGCAGTGGAATATTTGGCATACTTTCTAGGCGAATACCTAAGCTTATCACATCAATAGGAATTTTCCACGAAGAATGTAAGATTGAGATATTGCTAGAAAAGTGTTTCCCGTGATTTGTTTAACGGATATATTGTTTTAAAAGGCAATTTATCTCAAGTTTTAGAGTTGTTGGAAAAACTTTGAGAGATAGTGGTTTAAGTAAATGCGTCGTGTTAAAAATATGAGTAACGAAACAGATGCCTTCAAATATCTTCATTTTATTTAATTGGTTCAGCATCTGGCAAAATCACTAGACAAAAATATTTTGAGCTCTTACTTATTTGCATTTTACGTGTTAAAAATAGTAACGTATTTAAGTTTTGATTCAATTTCCGTAACTTTTTCGAGTTTTAAAAAAACACTTTAACAGCTGAATTTAACAGATTGAATTAGATCTTAAATGACTTATAACTGTCAACATAGAAATTGGTTAATAATATAATATTTATTACGTAATAGAAACAACTACAATGATGGAGGATTAACAGATCCGACAATGTCTGGCAATTAGCCAATTGCAATTTGTAACTACTTTTTCAACGACTACGGCGACCTGGGAGGTTAACTAAACAATTATGTAGCAATTTATTCTTATAAACGGAACAATTTGAAATGTTTTGCGAGAATGTGGACATGTTAAATAAAACCAAAAAAAAAGAGCTATTTCATTTGAAGTATGACTAAAATGTTAAAGCAATAAACCATCGTCGCCATAGCAATAAAAAATGTTACAGCTGTTTGTTCTTAACAATAAAACTACAGTCTTTGCGATTGGTACAAAGATAAACATTTTTAGCAAAAGCATATAATAAGAAATGTTCGGTGCCTGTAATTCTAAAAAAGTATTGAAATGACATATTTTTACTTCATCTTATAACTTAGATTGGGAGTTATGTCACGATTCCCAAATCGAAAATTTTAACAACCACTGGTCCCATTTTTATAAACATGAAATGTAGGTGTTATTTATAATACCAAACTTAATAGATTTTCCAATTCTTGGTATATTTACAAAAATATTAATTTTACACATTTTTCATCAAATAAAAGCAGTTTGTAATTTAATTATACACAACTTTTATATAAATTGTTTTTTCATCCCATAAATAATTACTGAGGTATGACAATTGTTTTAGCAATAACTAAAAAATATTAATTATACAAAAAAAGATATGAAAGAAAATTTGTTGGAAAATTATATCATCTATAACCTTTGTTTGAACTATTTTTCTTTCTAAAACGCAATTGTCTTTTTCGAGCAAAAATTGGTTAATTTTTAATTCCAGTCTTAAAAATTTTGAACATGCAGGTACTGCTTGTTAGTCCAGTTGTAACGTCAGTGTTATGCGTTGTTAAAATAATTATATTCATAAACTAAGAAATGGCAACAGTTAACTAGAGCGACTGTGACATCTCGTGTATAAAGAACACGTACAAGTAGTTGGCATTTCTTAGTTTATACTAATTGTACGTGTTCTTTATACACGAGATGTCGCAAGACATGCATTTCACTTAAGTTATATTTATCTAATCAGTTATTTTCAACTTCTACTAACAAAATTTTTAAGTTGTGACGCACTTTTTATACACGCTTAGATGGTTACTTCGTTTTTATGTCGCTTTACACATTGTAACGCTTTCACATGTTTGTTAGTATCGGGACGATGTGTCTTGAATGTAAAGAAAAACTTATTACAACATTTCGGTGAGTTGCGGAATAACTACGTACTCAAAAAATCACACACCCCATTGATAAGCGTTTCATTGTAATGTAAGTACATACTTAACAGTTACCTACAAATAAAAGCAACTTACCCATTTCCTTATTCTATACCGACTTGAACTATGAGCACTCACCTGCAAGAAAAAACGTTATTAAAATTAAGAAACAAACAAAATTTATCAACACATATTACGTTTTTAAGAAATAAAAAATAAATAATTTAAAAAACAACAATGTTCTTAATTAACACCTATTCGTAAAAACACTGGAATTTCATTTAATTGAATTCTTTTGTTAATATGAACTTTATTCCTAGTTTCGAGTATGTCTCTTCTTTTCTCCATAGTTTAGGCTTAAAGTCTGTATTTATTGTTTTATTCTTGCTATGCTAATGTTGACCGCCAATATATTTCTATCATCTTCCTGGTCTTCCTGGTAGGCTAAATCCATGAGTTTCCCATCTCTTCCTGTTTTTCTATTCGGTCGTCGTCTATTTTGTCACGTGATCATTCCATGATCTTCTTGTCTTGTACATTTTCTCAAGTATCAGTAAAAGTGACCATGGAAAATTGATGGAATTTATTTTCGTAGTTCGTAGATTGACCGGTAAGGGGCGCAATTATAACTTCAAAACAAAAACTCTAAATATTTCCAGAAATACTCAAGTAACGTATGCCATTAGAAAACAATGTTTTCTGCACAAAAGCTTGATACAAACTTGTCAAATAAAGGATGGGGAAAACCTAAATTTCAATTTTGAAAAATGCTCATAACTCTAGCTTGGATTAACCGATTTTAGTGAACTTAGTTTCATTTCATAGGGCTGTTTATGCTTAATTTTTAGTTCTGCAAACAAATACTGAATACTTTGTTCGAACACCGGTAGAGATAGAGGCACTATGTTAGCAACTGACATAATTTGTGAAATTTTTGGAAAAGTTTAAATGCAAGATTTACACTTTTTTACCTTTTTGGATAGAGCGAAAAAAGTCCAAAAACTTGCGCGAACTGCTACTTAATCCCTTTTAAACCGGAAATATATCCGAAAATGTAAATAAATTACCGCTACAGAAGACTAACCGCGAACGCCGCTGTATGTGAGTAAGCCATAGAAACAAGAATATGTTAATGTCAAAACTGAAGTTTTCACGTTAGAATATTATTTTGCCGTGATATTTTTATATCTGCAACGTTTTGTATTTTTAAAATGTCTGTGTTGTTTCAAGCAGCAGTTGATATTATTGTTATTTATTTTAAGTATATGCAAAATGAAACTATACCAGCAAGTCAGTACGCATTGTGAAAGACGCCGGGGTGGCAGCAGAATGTTTATTTTAGTTTAGCAAATCGCTTTCGCACTACTGGCAGCGATCTCCATTCCGTATACCCCAGTACACGTAACAGAACAATTGAGGAAAATGTGATCAACGTTTTAGCGTATGTCCAATCCTCAGTTAAGTGTTCGGATAAATGACACATGCTTAAGGATTCCTCAGACTGCAGTGTTACGAATATTGAGGGAACGCAGGTTTTTTTCTTTTCATTAACTGTTATTCCTTAAAATCAAAACCGCCTACTAAATTATAAATAATCATCTTCAATTATATCCAAATTACATTGTGCTCCACCAAACTTTGATCGACGAAGACTACAGCATCCTTGGTTTAGAAGATAGAAACTCTTTATCCAGAATTATGTGAACGGATAAAGCAACTTTCCATGGTAACGGAAGCATCGATACACATAATATGCACTGCTGGTCAGCCAATAACCCCCGATGGATGCCGGAAGTGGAATATTAAGGAAGGTAGAGCGTGAATGTTGGGTGTGAAATTATAGACACAGAAATTGGACAGTCTTTTTTCTTTGATGAGCCTCTTATAGGACAACCATATTGCTACCCCAATCGAATTCCCGGAATAAATTAAAATAATCGCAGTGTTTCTAGAACTCAGTTAGAGAACATTCAATTATCTTCTAGATTATTATCTTTCATATACATTCTGTCAAATTTTTCAAAATCGGCCTTAACTATTCTTTTAGGTTCGTCAGTGGCTATAATTTAAAAATATTTTCAATTATACAGTCCCACTTTCATGTAACACCTGTCAACTTTGACATTTTAAAAGGAAACATATTTTTTAAATATAATTCTACATAAAAAACTATGTTGACTTTATGTATACAAGTTTTACCCAAAAAATGATAATTTTCGAGATATCAATTTTTAAACATTTAATGGGTCAATATCGGCCTTCAGATATTTCACGTTTTTAGGTTATTACTTAAAATATCAAATTCAAATTTTATTCACATTTAGTGCGGTAACGACCCTAACTGTCCATGATTTAAAGTTTACATCGATTTTACAACACTTTGTAATCGAAAATAGCAGATAACTTAGTAAAATCAAATGAAACCTCTGTATATTTTTTGTCAGATCGATAGCAGAACTAAACAATAATGTTAGCACAACTTTCATATTAGGGTTATTGAGGTTTGAATCTGGAGAGGTTAAGGCGACCTCATCCCTCCAACAAAAAAATATCAAATTTTTTATTTTTGCACACGAAAGAGAATAGCTAGCATAACTTTGCTGAATGCTAGCACACCTTCAATAACGGAGTTACTGAGGGTTGAATCTAGGAAGCCAGCCCCCACCCCCCAAGAAAATTTACCGTTGAACAAAGTTGTGCTGGCCTGTACTAGCTATTCTCTTTCGTGTGCAAACATCAAAAATTCGATATTCTTTTGTTGGAGGGCCGAAGTCGCCTTAGCCCCTACAGATTTAAACCTCCATAACCCTGTTATTAAAGGTGTGCTAACATTACTTTTAGTTGTGCTAGCCTGTGCTAGCTCAACTGTTTAATGTTCAAACGTCAAAATTTCAATTTTTTTGTGGGGGAGCTGGTTCCTAGATTCAATTCTCAATAACTCCGTTATTAAAGGTGTGCTAGCGTTGAGTAAAGTTGTACTAGCCTGTGCTAGCTATTCTCTTTCGTCTGCAAACATAAAAAATTCGATATTTTTTTGTGGGAGGCTGAGGTCGTCTTAGCCCCCCTAGATTCAAACTTCAATAGCTCCGTTGTTAAAGGTGTGCTAGCCTTGCGCAAAATTGTGCTAGCTGTTCTCTTTCGTGTGTAAACATCAAAAAAACTATTTTTTTTGTGAGGGGACCAACGCCCGATTAGAGTGTTTTAGCAAAAAAATCTTCAGAAAAACCATAAACATCGATTTGTTACGGAACTTTGATCGGATACTTTTTTTTCCATAAAGTATTCTTGTTTATTATAATTACGTTCTGAAGACAAAGCTGTTTTCTCAGATTTTGTCGTGAAATATTGAAATCCTTCCCAATTTATTAATTAATCTTAATTTAAGAAAAATGTCCCCACAAAGTTCTCCCTATAAACTAGCGCCACAAAACGGTAAAACCTGAAACTAGTTTTTCAAACGTGTTCGACCTTGTTTTAACATTATTTCTACAGTAGAAATTTGCGAATATCTCCATAAGTAGAATAGTAGTATTTCAACCTGCACCCGACAGACTAAAAAATACAGGGTGTTCCATTAGAATTATTGTTCTTTGAAGAAGTCAAAATGTAACAGCAAACATGAAACACTTAGTATTACATTTTTATTCTATGGACACATCTTCGTTTGCTACAAGCCCTTCATTCTCTTTATACAAACCAAAAATTAACCAGATATGGAGTACCCGAAAAAAAATACAGATATTTCCGTGAACTTCTTTATCTGTGAAAATTTTACTAAAAAAATGAATATCTCGGAATCTATAACTCCTAGCTACAGGGAATGTTATACAAGTGACCCTAAAATTTGACGTAGAATCTGAAAATGCAATAATATATAGGGAGTTCCATTAAAAATAACTAAATTGATGTCGACTTTTGGTAACAGAAGAATGAAAATATTTTAGTTGAGTTTGCCCTATTGATTTTGAGTCATTCTGTAAATTTTCATTTTTCCATTTATGCTTTTCCGTATACGGCTAATGGCAGTTCACGGTGAAATACCCTGCATACAAATAATTTATGCTCGTGTGGAATACAGTAAGAAAATTTCATAAATCAATCCTGACATTTCCGTTTACAATTTCCGGAAATTTTTCTGGTTGAACGATTCACATAGTTTTTATAAACTTTAAAGTAGAGAAATGAAATTTTTATAGGTAAAGTAGGAGAAAATTTGCTACAATTTCATACCATTGAGTTGAATTCGGCATGAAAACTCCACGAACAAAGTTTTGGAAATTTTTGGTGGAAATTTTAATGCATGGAAATTACCGACGAATTCAACCGCGATTGGTTCTTATGACAAAATTAATGAATCTGATTCATCGTTCATCGAGAAAATGTTAGCAAAATTTTCACAACAATGCTTAAACCATTGTAGTAAATACCACTCTTAATTTATAGTCAAGCTTGTGTAAACATCAGGGTAATTTTATTTTCATTTAGCGTAATTTTTTCAGTTTAATACATATAAAATAAAACGTAGAAATCAGGTGTTTATTATATAAAAAAATGAAATGGAGTTTGTTCTTACATAGTACTCTCACAAATTTAATTTACATTTTTTTGAAATCTTCAGTGAGTTTTTGGTCATTATTTGATCCTGCGTGATAGTTAGGATTTTAATTTACTTATTTTGTATAATCTTCTTAATTAATTAATTTTTTTAAATTGAATTTAATATTTTATTTGTTGTCAAATTTCAAATAATGTTTAAATAACTAAGTTTATATAATTTTAAAATTGCAGAACAATACAATATTTGCAATAAATAAAAAAGTTTTATTTAAATTTCATTACAGAAAATGTGTTGTTGTTTCCACGAAACCATATTGAAATTTGATTTTGCTGACATCCAATTGATGTTATACAATAAACAGTGTTTTTTCCTTTTTAATAATAAAATATTACAACTATGATTAGATTTAAAAAAAAAGCTAATAAAGAATGTTCTTAAAAATCGTAAAATATTTGCCTTGTATTTTTTCTCGCCCAACTTGTCTCTGCACTAGTTTAAATTACACTTAAGCTATGTGCAATAGTTAGTTTACACAACAAAGCACCGTAGCCGCATCTTCTGTATGCAGTTTAGTTTGAAACTTGTATAGTCCTCCAAAACTACTTATTACTCAGTCGCTGAATAATAAAGTGATCGAACACAATTTCTGTTAGGATATCACTTCAGGTGAAGATAAAATTGAAGTTTAAACACTTAGTGGAAGTTTGTTTCATCACAATTTATAATGAAAATCCCAAAAATACTTCGGTTCTTATCTGAATGATAACTTTTCATTTCCACTTTATATAAGGGTGTGAATATAACGAAGTACAGAACAGTTCAATTTATTGCAGCAAACATAATGCAGTAATGTAGAAAAGTGCACAAATACCCAAATGTTTTAAGATAACAGTAGTTCCATCAAAACCAAAAATTAAAATAAAAATATCGATGACATAAACGTACGATACAATGAAAAACAGTACCAGCCCCATAGAGAAATAGGTGCATTAACAGTTCAATATTCAACTGGAAAAATGAATTAATAAATTCAAACAAAATTTCGGTCCATATTAATCAGTTTCCTTGCAGACATAACTAATTGGTCCAGTAAAGACAAAATATTCCTCATTTTACTTAATTGAGATACAATACAAAAACTTTTAAACAATAAGTGGATAAAATGAATTTAATTTTAATTAAAACAGCAATCTCTAAATGCTACCAGCAATAAAGGCTATGCAATATTCACATTAACGTAGAGCTATTTATTATTTTTAATTTACATTTAATTACTTTTTAAAAATTATATACATAAAACAATAGCCGTTAAAGTTTTTATAGGTATAATTACATGACTAACATAATTAGAATTATTCACAAGTAAAATATAAAACTAATATTGCTTCAAGCAGTTGGTAGAATTATTCACCATGAATAATAAAAATGCATCAACAATACAATTACCGAGTTGGAAAATTTTTTTCGAGTCTAGCTGGAAACATTGATGAAAATATTCTATATTTAAACTTATTTAATTCAATATATGAACATTTATTACTGTAGTAATGCATAATGTAATGTACAAATTATGCAAAATTTTGTAAAATAAAAATTGAAATTAATGGCAGTATCGATTTTGTCACAAATTATTGGCAAAAAACTTATGTTTCTCAGCCTTTAAAAAAGTAGTTTTCAAGAATTAGCCATTGCAAAATACCTAATGAATTTCAATTTTCTCAAACAAATTCCATCCACAGCTACTTTAGCATCAAATATGTCTTTTCTCAAAAGTTGATGATTTTCTTCAGTTAGTTTGTTAGTTCTTACTAACAGTATTATATTTGATGGTGATTACAAATGTCAAAACAGAAAAACAATTGAAGGTCGTGTTCTCAAGATAATGGTAAATATTTTCTTTTAAATAAAACACCCTGTATATTTTGTTGGGGTTTGACAGAGAATCGTAAATTGAACACATAAGTCTGAGGGTATCATTGAAAAAATGTAAAATAAAGTAGTTATTGAAAAATCTTCATTATTTCTATATTTGCACGAAATCGAGATATATGGAAAATTAAAGCTTCACATTGTTCAGTAACCGCAAATTATTAATAATTAGCAGCAAGAGTTGGTTTATATTGTTCAACTACCTTTGGAAAATCGTATGTGGCGCTGACATTAGATTCAGCAATTTCCTGAAGGTTATAAGATAGCTAAATCGTCCCTACTCTTTATTGAAGATTAAGGAACAGCGACAAAGTTCTTATAAAGAAAAAAGTAAATTTTATACCATCGGAACAAAACAGGTAATAAATGTATTCTGTAAGGAATTTGCCCATTTTTCTTGATAATCCAATCAATAAACGCAAAATGTTCTCAAAATCTAGAAAAAATTAAGGAATTAATGAAATTTGAATTTAGAACAACAGTACTATTAATGAAACAAACTTTTTCCACGTAAAGTGACTTGTGGTTACCTATGCACACCTGTATTTATCTGCGTTTTTATTTTTTTAATATAACCTTTTTAAAATAAAAATGAAAAAAAATTCCAAGAAAATTTGTATCTACTTATATTTAAAAATGTTTTCAATATTTTCATTTGTTACAAAGGTAAACATTTTTAAAGAGATCTAATTATACAGCTGCAGTAAAGGTCCTTTTTACATGGACATTATTTTAACGAAACTCTTTATAAAATGAAGATAGAAAAAAATTATAAAACAATTAGGTAATCCTGTGGTTTCTTCTACTTTTTGCAATGACGTCATCTATGCTTTTTTAAATGGCATACGTTTGCAGTTTTGGGTAGACGTAAGCATTCTGAGTTTAAACATGTGTCATTTTTGACATTGATATTGACCGTTCTCGAGATATTAATTTGTAATGCAAACAAAAACTAGAAAGTTTTTTGAAACAAAGAAATAAAAAAATTTTTAAGTCACTTTATCAGTTGGTAACGATCATTTGTTTACCTTTACCTTGAAGAAAAATGGTTCGTTGTTTGAATAAACGATTGTTACCATTTGACAAAATGACTTAGAGAAAATTTTATCACTTGTTTCAAAAAATACTTGTAAAATATCTCTAGTTTTTGTTTTAGTTTAAAATTAATATCTTGGGACCTGTCAACGTCAATGTCAAAAATTGACACATGTCTGAACTCAGAATGCTTAAATCTACCCAAAACTGCAAAAATGTAGGTAGTGCCATTTAAAAATTATCGATGACGTCATTGCAAAAGTAGTAAAAATTAATTTGAATATCAGGAAATATGCGGTTTAAAAACAAAATTGACCTGTTCAAGGATTTTGTCGTAAACGATCTGGCATACACAGCGCTGCTCTATTATAAATACAGGTAACATTGGTACGTTCTCACTATACCGTGTGTCACTGGCAAGACGCAACATACGATTTTTACTATAGAAAAAATTTGATTTGATCTACTATTGCTATGAAAATTTCGGATTGATGTATACCCTATACGTTACGGTATTTTGTTGAAGTTAGAAAGAGAGACCAAGTGTAAAATGTCAATCTTCCTTCAAATGTAAATATTATTCTTTAACCAACAGAAAAACACCAAAAACTACACCAAAAACTTTACTCGGACACGTGTTTCAACAGCTAAGCTGTCGTCATCTTCAGCGATACCGATACTAATGCTTATGCATGAAGCTTGAAAATGGCCATAGAGTAGGCTGTAACATTGAATTAATTAAGAGGGTAGATAATAAAAACAAACTTGATTCTTCTGAAAGTTTAGAAATTTTTAAAACAGAAATTTGCTTATGAATTATGATGATACATTCGGTCCATTAGGATTTTTCGGAATTATTTAAACATCTAAGAATTCAATTAAGTTTAACGATGCGTGATAAGCAGATAGTATTTTGTATAAAATTCCCGTTGTTTTTAATTTTAATAGTATCGATATCGCTTGCTGATAGACAGCTTAGCTGTTGAAACACGTGTCACAGAATAGTTAAAGTTTTAAGTCAGTATTAAGACAGTATTTCATGGTGTTTTTCTGTTGGTTAAATAGACGCTGCAGTTGGTGTTACCTTTGCCTTGAGAGCGAAAAAGATGCTTTAAATTATTTAATAAAAAAAGAAAAGGGAAAGTTGGCTTTAAATTTTTAATTTGCTATTTCCCTTTTGACTTTCTATTTCAGGTTCTACTAGAATCCAGGAGTCAACAAACAAGATTGTTATTTTAAAACCATCCAAGAACAATTGTAAGAAATGTAAACACCAACAACAAACTCCATTCATTTTAATCCTTTTTTTTTATTTTTTTTTTTTTTTTTTTTTTTTTTTTTTTATTTTTTTTTTTTACCTTTTTTACAAAAACATCCCCCCAACACCAAAACCCCCCATTTACTATTCCCCAATCGGTCATCAAAGGTTTGTTGCAGATTTGAAATCATATTTGCTGGTATATTGAGGCAAACTTCCACAATTTTATCTTTTAAAGACACAATTGTGTCGTGGGGTCTGTGGGTGTAAACCTTCGAAAATATGTAAGGCCATAAAAAGAAGTTGTTGGGGGACAAGCCTGGTAATCTTGGTGGGCAAACCCACCTCTTCAATCCAGGTTCTAGAAAGTGCTTCATTTAAAAGTTGTTTTATTTGATTTGCATTATGTGCTGGACACCCATCATGCTGATACCACAAACTAGATTGAGATTGAACGAACATTCATCGGTGAAGCAAATATTAACAAAGTTCATATCATTATTGCATGTTTCCATTAATGTTTCACAAAATTCCTGCCTTTTGAAGCATCGGTTTATGCTTTTTAAAATATTATGAACTCGACACCTATTTACACCACAGTCGATACTTAGTTGTCGAATACTAATATTAGGGTTAAGTTGCACAGCAGCAAGTACATCGATTTCTTCATCGTTGACATTGTCCATGATCTGGTTTTGTTGAACCTGCTTCAGATACTTGTGTACAATGCCAGTTACTTCAAATAGTCGCACTACTGTCATCAGTGTACTGTTATTTGGAATTGTCCGATACGGAAAAAGTGCAGCAAACAAAGCAAAAGTGTTTCTATAGCTTTCACCTCTGTATTGTATACACACTCATTTTCAAAAATTAAATTAGAGAATATTACAATAAGGAACACGCAATAACAATTAATTGTAACGTATACGTCAATAGGAAAATTTCATAGCCTAGTGGATCAATTTAATTTTTTTCCATAGTGAAATTCCAATGATGCATCTTGCCAGAGACACACGGTATGTAACCTTTTATTAATTATTAAAATAATTATGAGCAAAAATTTGCAGAAATAACTTAAACCTACAAAACTTAATTTTAAAGTTATCAAAAATACTTCAAATCTTTATAAAAATGTTATTCACTAAAACTTTAGGATTTCTATAATAAATAGTGTTGATTTAGTAATTTTCAGTACTACATTTCTATCTTTTGCTTGAAAGTTTTTTTCATATTTTTTTATTTAAAGAAGTACAAATTTAAACAATTAATTTTTTTTAATCACAGGTCATATCTCTTGGAGAAAGTTTTTTAATCTGATAGAATACGTATTTAACTACCTTATTTCAGAATTTCATAGATTCCTTAATTTTGTCCAACCCAAATGTGTACATTGGGTACAATTTTTATGAAGTTTGATTCATAAAATTAAAAAAAACAAACAAAAATATGTTCCGTTTAAATATCGGGTGGACTATTAAAGATGTTTAAATTTTGTCAATGGTTTCTGAGCTTATGAAAAAAAAATTGTGGAATGATCAATCCAATTTTTCAAACTGCAGGATGTTAAATAGAAGAAATAACCATTTGAATAACCCAATTGTTACGGTTGAAACCAGAACTCTTGCTGCACAGTAACTTCAAAAAGTTATTAATAATTTGACAGTTACTAAACAATGTCAAGCCTTAATTTTCCATATGTATCTCGATTTCATGCAAATAAAGAAATAATAAAAATTTTCCATAATAATTATTATAATATAATAGTGCAATCAGACTTTTGTGTTCAGTTTCGGATTCACTTTAAAACCCCAACAAAATATACAGGGTGTTCTATTGAAAAAAAGGTGTTTTGACCATTATCTCAAGAACGCGACTCTTAATTGTTTTTCTGTTTTGACTTTTGACTTAAGTGTGGGCAGACTGTATAATTTTTAAAAGTATACCCTAGAAAGCTTCAAGTTAAAATAATTACTAAAACTTATTAATTTGGCAGATATCAAACGAGAAGCAAAAAAATGAAGTGTCGCAATAGTCAAAAATTCTTAAGCTTCAGTACCTATAGTAAATTTAGAGGTAAATTTAATTGGACAGATAAACATAAACATGCTGGCTGAAAAGTTCTTATGCAATGAAATAAATTTTTTAATGCAACATATTGCCCGCCTCGAGTCGATTGTCATAAATTTTTCGAGCTGCCCTTAATTACGATGTTGTCATGTGAAGAAATAGATGAATATTTGTATAAAATATTTGTTTACTTGGAATATTAATGTGTGTTTCATTTACCTACTAGTCATTAATGTTATATATTTATTTATTTTATTGTTGTGACATAGTCTTTTTCATATTTTATAGTATACATTTTTTCGTGTGATAAAATTTAATTAAGCAATGTTTTAAATTTATTTGTAATTTAAAAAAAAACTGATTCAAAAAGTACAATATTCACGGCATTACTTACACCAAAGAATTTTTGAGCTCTGAGTAAGCCGCCCAACTAATGGGCCGAAACGTCGGCAAAAAAAAGTGCCATGATGTTTTAATTGCGACTTTCAATAACATCCCTATAGGAGGCCCAACGCAGTTGGAAAACCAATAAACGCTAATAATTTATTTAACAGTAAGTTTACTGTCAAAAAAGCCGAGAGCCGGCAAATGTGCAAACCCATTTTAACACCGTTACCACACATTTTTACTATGAAGCAATGTCAAGAACGATTTCTATGATCTTTGATTTATTTACTTAAACATAGCAAAAATTCACGATCAAAAAATGATGAAGAAAATTCTTTTTCTCGTACATTTTTATATGGAAAGGCATTTTTCAATTTGTTTCGAGGGCAGATTAAATGAGTTCTGTCAATTTTTTTTGTTCGACAAAATCAAAGATATTGAACATCATAAAATTTAGCAATAGAAAGAAAAATTTCAAAAATCCTCTTGTTACGCTTACCTTTCGAACTCGTTTAAGCACTCACGACTTTAAATAAACAACGTCAAGTTGTTTGTACCATTTTACACACCATACATAACGAAACACGTCCAATTCGTAACTAATTGTTACATCCGTGTTCCTATATTTATATATAGAGAAAATGAAAAGCAATAGAATGCACACCACTGATCTATTTCGTCTAACAATTTAACACTATTTTAATAAAAGTCTTAATTTTTAGCCTTTAAGAATTTTATCTCAAATTGAATGGTTTTCAAAATATATGATAATAAAAATTCAAATTATGCGCAACTTAAAAGGTAAAGTGTTAGAATGTTTTCAAACAATTTTTAAGTTTCACTCTAGTAAATTTAATGGATATCTCTGTTGAATGTGTGTAGAATTTATTTTATCGATAAACATGAACGTGCTGTTTGATGATTCAGCATAAGAGAAATATTCTTTTACACTGAATTAAACTGTAATGCAAATGTGTATTTCATTTTATAATAGTTAGCATAAAATTAAAGAAGGATTGAGCATAAGCATCCGTCCGCAGCGAGGCGCATTTTCATTTCGTCACACTTAAGATCATCCAGATGTCACGCTTCGGTGTTTTGCAACCTTCTTGTTCTTCTTACAAAGTAACGCGCAATAAATCTGAACTTAGTGTCTGAATTAGCGCTCCTTTGGTAATTGGGTGCGGCGAAGAGGGACGGTAAAGTTCCGTACACTGGTAATCCTAGATTTAAAGGGGGTGGACGACAAATGCGGCATAGTGTAATTTAGGAGCACTTGAACCACGACTTAAAGTGGCTCTCCCTCAAGTGTTAGTGGGTTAGTATTGCGGCGGCTCTTTTATTTGACGCAATCGCTATTGGATTTATTTATAGAGCTTCTGACTGCAAACAACTTGAGATTTACTACTGATTTGTTCAAACCAAATTGCTCTCGAAAAAGAAACAAATAGATAGATTGGACGTACGTGTACGGGCAGCGACATTTATATAGAAAATGAAAAATAAAACTTTTCAATTTTCCACTATAGGTGTATGAAAGGAGGCAGTAATTTTATGTTTTACTTGAAACCCATTTGTATTTAAAGAGAAAAGCGTCTAGTAAACGCTAATAAATTTATAAGTACGGAAGTTTATTTAAATTCAGCCGCCTGTTAGTGCACATAAAAACAACAGAACTTCAATTAACGGTGAGAATGTTTAAAAGTGTTGTTATGAATTATTAAAGAGGAAGCGGTTATATTAAACAGGTGGGGGATAATTTGTCTGTTTAACATTGGTGATACAAGCTAAAAATGTATGCGAGGAAATTCTATTTTGGTTTACGTACTGTTAGAAAATGTTAATCAAAATTACGCTCTACCATAAGAGACGTAAATACTTCATATCAAATTACTCTCAAAATAGGTTAATTGGCTTTCCTTTTTAAGAATCAATTAACTTTGCTACACTTATCAGAAAACGATCTCTTTTTGTATCACATATTTTTATTTTTGATTGGGACGTTACCGGTAACTCGTATTTTCCATGATATCGCAGTTTCGCAGATCCCGAACGTTCTACTATTAATAAAGTGAGCGGGAGGTATCTTAATTAAATCAAAACAATACGGCTACGTGAAACCGAAATTAATTTAGAACAACGACGAATACCGGTCCTTGCGATGCAGACTTGTAATCTCCCTTCATACTCCCTTCGGCATACACAGGTAACACACTGTTATAGGAATGTAATACAGGCAATTAAAGGAACGTGTGACAACTGATATATAGGACGACTGATTGAGGTTGCATGATGCGAGTAAATACGAAAATTCTAAATACGTTTGATCTTTTCAAACTTCCCACAAATCAGTTCACCTGTTTGTTGTCTCTTAGATTTTGTATATCTTTTATCCGAAGAATTAGATGATTTAGACTTCATAATTTAATCATTAAAATAAAACCGCTTTGATACTTTATAGCTGAATGTGTGCCAACTGATTTCAACGTAAATTAATGGTGAACTGTTTATTTACCTTCAGCACATTAAGTTTACTAATTTCGGTGGTCATCAATTTAAACCGTTAAAAAAATAAATGAATACAAAATCGCTTGGCAAATACGATCGTATTTAGTTGTAAATAAAAATAAATTATAGATACAACTTTAATCGAACATAAAACACCCTCAAATTACCTTGAAACAGAAACGCTTTACACGAACACGATAGATAAAACTTTAACCCTATAACTTTATCGAAATGTTTGCACATAACATGATTTTAAATGAAACACATTACGTTTAGTATGGCGATTGAATAAGAAATTGAAGAACATGCTTAAAGACGTGCAGGTGAACAAAGGTAGAAAACATGACTTGCCACCTACGCCATGTAATTGTACATATTATAAAGTACCTTGTATTCATGTTTTATATCGAAAATGAATTGTCATTATATAGTTATAGTAATCAACATTTAAATGCAAATAAATGTGTTTTTTCTCAACTTTTGTTTCCTGAGTAAAAAGTAATGAACCAATGTTAATGGTGTAAAAAAAAAGTTGTAGAAGATAAGAATACGAAGAAAATGGGCACCAATTCTACTCGCTCAGATAATAAGTTTCTGAGAAAAATCGGAAAAAGTAAAATATTTCGGTTATTTTTTTAAATTCGTAGATCCGTCATTTTTTGAGATGTAGGATAAATCTTTCAGGAAATAGAAGGTATACGTACTTAGTGTGTGCCAAACTCTGCAATTGTCGGGCAATTAGTTTATGCACAATTAAGATTTAAATTTTTTGAAGCAATATATTCAATCGAGGCTGAATGCTTGTGTGGTCGTCAGATTGTCAGAAATAAAAAAAAAGTGAAGTTAAAATAGAAAAGAACAAAACGTATATCCTGATTTTTTGACGAAATGATATTTAACACGCAAAAAATACATGCAAAGATGACTGAAAATGACCGAATGAGAGAAAAACGGAGAAGTAGTGGGAGTACCCGTCCGCAGCGCGCTTACATAAATTGTAATCTCTTTAAACGGCGCTAGCGGGCGGGTATCCCCACTACTCCGCCGTATTCCCACACTCAGTCATTTTCAGTCATTTTTGCATGCATTTTTTGGGTGTTAAATATCATTTCATCGAAAAATGAGAATATACGTTTTGTTCCTTTCTATTTCAACTTCATATTTTTTTTTATTTCTGACAATCGGACGATCACACGAGCATTCAGCCTTATTGAATATATTGCTTTAAAAAATTTAAATCGCAATTGTGCATAAACTAATTACCCGAGAATTGCAAGGTTTTGCACACACTAAATAAGTATCATTACCTCTTATTTCCTGAGAGGTTTATGCTACATCTCAAAAAATTACGGGTCTACGAATTTTAAAGAAAAACCTAAATATTTTACTTTTCCGATTTTTTTCGGAAAGTTATTACCTGATCGAGTCCAATTAGTGCTCATTTTATTCGTATTTTTATCTTGTATAACTTTTCTTTTTACACCATTAACATTGGTTTATTGCTTTTCACTCAGGAAAAAAATAGTTAAGAAAAAACACGTTTCTTTGCATCTAAATTTTAATTAACTATATAATGACAATTCATTTTCAGTATAAAACATGAATACAAGGTACTTTATACTATTTACAATTACATGGCGCAGGCGGTATCCTACTATTATTTTTGTCAAAGATTTACCTACTTATTATTTGCTCTACTGACTGGGGTATTATAGTAACTATATCAATATATAGTATTTATGGAATTAAATTAGTTTTAAAGAAAAGACTTCGGTTATTCATGACGACGGGATGTAAGTGATTTACTTACATTAGAAAACAAAAGTAAAAAATTGCATCTCTACTACGTAGAAACTATCTGATGTATCTAATATATTAAATTGTCACTGATGACGTTCTATCTATGATTATCAGGGAAAAGCGAAAAATGTTATAAGCAATTCACAAAGTAAATTTTTGAACAGTCTCAGACACTAGTAACTGCTCACGCAATAGCTCGGTTGCAAACTTGTCCTCGACTGGTAAAATTAACTTACTACTTCCATAGTGCTTAAATAATAATGATTTAAATAAATCAATAAACGTCAAACCAAAATGCCATTTAGTTCAAAATACAACAGTGCCGGATACTAAATATTTAATAAAACCTAATAATTTATTGCAGTGTCAAATTTGAGTTTTGTGTTATTTTAAGAATGAGGTGAGAAATTTTGATTGCCTACACAATATGTAAAATCACGGAGAATAACTAAAACTTTAAATTTAAAAATCAAGCTTTCAATAAACGTCCCGTAAAAAGTTAGTCTTATACTATAGCTTAAAAAAATAATAAATATCAGATGAGCTTTTGTCGTATGGGCGGAGAATGGTGGAAATAGATATCAAATTACTGCGATTTAAACAGTGTCTAAACTGAGCTAGGTAGGTCTTGGAATTTTTTGGTAATTTTTTAACAGTCAGCTGACACAAAATTTAGGTTATTTTTATATCCGTTTTAATGTAGAGCTCCAAGGCATCACACGTTATTTTGCTGTTCTTTTTGCTACACTGTAAAAATAATTAAATAAATTCAATTTCACACCTACCCAGCCCAGTTCTATTTTATTTGAACACTCGTCAGATAAAGTCAAGTGAAAAAAAATATGTACTAAAATTCTCATTTGTTTTCCTTGATCGTTTACCTAATTCTCTCGACTTTGATAAGAACGATAAAAATGGTTTTGAATGAATTGTAAACTACATTTATCGTTTCAAAGAAATTTGTTACTATATTGACGTTGCATTTTACATCATTTAACTATGATATCATTTAATAAATAATGTATCTACTCGGAAGTAAACCGTGCAATTACTTTTCGCTATATCCGCATGGGTTTATTGAGAGCAGATCAACTATTACTAATTTACCCGTTTCTTCACAATATCTGTCTGAAGTATTAGAGAATAGTGATGTCAATTATTTAAGAATTATATTTCATATAAATTCCAATTTGTCGAAGATACAATAACTATGAATCAGCTCTGTTTATGACAACATCGGAGGTTCCTCAAGGATCTACATTCGATGCTTTATTGTTTTTAGTTTTTATTAATGATCTTCCAAATCCAATTAGATGTCTGAAACTATTATTTGTACATATGATTTAAGAATATTTACCTCGATTAAATATAATTTTGACTGCATGTATTTGCAATCGAATTTGGAAGTTGTCTGCCAAGGTTTACAAACCTTAATTTAAATTTAAATATATTCAAATGTAAAGTTACCAGTTTTACGAGGAAAGTCAAGCACTTATGTTACTATTACAATATTATGTAATATTTGATTTCAAAAAATTTTAGGGATTATTATTAAGACTTGTAAACATTGTGAAAACAGTGACTGTTTAAAAACTTTGCACTTTTCTATAGTAAGTACAACACTTGAATATAGCGCATTTATTTGGTACCCAAACGGTAAATTGTATATTGAAAGCATAGAATCCGTACAAAGAAAATTGATTAGTATATCCTTCAAGGCGTGCTGATTTGTCACGTTTAATGTATAAGTTTAATCTTCAGTTTTTTGTCGGAAGTGACCTTATACAAACTATTGCGTAACAAAATTAATCAATTGTTTTGGTCTTCTATCTCACTTTAATTTCTTAATACCAATAACATTTTCCACCACTAAAGCTAATACCAATATCATTTTAAAATCAGCTTTAGTGAGTTCATGATAAAAGAATCAAATTTGATTAAACTTCAGGCGTTGGATTTCTAGAAAAACCCTCCAACACGTTGTTAAATACAACACCCAGTATATTTTTGCATATTTGGATTCCTTGAAAAATTATAGTTTTATTTCATGTATAATATGTTTACAAAATATTAGTGTTTGAATTTTGTGAATTTACGTTATTTTTCATATTAGTAAAAAAATGCCATTGGAAATAAATTGATGAGAGATACTGTCGTTTCCTCGTTATTGCACTTAAGTCAGATATAAAAAAAATATTTTATCATTTCAATCAAAATCTGCCCATCCACCCTAACTAACACTGACAATACTAACTCGCTTCAATTTTATGTAAAACGGTGTAAAAACCGGTTGTAAAGGTTAGGATTAGATTGCTAAATACAGAAAAAAAAGTTTGAATTGTTCTCTATTGAAGAAAACTACAGATATTTAAATCAAATAACCAAAAGTAGCATTTTCGGTTTTCCAAACAAAGAACGTATAGTAATAATAGGAATGTCTGATAATACTGAAACGTATTCAGTATAATCGGACATTCCAACCCCCAAGGTGAACCCAGCAGCTCAGTTTCTTAGGTGTTCAGATTATCAACAAAATCTGGGATGTACACTCATACAGTGTAATCTATGCAGTGCAATGTAATATAGCATTACCTACTGTATAATATAGATATAGATAAAGAGTTAAACAAACTACTATGCTACAACTTTCCAAAAAATGTACGATTTTCAAAGTTTTTTTTCAAACTTATTATTCGAAATTTTGCATTTCCGGTGTTGGAATTTTTAGGGTTCTGCTATATGTTCAAAAATCAAAGAGGGAATGATTTAGAACTTTTGATCATAACCAACAAAGCATGGCAATACATATAATTTTTTTCTCTATTCGCCTAGAATCTTTATATAATCGTTTTCAAGTTGAGAAGCTGTTTCCTCTTCTAGTGATCAATAATTTTGATTATTAACTACTTGTCATTGAATTTCCTGTACATCCATTGAAAGTCGGATTGTGGTTAGCTCTATTACGTACCAACATTTACAATGCAATATTCAACGCTTCCCGCAATAATTGTTTTTAAAACAAATGCATCCCGACAAATTTGAACGGGGTTTTTAGAATGCGATTGTGCTACGGCTCGCAAGAACATTTAATACTAGATAATACAGAAATTCGTCTTTGTTCGACTTGTCAGTAAAGGAATTAGATTTTTCGGTATTTGGATTCGTCACAGACACTATCTATAAAGTGCAGATTAGTAATTTAGCAACTTTGTCTACAGATGTGTGAAAGCAGTTACATAAGTCGATCATTCAATAATTATAGCAACTAAGAGTCGACACTAGGTGTCTATTCGAATATTATGTGTTCCTCACTCCTGAGAGTCCCAAAAGGACAAAACAGCTATCGAGTGATTCTCGGTGTTTGTTTGCTATTGTACAACCTCTTGCGAACTTACAGCAGGCGATTCGAGATTATATATCTCTATAATTATCGAAGGATCGACTTATGTAACTGCTTTACCGCATCGTGATCGTTAACAGTCGACCCTAAGTATCACAAAACTTATTGTTAATAATTTAGATGAACCGATGCAACGAATTAACAATTCATGAAGTAACTCCATTCACGTCGTGTAAATTTATGTAGAGACCAAAACAATGAGAACTTTGACGACTTGATACAAATTCCCAGACTTATCTCTAATTTATTATAGAGGGAGAGAATTATAAAAAATACCCTAGAACAACTAATTTAATTACGTACCATAGTCATCCATTACGTCTAATGTCTAATCAATTTTGAGGTTACCTGACAAATGTAGATAAATGCAATTTTTAGTTTACATAGAAATTGGAATTATAAAACCATGATGAGTTGAACTGTGACTAAATTTTTTTTTATGAAAAATGTTCATTCTGCATAAGTAACAAAATAATAACATATATTATAGAATAGAAATAGAATCCTCCCATGAATTCGAAAACTAAGGCGCTAGCGATGAATTGATTGTCCTACTAAAACCGATAACGGGAAGAGCAGTGGACTAATTTCCAGCTCCAAAGAATCTGCACCTAGAGTAGGAAAATCTCATCTACTTACATTAACATAGCTTGCAATCATATTGTGGAAGAAGAAAAATTTAAGATATTTAAAAAGTATTGTTGAGTTTACGTTTCAACGAACTTCAAAATTTTAGAACGCTACTCGTACATAATAACAACTTGAAGCATTAGATTTCGAAAAAAACCAACATTTGCATTGCAGTCTTAATTTTAATGTTATTATGAAATGGTTTATCTAATAATTCCTAACATTTGCGGACAGGTTAAACGATTTAATCCGGCTTCTGAAATTCGATCGTTTAGAGATTTGAAATAAAAGCGAGCACGTCAAACCGTCGACACGAGAGTCTAATATAAATGTCAAACTTAGGCAATCAGAAAGAGATTAGCCGGTGGAGGTGACGTGAGCAGAAACGGAAACGCGGCCATTTGTTCTACCTGTTACTCACTCGTTGTACTTTTCGGTCTGCGTAGACATTAATTGCATGCTCCACGCATTGATCTTTATCACCCTCAAATTTGGATTTTATTATAATAATATAATAAAAGTAAAGTAGCACTTCCTAATTGATTAATTGTGTACAGGCGATAGCAAGAATAAATGATAACGGTTGAAACAAAAATGTATAGTAAAGAAAAAAAAATAATTAGATTGCGATTTCCTACTGTTTTTCATAAATAATAATACCGGTAATACGTTTTACACAGTAACTGATGCTTATCTATTCTAGTATATCGTAGTAATTGCCAGTACAAATTAAAACGTGTGAAAATCACATTTTACTTTATCTTTTTTATTGAAGTTTCCTGTATAAAAAGCTGCTCCACACTGGAGCGCATGAAATGAGCACGCAAGTATATGAGTGCGCGCTCTTAATATACGCGCTCAGCCCATGCGTTGGAATTTTTTTTACAAAGTATACGTGTGTTAGAAGAAACTAATGAACAATGAAGGCATTTCGTATAAGGTTTTCAAGGGATTTTAAATGTTTGTTAAGTAATTGCAAAACAAGACACAAAATGTCGTAAGAGTATTGGAGGAAGGGTGAAGCTAGCTCCCACTTTACGCCACTGGAGCTTCATTTATCATCTTGCACCAAATTGCATTTAAAATTAACCGTTTAAATTGAACCTTTTCATAGACTATTTAAACAAACCACTTTGTCTAAATTCACGTCATACACAGTACAAGCGCACACGCACGCATTATTTTCTTTGAGCGGGTGCAAAAGACCGCCAGCCCACGGTTCGTCCCATCTGCGCTCAGCCTATGCGGCGAAACGCAACATACACCTCGAGAAGCAACGAATACTCTGCCCACATCTGCATATGCGTGCCTACTCGCATCATGTGCGCTCAGATGTGCAACCGCCTTAACATAAAAATCCGACGAAAGAAGTTCTTGCCAAATTTGAGAATTAGAATTAAATTGAAGTATGTATGTAAAGGCCGCTCCATACTTGAGCGCACATGAAGTAAGCGGGCAAGTATATGGGTGCGCGCTCTTAATATACGCGCTCAGCCCATGCGTTGCAATTTTTTTTACCAAGTATACGTGTGTGCTCACTGCGCTCCAGTTATTCGCAGTATAAAAGAAAATGTTAGAAGAAACTAGTGAACAGTGGAGACATTTCGTAGGTCTTCGAGGGGTTTTAAATTTTTGTTAAGTAATTGCAAAACAAGACACAAAATGTCGTAAACATATTGAAGTAAGGATAAACCTAGCTCCCACTTTACGCTTTCTCGCTACTAGAGATTCATTTACCAGCTTGCAGTTCTTACTCAAAATTTCCAAACAACCAAATTGCATTTAAAATTAGCCGTTTAAATTAAACCTTTTCACAGACTATTTTAAACAAACCACTTAGTCTAAATTCACGTCCATACTGACTATAAACGCACCCATGATTTCCTTTGAGCGGGTGCTAAAGACCGCCAGAAGCAACATCTGCATATGCGTGCCTACTCGCACCATTTGCACTCAGATTAACAACTGATCAACACTGCTTTTAGTTTGTTTAAAAAAATTACGTAAAGAATATTAGTTGTTCAAACATTAAAGCAATGATGAAAATCACTCTCAGAAGACGAAATCGTAGTAGCAAACTTTCAAACATAGTTAAGAGACATGCAGGAAAAAATATCCAATTTAATGTTTCAGAAATAGAATAGTAATTTATTTTATTTTAATGACACATAAATTTAAGATTTACAAATCTTCTCCAATAACTTCAACATAAAATTTAAATATCTTTTCCTCAACATTGATTGGCATAATCAAAAGTTGACTAAGGGTCAGTTGACCCGTGGGGGACAGTAACCCCTATCGGGCGCGTCCTCAGGTGGCGGATAAAAGAATGGCCTGTTGAGATGACCGGAAAGGATCACCAGGTTAGTGGGTGTGATAAACATGCTCGTTGAGGACAGAAAACCTTAACTGGTACCACGTGAAAGCACTGACCGCGGACTAAACTTCTTGGCCCGGCTGTTGTATCGTGGCTTAGGGCTTGCACCAAGATTTAACGACGCCAGTGGGGCGCTCCGAACAGAGTTAACCACTGATATACCGCTGACTTGTTGTGACGGTGGACAAGCCTCACGGGCCGAGAAAGCGGGGATCTAGGCCTGAATCGCGAGGAAATAATCTCTATAATGAATGCTAACTCCCACGGTGGGCGGACCAGGTTAAAGCGTGACTGAATAGTAGATCAGTACCTACTGGTTCCACCTCGAGAAACCGGGCGACCTCTCGTTGTAACATAACCTTCCATGTCAGTTGGGGCTCCTGGCATGGTGACCTTTCTTTCTCCAATACTCGTGGGACCAAAATGGAGATTAACGAGACAAATATTATTACACCAATGTAGACTGTGTGTGCTCCGGAGACGACCTCTTAGTCGCCAGATGCAGCCGGACCAGCTCCAACACCACTAAAAGCAGGGGAAAACAAGGACCTGCCCAAAAACAAAACAGACTCTCGGGGGCTCAAAGGAAGAACGCCGAACTCTCAAAAAAGAGCATCAAACAAGGCCAGGAGACCGCAGAGTCAGACTGTGCCCTTCAGCGGTGCTTGAAAGAACACCAATATGTCGGTGATTGATAGACGCCATCCTGATGTCCAACTAAATCAGACTCAATCAGACCTGATCCAGGAGAAGCTGACGGCTGCTGTGGACGCCACTCCCTCGGGAAGTGCAAATCCTCCACAGTTCGAAGGCGCTTGGTTCTCGGCAAGGGTCCTAAGGATTAACTGCGCGAACGAGCACTCTAAGATATGGCTCGTGTAGACAGTGAAGCACTTTGGATGCACATAGGAAGCTGCAGATTTGACTGTAGTAGAATCAAAGGAACTTCCCAAGAAGCCCAAGGTAAATGGTATAGGTAGCCAGGAACGCCGAATATAGATGTAGTCAAATTGAAGTCCAAAATCCTGAACTTCAAGTAGAAGATTGGCGCCTCCTTAGTCGGAAAGAGGAGAAGGATTGAGTAAAACCTCCGTAAACGAGAGAGACTGCCATACTATGGAGGAAAGGCGAATGAAGGTGCATTTCGGACGCTAACCTTCAGGAAAATAGGTAAGGATGGTGAGAGTAATTCAAGTGAACCTGCAGCACAGTAGGGCTGGTTCCGCTGCCCTCTGTAAAGCAATGCAGGCATCTGACATTGCTCTCACTCGAGAACCCTGGGTATGCAGGGGTAAAATCATGGGCCTGGGTGGTATTGACGGAGAGCTAATTTATAGCAGAACAGTCGAGAGACCCAGGACATGTATACTTATCAAAAGACATGTAAAAATACTGCCACTAACTAACTTCTGTTCACAGCACATAGTGGCAGTTAAATTGACTCTGATGGACTGAGAGAGCTTGTTCTCAGATCGGTATATCTTTACTACGAAAATACTTGCCCCAGCGTGGAAATGGAGGAACTGGTAGAGAGCTGTGGGAAACAAAGAACGCAGCTTATCATCGGATGTGACTCCAATATTGCCATTTTTAGTAAATACTAAGCAGTGAAATATTCCAAAGAATTTGAAACGTATTTGTTTTTTTTTATTATTTTATTCTCATTTCGTAGAAAAAATAGTATTTAGTATTCTAGATGAATTCCGTTTTTTCGTTCGAGAGATTGATCACTCACTCGTGAGCAAATTTCTCTCTCAAGAAAAAAACGGAACTTTCATCTCTTATAGTAAAATAAAATTTTTGGCAAATTAAATCATGAAAAAATATTTTAACATTGAAATTGCGGTAAAAGATTATCGAGATGAACCATGAAGGCCTTTTTTTATTAAAATTAAGTTTTTATTTTTGTAAGTGAATGTGGTAAATTTCTTCAAAGAAAAAAGTTATGCAAGGTGACATTTTATATAAAAATTAAAACATCCGAGCGTTTCTTTGAAACATTCATAAATGCAATTATGAATTACGTCCAAATTTTATGACCACCCTGTTTATTAATGCCAATTTGGTTTTGTTTAAAATCATTTAAAAATAACTAATGTCAGTTTGTCTTTATATTAATACTATGTCGAATTTCAATTTGCCATTTTGATTTTGATTAGCAAAAATTTTAACTTGAAAAGGTACATAGTTTACTTATTGTAACCAAGCGTACAAAATTGGTATCATATAGAGGGATTGTAATGGATTAAACCCTATAAAACTTGATGACAAGTACAGGCTAAAAAGATTAAATAATTCCATCTTGTATAACAGAACTCAATAGTTCTTAGTAACGAGATTAAAATATTTATGACAAAAAAATACCGTTTCATATTTCCCATTTCATAAGCGGATATACAGAAACAAACAATTCGTTTATGTCATATATTATCTAACAATAAGTTATACGAAGAAATTATTAAACAACTTGAAAGTATTGATAAATGGATCATTCGAATGAAAAAAAAATGTCATTATTTTGTCTTACATTATTAAAAAAATTAAAACTCAATACAAATTCATTATCATCAATTTTATTGTGTTGCAAACTTCCTCACATAAATTACAATTTATGATATGATTATAATTAAACGTTAAGAAAATCAATTAGATAATAAGCACTTCTTCGCTATACATAAATTCACTTTATATGTTCTCAAATAGTCGATCAATATTCATATCCTAATACGTACATCATTTCCTTATTGCAATTTTCAATTTCCAGAAGGAAATATATAACGCAGGTGGGAAATCTGCCCATTAAAGTACTTAAAAATATCATTACAGATTATGTACTTGTTAACTTAAGTAGTTCGTTTGTGTGCAAATTACTGAGAAAAGGTGGTTGTTCCAAATTACTTTAATAAAAAATATTACTATGTGTGGAGATAGATTCGGATTTGTCCTGTGTGTTTTCAAGCAAACGCCTCACACCATCTTGGCACTTTGGGGGTTCCATAATTAAAATAAAATTAATTTCCAACCTTTTTGCAATAATGCTTTTTAAAGCACAGGCCGTCAATCAATGACACCTTCTTCAAACTAAAAAATAAATGCATTTACATTTTATCTTATTAATGCCATTCCTAATCCTATTTAACAAGGACATCGGTCGCAAATTGGCGTGTCACATTTATGTCAACCATCTTTAAGGCTTTTCACGTAATATAATCGAATTTATAGATAAGGGTACAAAAAATAAAAAACCTAAACGTACCCAATTTATATTCATAAGAGGTAATGCAAGATGTCATACAAATTATGCAATTTCATTTTTTATTAAATGCCATTTTAGTTTGCAAAGTAAGGTGACTTATGTCAAATAATTTAGAATTTATTGGTAAATTCCAATAGAATCATTTATTGGTATCATTACTAATTTCAACTCAATATATCCTATAATTTAAATGCACCTTTATATAAGATGGTGCTAATATATTCTATTAGCAAAAAGTTATCAATAGTGTCGTCACTTCTGAACTAAATTAGTCCTTTTTAGACTTACATTTCAAAGACTGCATTAAATCTGACATTAATAAATTAAACTAAAAATCCACTTGTATTTCAAAATTTGTTTTTCAAAAGGTTGAAGTTTATGTACGCTTTACTGAATAAAATAAATTTTCTATCGGTCAAAACTTAGTTTATGGAGAGTTTGTGAATAATATACGAAAAATAAAAGCGCCCAAGCGGTTTTCATTCTTAATGACTGTTTATCGATAAAAGTGAACCATTTCACTACCTGTACTTGTAAATAATTGTATTTTTTATAGGTATCAAGATTAAATTTGTAAAGGGAAGTAACAGAAAAATAAACTAAAAATAAATAAGAGACATGTACAAATACATTAAATAAAAATGAATATCAAGAATATAAAAACAAATTATCAATTAATAAAGAAATATACAAAATGGGTTAGGGGCAAACTTACATGTTATTTTACCATAAGGCGTAACGTTAGTTAAAATCGCGTATAACGTAACGGTTAACCTTCAAATTCATGCCAAGTATAAATCAATCTTTTATTAACATGACTGTTAATAATTAAGCGCGTAAAAGTTTGCAATTTGTTTAAAAAATAAACAAATAGTCGACGTTGTGAGTGACAAATTTCTTATTGTAATTGAGACGAAAGCAGAATATTGAGAATACTCTAAAAGTAAAATGCAACTATTATTAATGAACATTTATTATTGCCCATAAGAGTAATGTAAATCGTAGTAAAAAATGTTGTCAAGAGATAGCGCTTGTGCCTGTAATTTTTAGATGACTTTCTCCGAATATCAAAAATACTTTCCCTTTTACCACGTGAAATCATTGGTTGAAACCATAATATTTTCTCCCTGTTTTAGATTAGCATTTCATGAATAGCACCTTTGTTTTCTAATTGATATACTTCAATTTAGGTACGTGTATTATCTTTATATTAATTTTTATTACCAGTTTTGTATGTGTTATTTTAGTAGAATCGAAAAACTGTAATGAAACACTTGAGCAATCTTCACTAGAACCTGATGTAAATATTTGTCTGTTATATATTGTCATAGCCCTAAATCTCAATTTTTTTTAGTCAAATTGCAAATTCTGGATCCGACGATATGGATATTCACTTCACCAATAAACAATAATCTACACTAATTTCGACGACGTAAGTTCACCTATACGGTGTCGATGTTAACAATAACAGTATTGTTCATGCCATTGATTATGATATAATCAATGGTTCATGCTACTTCAGTTTCATGCAACCAAATAACTAATTCTAATTTATGTTTTTCTGATAAAGAATAATAACGCGTAATCGACATTAATTTTGTTTCATGTTTTTGTGATAATCCCGTGGTAGTTTTTACTTTCAAACCGTATTTATTTATTTCGACCTTCAACTATAATACAAACAAAACGTTGTATTTATTCTGGAACAAGTGGCTTCCTCTATTTGAATGAACTTCCATGTTATCAAAATTGGTTTCCACTAGTGCAGCACTTCATTTAAGCAGCATTTTTTGCACGCATGTGCCGCCTCTTTGCAATCAGGATCAATTGACGCAAGTGGCATCTGTTGATAGTGAATTAAAGTAAATTCAATCGCTTGCCCCCTTAATTGGTAGGGATCTATTTTACAACCAAAATAAAAATGAAACCAAAATGAAACTAATAAATGATATGTTTACAAACGACTTCATACCTACATATACAGGGATTGCTGTTACAAGAGGTGTGTGGAATCCTGCTTGGTTTGAAACTTATTTTTAATATATTTTTTTGAGGTTGTAAAACCACGTAGGCTTTGACAGTTGAACAAGATCTATTTGCGCTTTACTGTAAAAAAAGTTGTGTAATTTTAATATTTAAAATAAATAAAATACCTCTAATTATTAATTACAACCCAGTTATAACCGCACTAACAAATGTTGTTGGCGATTGAAATCGGGTCCATATTTGACTTCTACGTATTGTACCCCTTTGTGTTGTGAGGGTCCCTTGTTGTGAAGTGTATTGATAACATGTTATTAATGAAGGTGTTAAAACCAACTTTTGATTAGTTACACGAAAATTAAAGTAAAGTCAGCAGTTTTGATTTGCTATCACAAGTACGTGTCACATCTGCAAAGTAAATTTTAATAACCTTACAAAAATAATCAGCACCAGTACTATCATCGTAATTTACCAAGTGGTGAATATCCTCAATGTCATAGACAATTTGGAAAATATAAAACGTTTAAAATGCACATACAGTGTGAGTGTAAAGTATGGAATAAATTTTCATTTCATTTATCCTTATTTTTATGCAATTTTCCTTGGACAGGTCAATTTTAATTTTTAAATTCCCATCTTTTGGTATAAATCAACCCTTTCCATTTCCACCAGTGGTGGTGCAACAGGGGCAACTTGAAAATTTTAAATGGCGATGAGGGTCAAAAGTTACATTTTCGGAAAAACCATGTCATCCTCTATGCAGCAATGTAAGCCCTTTCAACTTCCCACATTTCTAGTTTAAAATCTCAATTGTACAGATGTCATAACAAAAAAAAACATGATTTCGCAGACGGTTAGTAGTAATGCAAGACAAAATATGGAAGTTTATAGCAAATCTGACAATGTAGACCTCAATGACAAATATTCAGATAATCTTATAGAAATAGGTTCGAATTGTTTAGATGAACGGTCTGTTAGTCCTGATTTAATTCCATTATACATAAAATCTTTAGCAACCACTTATTTAAACCTGCAGGCAAAACATTTTTTGACTGACTGCATTGCAATCTCTAATTGAAGGTCTTTCTGACATTAATAGAATTAGCATGGAATGTTTGTCTTATGTTTTTGAAAAGAAATTTTCGTAATGTTACTCCTATGAATATACTTTTAGAGGACCACGGTAAAAAAAACATTTTTTTTTATTACGTTCCGATTCTGCAAACAATTGAAGCTTTAATGAGTAATGACCATGTGTATCAACGGTTTAAAAACAATCTAGGGTCATTCGAAAATGTTTTTTTAGAACACCCAAATGGTTTGCAATTAATACTTTACCAAAACTCATTTGAAGTATGGAATCCATTAGGAAGTTCTAGAAAAATTCATAAAATTATCGGAGTTTATATGGTTTTAGAAAATTTATCGCCTTTTGTAGGACAATAGTTGACCAAATTCAGTTCGTAGCACTGTGTTTCGAAATTCAGTTTTGAATTTGAATTTTTTTAAATATTTGAAAAAATTATGACAATATTTCTTAACTACCGTAAAAGTTTCGCTTATCTACCTTTTATGTTTCATGGAATATTAATTTTTCAATAGATTCAAATTTTCGTTGCTAACGCCTAAAATTTTTTTTTTTTTCATAATAATGGTAAGATATAGGTACGCCAAACCTGGTAGTAGAAGACCGAAAATAAAACAAAAATTGGAGCATTGTATTTAAAATAACAAAGTTGGCATCCACTTCTGGTATAACCGGAAGTGACACAGCCATGAAAATATTTTCAGTAAGTAGTCAATGTCCATTTGTATAGAGTTACAAGTTTTCAGGTGAATCGGTTTTGTCGTTATTATTCGTCTAACATGATGTCGGCGAGACACACCCTGTATATCATTATAAATAAGAAATATGATGACCTCTATTTTGTTGGAAATCTTATCGAGATTAGTGAAGATTCCAGTAGACTATATAAAGAAATTAAAAGTAGTACTCATTTAATTTGTGCAAAGTATAGGGATTCTGCTATGTTATGAAAAAATAATGCATTTCACATCACGTGATTCCCAAAACATATATTCATTTAAATCTGCTCCTTATGAAGTGATGTAAGACATTTGAGGTAGTTATTTATTTGATGTTGTAATAGATGTTTTATAAAATACTTAAACCCACTCAATCAATACATTTCAATGTGCAAATTTGTTACTAAAGACAATTGTGTTTAATTTCAGAGTTATCAATATTAGTCCAGTCAAAAGAGATCGAAAAGGAACGAAAAGTGGAACTCGTGTATACTGGCGACTTTTTTTCACGTAAATTAAGTTTAGGCTTTCGGGAATAACATATCAAAAAGTTGAATCGACATTGTACATTTCGCAATTTGTTAATTAAGGTCAAAATCTTCAGTTTTTGGGTTCTATCTTTTTAAGGTTAGGTTGGATAAAAAAATGTTAAAAGGGAAAGTTGTTCGTTAGGATCTCAGCTATTTTATCCACCTAGCCAAAAAATTAAAAAAAATTTTGTAACGTAAAATACGCAAAAAACCGTAAAAAATCGTAAAAAATTAAAATGCGTATAATTGAATAATGAAAAGTCGTAGAGCGATGATATTGAGTGAAAGTATAGTTCTCATGGGTACAATAAGTGTGCAAAACCGAGCGCGCCAAGTGCGATAGTTTCGTTTATAAAGAATTGGAAAGTTTCAAATGTCAACGGCTGGGATTTTTTTTGTAAGGCACTTGGTGGGTTCCTAATTTTTTTACGCTTTTTGGTGATAAAAAGAGTAAGTTGTGAAAGTTACAGATTCTTAAACCTCATAGACCGGCCGTAGGATTTTTTAAAGACAAAATTGTTAATTAACAAATGAAATGTATGGACTTTTTAAAACTTTTTCGATGCGCACTTTTGAGACTGAAAAGTAAGTTAAAAGTCGAGTATTTTCAATTTTTTTAAATTTCAAAATCTTTTTTAGATCCTGAGATATCAATTTTTAATTATGGTGCCATAACTAATGTTTAATTCAACAAAAATAGCTGGAAAAAATTGAGTGTCTTTGTGAAATGTGTAGGAATGTGTCATTTAATGAAACATCGTGAAATCTTACTTTAAAGGGTAAGAAAATAATCCTTTCAGCTATATTTGTTGTAGTCACGATTACTGTTTTCCTCACGTATTCATTTATTGGAGTTACTATTCTTTGATTATCGTATGAAGAAAAAAAATATTATCAGTCCGTTAGCCGTATGAATAAAACAGAATTATTTGTCCAACTCTTATAAAACCGCCCGAAATTGAGAATGCAAATTAATTCTTCGTAAAATAATTGTACTATATTTAAAAATTAAAAAGGTCGATGATTTGGTAATTCGATTTTCGAGTATAATTATTTTTTGGTAAATGAATTTTCGTACGAATGTTTAAAAAAAAAATTATTCCGCATTATTTCAGCTGCTGAAAAACTCAAATTAAATGGATCTAATTTAGTGCTTCTGATGGAACGCAAATTATTGAATCCGAAATCTTAAAAATACTACATAAAGAGACTTTTATTATGTTGCAGCCGAATGAATTCTGGCAGAGTGCAACCGAAAGTACAACAGATACTATTAGAATAAATCAAAATAGTGATATCTTTACGTGGATCCTGAAGTCAATAACAGTAAAGAGAACAACAATACGGGTATCCACTTCGACAGAACTAACGAAGATAGTTGGTTATTTATTTTACTTGCGTTGGATAGTTACCCTCTTCAGTTTTAAAAAATTGTGAATCTCGAAATAGAGATCTAAGAAGTATCACCACCGTTGTTCAGTTTTTTGCGGATTACATGCTGGAATTAAAAGAGACATCCCTTCTAAAGCAATACGAATTGTTGCGCATAAAATAGTATCAAGGTATCCCCAATGTTCAGCGACGTAGACGATGATGCGTGATGGTTGTGTTATACCAGAGGTGTCCAACTTGCAAGGTCTCAAGGGCCAAAACTAAAACCTGTATTGTGGTCGCGGGCCATATCATAGTCTTAATAAAGAAACACAAAATAATGTGATGTACAAAAATAAATAAAACAAAAAGTAGTATTATTAATTTTATTGCTCAACAACTACATATTTTAGATTTACAGAGTTAGATATAGTTTTTTTTTGTTTTCTTTATTTTAAGAATTAAGACAAACATTGCATTATTAAAATAAAAAGATGTAGCGTAGCACATACTAATGTGAAGACTGTGGCCGATAGGCTTCATCCACCAATGAAGAAATGTCTACTGCCAGTTCAGTTGTAGACAGTCTCATCAGATGACGTAAGGAAGAATCGGTAAGGTTGCTTCTGTTGTGGTTTTTGATGAATTTCATGGAGGAAAAGGCACTTTCACATGTATATGTGCTTCCAAACATTGACGTCATTTTCAGTCCAAAATCTCGCAGGTTTGGGAATTTCTCCTTAGACAGCAGTTTGAAAAATTCAGGTCCTTTTTCTTGTCTGGTGATCAGGAACATATCAGCTTGAAGGTCACATAACTCAAGCTGTAATTCAGGTGGTTGATCTTCAATGGTAACTACAAGAGGATTATTATAAAGCAGTACACTGCTTTTGAGACTTTCAATGTCTTGAAATCGTGCATTGAATTCATCAATAACATGTTGGATTTGTTCGCTGCAGCATGAAAAGTTGATATTTATCTTATTATTGAATTCTTCAGCTAATTGTAGGCAGCTAGGGAAGTGTGCCAGGTTGTTCTTTTCCAAAGCATGTTTGAACACATTCAACTTATTCCGGAATCCGTTTATTAATCCGATCAAATCTGAAATCGTCTGGTTTCTTCCTTGAAGACTCAAATTTAAACTGTTGAGATGATTGGTCAGATCTGTTAAAAAGGCTAACTGCCTTAAGAATTCTGGATCCTGAATCTTCTCTTCCAGTTCAGTTGTGTCAGATGAAACGTATTCACTGAGGAATGCAGGAATCTGCTTTCTTATGGCAAAGAATCGTTCCATGCACTTTCCTGCACTCAGCCACCTTACGTGGTTGTACATTAGCAAGTCTCCATACTCAGCCTCTGTTTCCATTAAAACTGCCTAAGTTGCCTGTGTAAAAGGGAGCGATTTCCACCTCTGATCATATTTATAATTTTAATGACAGTTTTAAAACTTGATCCTGCTTGACTGATTTTCCACATAAAGCTCCCTGATGTATAATACAATGAATTGTCGGACAAGTAACACCATTCTCTCGGAGCAGGCCCACTAATCCACTTTTTGTACCTGTCATTGACGGGGCTCCATCTGTTGCTATGGCTGAACATTTGTTAAAGCCTCCAATTCTGTCAACTGTTTTCTTCAGAGCCTCATAAATATCTTTTCCTTTTGTTGTCCCATGGAGAGGACAAATATCAAATAGCTCCTCTTTACTGGTAAAATCTTCAAAAGTAGTGCGCACAAAAATCAACAGCTGACTAACATCTGATTGATCAGTACTTTCATCCAGACAAAGTGAGAAATATGAACTTTTCTTAACTAGGCTAAGCATAGAATTTTCTACTTGCTCACCCATAGCAACAACCCTTCTTTGTATTGTTTGATGTGAAAGTGGCACTGATTCAAAATTCTCCGCCATTTTGGAATTTTCAAAAGTTTTGGCCATTTCAACGGCACATTTTTAATTAAATTGCCATCAGTGAAAGGTTTTTTTTGCTTTTGCCAGCTCAAGCGACACGGCATAAGATGCATGCAATGAATGCTTTTGAGAGTGTAATATTTTACCAAACATACCAGTTTGTTGTTTAAGCTTTTCTTTAAATCTGCAACTAGCGCACCCCGACTTTCATCTGTGTACGTAGCATATTTCTTTTCGTGCAGTGTTGTGTAATGTCTTCTCACATTATATTCTTTGGGCACAGAGACAACATTCATGCACACTAAACACCGTAACTTTCCATTATTGTTAGAAATCAAGTAGTCACTCTCCCAGCTTTCTTTGTAACTTCTGTTCTCACTGTCAATTTTACGTTTTACCGATTTTTCACTCATTATGCATAGAAGTTTAAGAAATCAACAAAAAGAATGATGCAGGCCGCCTGTTGGACATCCCTGTGTTATACTATACAGGGTGATTTATACCACGATGCAAAAAATGAAAATATGTGTTCACAGTTTGATTCTAAGCAAAGATGCGAAATAATTTTTTTTTAATCGGCCTTTGTTTTCGAGATATCGAGGTTCAAACTTTTAAGACCTGGTCTCAAGTTTCACACAAAAATAATAGTAGGCAATATGAACACTTTATTTAAAAACCTTGTAACTGTAACACAAAGAAGAACCAATACCTTAACTTACAAAGTATGTTCGAAAAGTCGGCCGCCAGGTGCGATGCAAGCCTGGCAACGTAAAACCACTGAGTTATAAACTGCAGCAGTCTTGTTGATTTTCAACTTCAAGTTGCTGAACTGCATTCTGGACTAAATTTTTAAGACTAACAATTACAAATACTACCCAAATGTGAAACTGTCAATAACTAATAAATAAGTTTTTGTTTCAAAGCACTCGATATATTAGTTTTTTGTGAAACTTAAAATCGTATCTTTCACCTCTTTCTCTTTCACCTCTTTTCGCCTCGTGGTATAAATCACCCTGTATAATAAACTTAAAGAACAGATCAAATACTTGAATCGATCAGTTAAAAGAAAACCTGATGCCGACGTACCATTGAAAAATAAAAAAATAATGTTGAGTTCCAAAGCTGGTCGTCATAATTGGCAGGCTCACGAAGAAACTAAAATTTATTAAAAAATTGACTTCACAGCATTTAACACCGGAGAAATTGAGAATATGTTAGAGAGTACCTAGTGCTCAAAGGCAACAACTTCTTAATCAAACCGAAGCACCATCTCTAATACAAACAAAAAAAGAAAGCCCATTCTACTCACTCAACTATGAATCGAATGGCATTACAAAAAGTTAATGAACCAGCATATCGATCTTCTCATAGAAAATATTAATAAAAAATCTGAGGCAATAATAAATTTTGGTATGTGTAAGAAATTAATTGATCACAAGTCTGACACCGATGAAGAAAAACTAAACACAACAATCAAAGTAATTTGTTTTCCGTTAAAGGCAAAAAAATTGTTAATACTTTATCTGAGTTAATGTTTATAATGATTTTATTTTCAGGAAGAATCTGATCTACAAGGTATTGAGACGAGTTCACCTTTTATTGCTGTAATTCAAAATGGTATGTAAGGACCGATATCAACAATTTGTCATATTTTAAATAAACTAAATCCTGTAGGTGATTCCAAAAAATTCTGGATAGTATTTGAAAGTCAAAAGGAGCATGAGAGTGAAAGTTTTTCAACTGCATTGAAACTCGTTTTTGCACTACATTTTCAACCTGGAATATCCAAAAGAAGCTTCCAACACATATGAAGTTTTGCAGAGGTACTTTTTAAAAACACACCCTGACTTGGGTCAAAAAACAAAAGGCAGCATTCAAAGTCCAAAGTAATTTCTTTTCTAATAAAATGAGGAACTTATTACATTTGATTGCATTAGATTATTATTAGTAGTATTGTCAGAAATGGATTTTTTATATTATCTTGGAGGTTTTGAAATAAATACTATTATGTTCTTTGATTATGTTCTTTATCATCATGATGTTCATAGAAAACCAATTTAAAAGGAGCAGAGTGGAGAAGAAGTGATTTTAAAAACTGTATTAAGTAATATGTAAAATTAAGTGGAATATTTCGTGTCAATATTTTCCTACGACTCCATAATGTTAAATAGAAACGCTATTTTATAATTGAGTACTACTACTACAGAGTGTAACAAAAAGGTAGGTCATAAATTAAACCACATATTCTGGGGCTAAAAACAACTCGATTGAACTTACCTTAGTACAAATGTGCATGCAAAGGTTTCAAAGTTGTAATTTTTTTTTTGTAAATAAGTAAGATTAAATAAACCTGCAAATAACTTAAAAATTCATTTATACTTTATTTTTTGTTATTCGGAGTTTTTGTGGTATGAAAAAGAGGCCGTATCTCGATAATAACTGAAGATTCAGTGTCGATTTTCTTGGAAACGGTTGGTCGAATCGACATCTTACACAGTATACTTTTTTGAGCTCAACACGTCAAGGAACGAAAATCTTCGAACAACAATCCAATATACCAAGGGGCAAAAAAGTTATGACCATTTTAATGTACGCGAAGTGCTGCTGGTGGCGTCTTCTACAATGTACACGAAAACTGTGAAAAAGCTGAAAAACTGCTGAATACCAAATTTCGTTGAAATCGTGCTTTTATTAAGGGAAATATTATCAAAAAACTTTTCAAAAATTATAACTTTGACACCCTGTAACTTTTTTTGCATGTAGATTTGTACTGAGGTAAGTTAGGTTCAATCGAGTTATTTTTAGCCCCAGAATATGTTTAATTTATGACCTACCTTTTTGTTACACACTGTATAGTTACGAATTGTCAAATTTGCTAAATTTATGTTTGACTTTTAGCCACAGCATCAGTCAATAAGTGCAATAGGCAAAGGTGTATTTCTATTGGTTCTGAATTTATATCCTACTCATGCAACATTTGACAATTACGTAATGTCGCAATTCTATTAGTTCTAAATCTGTGTCGTAATAAAAATTTGTATCGTAATGAATTTTATTATAGTACAGATTGTAAAACTCTAACATATGAATTACAATACAGGAGTAGAAAAAAAATATTTTTTACAAATGTAATAATAATGTTGCTCTACAATAAATCATTATTTAACCAGTGACTATATATACCGATAGATGTCGGGTGCATGTTTACGAAATCTTTGTTATATATTTCAATAATTAAACACACCAATAAACGAATTAAAATGATTTTTTTAATACATTTATATAATAAATAAATAATAAAATTCTCTGAAACTGTTCCGAATTTCCTCGATTTGCATATGGTGTACGGCCGGCGTTTCGTATTCTTTCTTTTAGTATGTTTCTATCGAATGGGAGTATACCAGGCTAGGAGTTATTGCTAATGAATTGATTGTAAGATCAGTTTCGTAAATTAAACGTGTTGTAAATACTATATTTTTGTTGTTCAATGTTCTACGAATATTTTATTTTTATAAATACATTTTCGTTGAATCTAAAAAATAACGATTTGTTCAAAGTAGTTAGGTCGTCCTGAAATTTTGTATAATGCCGTAGCCTGTCATTCCGAACAACTTATCTTAGTAATATTTTAGCAAATTGTGAATGAGAAAAGTAGTTTACAGGAAACGGAAATAGATCTTGCTCAACTGTCAAGGTCTACATGATTTTACAATCTGGAAAGTGTACTAAAAATAACTTTCAAACCAAGCAGGACTTAGTTACAAAAGATCAAATTGGGATTCAAAGATTTTTAATTCCGCACACCTCTTGTAACATTAATCCTGGGACACGCTGTATATCTCAACTGTCTGCGACTTGTAAATAGTGCAGTCGAAACAAGTTCTGACTTGCAGAACGTTATCGCAATGGTTATGTTGCGTCATTATTGCAGTATACATTTCCTCCAAGAATTTCAAATGATTTAGGAAATTGAAAATCTACCTAATATTTTTCATTTATAAGTTGAGCCACAATAAACTTTTGAAGAGCTGCATTCGGCTTGCGAGCCACCATTTAGCCACAGCACTAGAGTAAATGATTGAACAAACTCGAAAAATTAGGTTCTGATTATCTGCAAATTTTGAAATGTAAAGTAAAAAAAAGTATACAGAAAACAGAATAATTCACTGGTACATTGATAACTTCCCGAACTCTACAGTACGTAAGGAATAACCCATAAGTGGTCGTATGTAGGTATTTGAAGACAGAATAATGGAAGTAATAATATAATTGTAGTATGTGTAATGTTCTGGTTTCATAATAAGCAAAAGCGAAAACTTTGACAAATACGCCATTACGATAGAACTACAGTAAATGTACTTTTTCCATTGAACTTTTTCTTAATCTCTTTGATCTTTTTTGACATTGTGAGAATCAGTTTTCATTTTATATAACTAATGTTTCATCGCTTCTACTTCGGTAGTTCTTTCAGAAATAATTACAACAAATATAGTTTGATCATTGCTTTTATAATTTTTTTTTATTTTCTATTCGATTTAAAAGGAGTTTGTGATACACAAAAAAGAACTGCACTGCTTCAGTAACAAGTACTCAAAGATTAAAATTTCTAAATTCAAGAACTTATTTAAGGGATAGTGATAGATCAAATTGGCAGCATCATGTTTTATAGTCGCAGTAGATAGTTTTCCTTTAAAATCACATCACGTCCAAACAACCCCTTTCACTATTCAACTCAAAAAAATGAAGTGAGCGATTTCTAATCGACACGAAATTCACAAAACAGGAAAAAGGACTATTTCCAGTTTTATAACCACACAACACAAATGCATGTCACGCAATTTGGTATACACATACGATACATAAACTTACAGTTTTGAAATGTTGTAAAAACTAAGATGGGGAGTATTCTCCAAATTGTGTGTATGGTGCTACACAAAAGAAAGATATGTGATATGGGAGCTCGTACGTCAAAGTTATAGAACGTCAAAAATATCTTTATTTTCTTGACGGTTAACTACTAGGACGATGGGGTAAAGTTTATTTTGAAGAGAAATATCTGTACAGTTTCAAGATGTAGTCCGTACTGATAAGATGAGCCATTCTCCCATTTAACACAATTAAATAAGATGATAATTTTAAAGCTTTCCCTTATCGCTGTGATAGTGAAAGTAACTAAGGACATTACTCGTTTCAACCGGCTTATTAATGATCACGTATAATACATGAATTACATTGACTAAAATATTTAGGAATAGGTCCTCACGCGATGATAACAATTTGTAATAAATTGAGATATTCAGTAATTATTGCCTTTTGAATTACACTCTGTAGTAACATAATGTAAGGAACAAATAAGGTTTGGAATATGTAAAAATTGAATTATGATTCTTTAGAACTAGTTATGATCGATGTCATAAACCAAAGGAACAGATGTTCTTTCGAGATGTATCAGAATTAAAGATCCTAGTCGTAAAGGATCAGCTGTCTACACAATAAAACGTTTCATGGTCGTTTATTGTACACAAACTTATTTAAATAACGTGTACAATGCAACATTATATTTTATCAAACACCAAATAAAAATATAGTTTATATATTACAGTGACTATTCTATGTTTATTCAACGTTCGATATTTTTGTAAACCACATATGAAACAGTGCCTGATACATAAACAAAAGCGATAATCACATTCTTTAGTTACCTATTGTAATATTTATCTAATTTATTGGTAATGTATTAATATGTGTACAAATAAACAAATTGAATAATTTTCACGAGATCGTGCCACATAACTACTATCACCATCGGTTACCAGCGACAAATTCCAATAAACTTTTTTTTGTCACACAATTTCTGCAGAACAGACAAAAATAAATTTAGTAATTTTAAGACGGTGATACCGAATAACGTAAAATTTTAAGCATGTAATGGCATACCAGAGTAGCATCCGGACCCATGTCCGAGTAGTGTCCGACGTGTTACCCGTATTAAGAGAGTTAATCTCAAGTAGTTACTACAATTTCTTTCATTAAAAAATTACACTTATGATAAGAATTTCAATTTTTCACGTTTTGTTTTAATCACTTTAAGTTGTTTTCATGTGATCAGGGGTGAACGGTGTTGGTTAGTAGGTTACAGTTGTTACAATAACTTTCTTTAAAAAAATTAAATTCACAATAACAATTTCAAAAACTTTTTTGCTGTCATTAGTAATAAGAGGGACTATACGAGAATGTACTGATATCTAGTTAGCCTAGACCAGTTCCTTGCATAAACAAAATATTGCGTTACCATAGCAACTTATTAGAAGTGTCAGAAGTGTCAAAAAAGTAAACCAGAGTCACGCAATAAATTAAATGAAAAAAGATGTCCACCGAAATTGTGAAAATCGAAAAATTGGAGTATCGAGCCATCATCAAGTACCTGTATTTAAAAAGGTTAAGAGGTAAGCAGATTTACGAAGATATGCTTAATACCCTTGGTGATCAATGTCCTTCATATGCGACCGTCAAAGATTGGAATGCAAGCTTCAAAAGAGGTAAATTTTCCATTGAAGATGATGACCGATCGGGAAGGCCAGTTTCTGTGTCAGTCCCCGAAAATATCGATGCAGTTCATGGCATGATTTTATCAGACCGTCGAATTGGGCTAAAACGAATATCTGAAGCACTGAATATTTCATACGAACACGTTCATCATATGATTCACGTCAATTTGGACATGAGAAAAATTGCTGCAAAATGGATCCCCAAATGTTGAAAACCAAAAGCGTACAGGGTAGAAGCATCGCGTTCGATCTGTGCTCGATTTGAAAACGATGTAGACTTCTTAAACCGAATTGTTACTATGGATGAGACTTGGGTACATTTCGACGATCCAGAAACAAAGCAACAATCGATGGAATGGCGACACTCTGGTTCTCCAAGACCTAAGAAGTTTAGTGTCCAAAAATCTGCTGGAAAAGTTCTTGCTTCAGTTTTTTGGGATTGCCATGGAGTAATCATGATTGATTTTTTGGATAAGGGTAGAACAATAACTGGAGATTACTATTCGACATTACTGACCACTCTACGGGAAAATATTAAAGAGAAAAGACGCGGAAAGCTATCCAAAGGTGTTTTGTTTTTGCAGGACAACGCCCCTGCACACAAATCTCATGTTGCCATGTGATTTAGGGTTTGAATTACTAGAACACCCCCCTTATTCACCCGATTTGGCTCCGTCCGACTATCACCTCTTTCCTCAACTGAAAAAAAGTTTAAAAGGTCGTACATTTTCTTCCAACAAGGAGGTAATAGAAGCTGTAGAGGTCTGGTTTGCAGAGCAAGAAGAAAAATTTTTTTTAAAGGTCTAGAGACGTTGCAGGTTCGCTGTAATAAATTTTTCAATATATCCTCGTACATCGGACGCTACTCGGATATGTATGTTTTCAGTTTTAGGATTAAAGCAGGTAGACCGGACGCAAGTTGGACCCTTTTAAGAACATAACAGATAATTCAGTAGTAATTGAATATTTGTTTCTAATAAACTTTTTAGTAAATGATGTGATCCACGTCAAATCGGATTTTCTATATTTTTTGCAGTCTATGATAATATGTTACGCAAATTTTCAGATTTTTTGGGATTAGCTTATGACTACTTAAATGGCCCAAATTAGACAGTCTTTTATTAAAAATATTTACTTTTTATGTAGGTACACTTAAAAAAAGTAGGTACCAAAAAAGAATTGAAAGCGTCTTCAGTTTTCGCGTTTCAAACTTTAAATAATATTTTTGAAATTTTTGTAACGAAAACTTTTGTTAATTCAAAAATGTAAGTATTGTTGTGGAATTTTCACTTACAACTGCACAAGAGGTTTGAATTTTACTGAGTAAATTTGAGTTATTTAATAAAAATCTGTTATCTAGCAATTTGACGACAAAAACTGTTAAGCTATTAAAAACGCGCACCCAAGAAAACAAACACCGAGAATCATTCAACAGGGGTTTCATTCTTCAGGTATAAGAAAACTCGAATGTAACTACGTTCACAATGGTACAAACTGCGTTGGGTTTTCGCCTTTGAGTATTTAGTCGACAGCAGCATCTTGTATATTTATTGGTGAACTCCTAAAGAGTATCAAAAGGACGAAACAGATGTCGAGCGACTCTTGGTACTTCTTTGGAATATTGTAGAATGCCTTGAAGACTTACAGTAGGCAATTTAAGATGGTTATTTTCAGCCAACCCTTGATTGGCATTAATCATCGAAGAATTGACTTTTTATAAATGCTTACACATCTGTCGGCAAGATTGATAGATTCAATTTTTAAAAATAATTTTCTAAGGAAAAGAGTACGTATACCGTGTGTTCAAATTGAAATCGGTACTATAGCCTTTGTTACTACTAAAGATACGATGTTGGTTAAGTTATTAAAGTAAACGCTTTTGTTCCAATTACAATGGTTAAAATTGTAAAAACAATTGAACATCGCATTTTAAAGATCACCCTGTATATTTCAAAATATTGATTATTTGCCATTTTTACAAGCATTAATTTTTCGACAAACGCCTACACTTTTCGTCACTGGTTACATCAATAGTTATTAACTCTCCGAAGTGAGTGTTGGTGTTGGAATTCGATAGATAGATTGCGTAGAAATCGACTTCCTTCTTACTTAGAATCCATTCTTTAGAACATCTGCTTGTTTATTTCTCAATAGTTGGGTTTAGCGGTCGTGCCACGTGCTTTCTCGTGATTACTACAGGTGAAATACTTTCTTTTATTAAATAAAATCCGCGAATTACTTAATTAATTGTAGAGTGGCGTGTTCCTTTATTATTTTTAAGATGTAATAAGTACATCTTATTATGCACACTGTCGAATTTTTAATTTTTCTTATCTATGCAAGCGTCATTTTGGTATCTTTTTCAGAATTTCTACCAAACAATTTGACAGCTAAGTACTTGTTTTAAACGTATAGTTTTGAAACTCCCATGATTGAAGTTGCATTTGTTTTAGAAACCGACAAGTGTAATTCGCCACCAATTGATAATTAGCGCCTTTTGTGATCGCGAAGTATCTCGAACAAAACGGTTTCACTTATGTTTGCGATCATATTTCGGTATTAGTTTAAATCACTTTCACAGTTTAGTAGCTTTTTTATTTTTTATTAGGGAAATCAACGTAACTTGTTTGGAATTAAACTCGTATTAGAATAATTAGCATACTTACTTCGAAACGTGTATTGTTTATTCGGCGTGGGCCGTAGTACTTCCTTAGTGTTGGGAAAAACCGCAATAGTGCTGTCAGATAATTTTAGAGTCAATTTATCTGTAATGTTCACGTAATTTATTTGAGATTGTCACTTCGAATAAATGTATGTGTTATATATTGTTAATTGTATTGAAATGCAAGTGTCGCAAACCAAACCCGTAATGTGGAAGGCAAGATAAGTAAAGTGCTGGTTTCGCGTCACCAGGTTGATCCTAGCTAGAACTGGCCCGAAGAAGAATCTACTTGGTGATGCGAAACGTTGCCATAAACCAGCCTTTCACATTTAGGATGTTGTTTGCTACACTTGCATTCCTACACAATTAACAATATAGAACAAAAATTGGAAGACAAAAAAAACGCACTTCTGAATTTATGTGTTATGTATTTTTGTCTGTGACACAAGTGGTAAAAAAGCTCAATATCATTAAATTAAATCTTTGTGTCTACTGTCCCTACTGCTTAGGATTGATAACTACAACTGTAGGGTGCCACCCATTCGTCTTAAAGCATTTTTTCTACTACTTCATTGATAAAAAGCGCCCACGACCCCTCACCGACGTAGCTATCGGGTGGTGCTTCAAAACGACTAGAAATGTCTTTTAACACAAATTTTCAATAATAAGAAACTGTAACATGCTTTATTGAGACTCATCAGTGTAGGGTAACTCGAACGCAAGCCCACGAAAATCATTGGCCATTAATTCTTTCGGTAGGAAAGAATTCGACATTCACGTTAGTACTAGTTTTAACGCAATGTTGGAGAATCCAGAGCTTATTTGTTTATTCATATATGGTAATCAAAGGTGACGGCGCCCACTAACTATTTAAAAATAATCTAAATAACGTAAAATCGTCAAGAAAAGAAATTGAATTTAAATTAATATACTTTTAATGCAATGATAGTTTTAACTAATATGTATATTCTTTATAATTTGCCTACAAGTATTTTTCTTTTTTGGGCACCACCCCTTCTAACCAGACCCTTTTTATGTAAATTATTAACATTTATAAAAGGGGATTATCAGTTTAGACTAGACAACTTTAATAAACTTTAGCTTACCCACCCAGTTAATTAAATTATATAATTACACATACTACAAGTATTCGTGAAAAAATAATGTTATCTTACAATATGTCATTCAAAATATATAAACTGATCTTGGGTCCCGAACTTAAGCGAAATTGTTAATGACTATTTGGCTCATAAATTATAAAAATAATATTAATTAATTTTAAAGAAAATAATAGGTCCAGCGACAAATTAAATTAATTAAAACACTATACTTTTTATTTTAACAGGTCTTTTGTGCTCCATCTATTATTAGCTTATAAAATTATTGTTTGAATGAATACTATAGAATATAATAACGTGACTACAAAGTAAAATGAAAATCCAAAATCAATCACATTCGTAAAGGACTGAATAGATTACAAGGAAGGGTAAAGAGAGCTTTGAAAAGCACTGCATTCATAGATTCTATAGCGTGCTGAATATCATCTCTTAAACTTCTTACTTTCTTCAGAAATAAGAAAAACCACACGCGACTCGTGCTTCTACACCAAAACATATGTAAAAAAAACTACTACAATAGCTTGAAACATTCATCCCGAAGATTATTACTGTACCCTATACATGTTGATGTAATTACGGAGACACGTAATCAAATTATTACACCACGCCAGCATGTTTTCCTTCCAATATCTACGCAAGCCGAGTGCTTAAGGGTGGATTACCCGCATTTCTCACAAGGCAATTTCTGACTATCAATTCGTAATCCGCTAAAAACTTATTTACGCGAGAACTAATTAAAATTTAAATAAACATTTACAGCCCTCGGAATCTTCTACGTTCATTTATTTTAAAATAAATAAACAAGTTATTAAAAAACAATTTGCACAATCGCCGCCTATGAAATATCTATCTCATGCTTTTGAAAAGGTAGTTTGAAGAGTACGATGATCTAGAGAAGAGCTGTAAGGTAATTGCCGAGGGTGAAAACTCTGAGCCGCTATATGCGTCTTTGGGATTGCGAGAAAAATGGGTTTGTTGGAAGAATTCATAGATATGGGAAAATCTCGCGGAAAATCTAATATTTAGCTTTCATACTGGGATAACATATGTTTGCAATGAAATATTGCATATTTACACAACGACCTTCTTGTAGTTCTCAGCCTCAGAGGAGGAAAAAGAAAACTGTGTAGGAATAGTTTGATTTTCTTATTTTCCATAAGGGAATTTTCACGATCATAATACGATTCTGCTAATGGTTTACTTTTTATTTATCCAAAAGGGCGTTTGAGAAATAGAACAAGGAAATTCTCGTTCGTGATAACACAGCGTAAAACGTGCCCCGCATATTTTAACTAACTTCCGTGACTGAAAATCGATTCTACATTCAACTGGTGTCCGTTTTGTCACAAAGTAGTGGCGGGACAGACGATTTTATTTGGCGAAACCAACCATTCACTGCTCATTGTGTATGAAATGCCACGTATTCATTTAGAGTAATCACTACAGCCCAATTTAAATATTGCTTTTTCTAATTAGACCACTCGACAGATTGCGCTGTCGAATGATTTCAATTTAAATTGCGCGGTAGTTACATTTACAGTACTATACAGAATTTAGTAGGCAAGCTTCTAAACAAACTAAACTGAGGAAAACGTTGGCGCGTCAATAATGTGCCGAATTTTGACATTTGTAATTTAGCAGAAACTCCGTTTGTGTACAAGTGCATAAATAATAGTGTTACATGTTCATCCCTTAACGCTGTTAGTAACACTTAATTAACAAAACTTAGTGTATACGCACTACGCCAAGATCAAATTAAAATTTAATCTTAGCAATAATAGTAAGGTAGAAATCGGATTAAACTTTCTGTAAAACTTCAATGATTCACTAAAACAGCGTAATTAATGTAATAAGGGTGAAATATTTTACCTTACCTAAAAGCTTAATGGAATTTTTATGAGTACCTACATAAATGACGGCAAAATAATCGCCTAAAATGTGCGCATTGCAAATTTCAATAATTATTATCGCAGATTAACTTCGTCAATATTTGTATCGAGAATTGTATATGAATGGTGTCTAGACCCATTAGCGAAATACGAGATTCATTAACTGTTGCTGGTTGCTGATACAGGTTGGTGCAAATAGAGAAATAAATCGCAACTGCTTAAATAATATTAAAAAAGCTGAACTTGTCATCAGAAGAGAAAATAATGTAACATATTAGGAATAAGTGAACAGATAATTAACTTGAATAAGTATGTATGTTGAAGTTATATTATTGCATACAACAAATATCTTGAAAATGTTCACCGTACATGTATAGCTCGCTATTCCTAGTGATTATTGTGGATTCCTGGAACTGCCCTACATTGATAAGGCTCAATAACGTGTATTAAGGGTGGTGCTGATGAATCAACAATTCACAAGACTTCTTTTTCATTCCATTGGCATGAATTCGACACTTGGAAAATATCCTGAACCCATATTATTGTAAAGAAATTTTTACCCACCTTTAATCAGTATGAGGGCTAGCCAACGAGTGGAGATGACTTGAGGTGCATACCTTTAAACAGCAGTTCACACAATCCGTTACAACAGGGTCTGCTCCAAGTAAATAGAACATTCAACGTCGAATAAAATTAACAAAAGTTTATTTGTTTGAGACAAATGGAAGCAAACAACGTATAGCGTGCAATTACTAAAGTTTTTATAAAAATTGCAAGAATAAGTAATGTCTCTTACACTCGTAACTCCAAAATCCTAAACTAAATACATAAACAAACAAAATTGTAAAGAAAACCGTAACTCACCAACTATCATAATCTCGACACTAAAACTAAGTGTACATAAAAATATAAAATTATACTAGAATAATCTATAAGAATTGAGGCTGCCTATGCCGGAGTCATTATTGAAACAAAAACGCCTTCCTTCCTGGAATGAACCGTGTCGAAATTCAATACGTAAGGGGTTTCATCGGGCGAAAAACTGAAAGTCATACTTCTGTCAGTCGAGAACCTGGAAGTTGACAGGTTAGTTATCTGACTTTTAACTGGCTATCTTGAACTATCGTTTATTTGTTTTAAGTTTCTCCCTTACGACATGACCGATAACCGATAACGTCCAACACCGAAAGACGGTTTGATTCAAGAATAATCCGTCCTTTATTACACACATCGACTATTAATATACCGTGAGCGGCATAAGCAACGAATAAATTATTCCTTTTTATGAGAATTACCGAAACTCCGTCGTATAGGTAGCAACCCCCTCATTTTTTTTCAATCAGGATGGATGGCTTGGCTACCTCGATTGAAATGAAATTTAATCGTCTATTTGACGATGTGTGGTACTTAAATAAATAAATTAATTTTTGTATTTTGGGTCGCTTACAGAGCTATAAAAGCACCCAAATGAGTTCTTTTATAGAAATAGAACAATTTTTATTCCGAACGCACGTAACACTGATAACGTCCAAGATGTCATTACCTTCGGTGTGCATTAATTTAAATCGTAATTAATGTTGAGTAGACTTATTTATCTACTTATTTTCATTTCCACTAATTTTTTTTAATGAAACATATGATAAATGTATTAATTAAACTTAAACTAGCATACAAACCAAAGTTTAATGTAAATATTGCCACCTTAGCAATTACACTTCAAAATTCCCTAAATTTAAAAACTCGCGAAATTTTATTTTAAAATCAATCTGAAAAGCCCAAAATAGAAAAAAATAGTATAAAGAATTCGTTTCAAAAGGCATTTTAACGACTCGTACTTTCGAAAACTCCCCGCTTCGCGGCTCGTTTTTGAAACTGTAGTTCTTTAATACGAGGATGTATTGATATCTAGTTAGCCTAGACCAGTTCCTTGCATAAACAAAATATTGCGTTACCATAGCAACGAACAATAACTTATTAGAAGTGTCAGTGTAAAGTTTGACGTCAAAAAAGTAAACCAGAGTCACGCAATAAATTAAATGAAAAAGATGTCCACCGAAATTGTGAAAATCGAAAAATTGGAGTATCGAGCCATCATCAAGTACCTGTATTTAAAAGGGTTAAGAGGTAAGCAGATTTACGAAGATATGCTTAATACCCTTGGTGATCAATGTCCTTCGTATGCGACCGTCAAAATTGGAATGCAAGCTTCAAAAGAGGTAAATTTTCCATTGAAGATGATGACCGATCGGGAAGGCCAGTTTCTGTGTCAGTCCCCGAAAATATCGATGCAGTTCATGACATGATTTTATCAGACCGTCGAATTGGGCTAAAACGGATATCTGAAGCACTGAATATTTCATACGAACGCGTTCATCATATGGTTCACGTCAATTTGGACATGAGAAAAATTGCTGCAAAATGGATCCCCAAATGTTTGAATGTTGACCAAAAGCGTGCAAGGGTAGAAGCATCGCGTTCGATCTGTGCTCGATTTGAAAACGATGTAGACTTCTTAAACCGAATTGTTACTATGGATGAGACTTGGGTACATTTCTACGATCCAGAAACAAAGCAACAATCGATGGAATGGCGACACTCTGGTTCTCCAAGACCTAAGAAGTTTCGTGTCCAAAATCTGCTGGAAAAGTTCTTGCTTCAGTTTTTGGGATTGCCATGGAGTAATCATGATTGATTTTTGGATAAGGGTAGAACAATAACTGGAGATTACTATTCGACATTACTGACCACTCTACGGGAAAATATTAAAGAGAAAAGACGCGGAAAGCTATCCAAAGGTGTTTTGTTTTTGCAGGACAACGCCCCTGCACACAAATCTCATGTTGCCATGCAAAAATTCGTGATTTAGGGTTTGAATTATTAGAACACCCCCTTATTCACCCGATTTGGCTCCGTCCGACTATCACCTCTTTCCTCAACTGAAAAAAGTTTAAAAGGTCGTACATTTTCTTCCAACAAGGAGGTAATAGAAGCTGTGGAGGTCTGGTTTGCAGAGCAAGAAAAAACATTTTTTTAATGGTCTAGAGACGTTGCAGGTTCGCTGTAATAAATGTATCCAATTAAGAGGAGAATATATTGAGTAATAAAATATTTTGACATTGAAATTTTGTTTGGTTCTATAGTAGGCTAAGAATTTTTCAATATATCCTCGTATACTATAGTAAACCTTAAATTAAAAAAAAATATGTTAAGAAACAAAATTCGCAGCAGACGGTGATTTGGTTGATCGCTTAAAAAATCTACGAGAAAATTGAAATTGTTTTATCAACAAGTATAAAAAACAAAAGTTATTGCCACCCCTCCAAACTCTGCGTCGCGACGCTTATGGGAAAATAGTGCTGTTGTGGTAAGTGCTATAGAAAAAAAATTCAAATAAAATAAGTAGAGAAAAAAGTATGCACAATTTTGGGTCCTTGCATTTTTCGTCTGCGGTCAATACTTTCTGCTCTACGATGCGTGAAAGTTGGGGGTTAATTTACAATTTGCAACAAAATCAGAATTTCATTGCGGATTATGACGAACATCGCTATCAAGCAATTCGGTAATATTTTTTTCTTTGAAAGGGTAATGTTTTGTGAGTCTACAGATGTCCGATTTGATACATTTGGTCGTATCTAATAAAAAATATGATTTCTTGAAACGGGCCGCTACATACTCCGATATGTGCATTTTGTAATTATCATTATATACGGTCAATATTTGCCTATTATTGTTGATCCAGGCGCCAAATTAACTATTTTTGTGAATACATGATACAAGAAAATATAATTTTCAACTCCTTTCCACACCACCATTGAGGTAGAATTGGTCGGTGCGTTTTTTTAACGTGGTATCCTCAAGAGGCCTAACTCACGGTTGATATCGGGGTTTATTTAATTTTCAGTGGCTTGCGACGTTGTAAAACTGACTTGCCTTCCTTGTTATCATCCTCATCAATTCCGAGCCAGAATCGGCAAACTCGACTTGGTCCTCATCGTCCTGTACCTGATCGAATACGCTGTTTTAATATTCTACATTGTCATCCTCTAACGCAAACTAGTAGGAAATGTTTTCGTAAGATGCCCCAGTACAGTGTAAACACAAAACCGAACATTTCAATCCTACTTTACGATAACCACAACCCTTCTGGCATCTGCACGAGATGCTCTACAGTAAAACCTCAGGAGCTGATTCCTTTGTGATCCGTGTTGCGCCAATCTTGTGGTTGTTCGTTGTCATCGTAATCCTCTGAACTCCTCGCTAGCTTTGGCAATAACTACGCAATGAATGATGAATGTCACGCATCGGATGTTCGAGGCAGCGAAGCGAGATTGAATGAATTTATGGAGACGGCTTGTACAAAGTTCCGTATATCGCAGAGAATCTAACTACAATATTTGCTTCCTGCACGTATTACTTCAATGTAAAAAGTCCCGCGGTAATTTTGGCAACGCCATGACTGTACACTGCAGTCGTCATCACACTACCGGTACAAAATCAATAACCGCATTTTTAATCATCTGCAAACTTTGTTGCGCAACTTGTTTCCTGACGTAAAAATATGCCAATATCTTTGGAACAACAAGAGATATTAGTTTGCGGTTTTCACAGGTAAATAAGTAATACTATTTGCCTTGTTGTAAGTGCATTTGAAATTTCCCAGAAAAAATAACAAATAGAGATAGGTGTTATATAACGCCCTCTAGTTTCCAATAAAAACATTATATGTGATGTTGTTATCCGCTTCTGAAATTAACCTTTTCCCACGACATACTTAGACCACGGACGTTTCTTCCCTACAAATAGTGAGGAAAATTCGTTTTTCCTCACTAGCGAGGAAAATAATGTCGTGTTACAAAAATGCCTCTTTAAAAAAATATAAGAATGTGTTATTAGAACTACATGCGCCTAGTACTTAGTTAAACAATTTAATTTAGTATTCAATCAGGTTTGTTTCATTTATTATCTTATATTTCGACTCTTAAAAATTGCTACCCTACATTTATTGGTTACAATTACGCGGCTGCGCTATGACAGATTGAGACCACACCGATACTACAGAATACTGTAGCGAGACTATTGGGACCTACCTATTATCAACTTTAGCTTTTACGTACGAAAATATAACGAAATTCTGTAACAATAAGTTACGTTTACTATATTACTTCTTTCATTAGGTGGTTTTTTGGGGAATGTCGTGGAAAAAATGTTGTGTCTAACACATGAGAAAAGCCTTTTTCCACTCTCAGTAAACGCAATTCGAGCTAGAGTGAGAAAAACAATCGCTTTCCTCACTTGTTGGACAAATAACTATTAATGCTCTTTAAATAAAGCCTAAGTTTATAAAAATCGGTTCACACATGCGGAAGTTACAGTGTTTTTCTCAACAGAAGTAACATTCCCCCACCGCTTAACAACAGGTAATATAGAAAAATGACTTAAACAAAATTTTTAAAGTAGAAACAGTAGTTTCTAATGCTGACATTTTTACTAACCTTAATTAGGATATATTTTATAAAAAACTCAATTATATTTTGTAAATTACAGATATAGATCTAGAGAAAAACTACGAACTTAAAAATATTTTAAAACACTTTTATAGTTTGAGTTTATTATAAAATTTTTCCCAATGTTGTAGGACGTGCGGTTTCCGAGATACGTCCGATTGCCACCCTTAATGAATCACCCTGTATAATTCTACCTCAAGTATGGAAACGAGTTGAAAATTATATTTTCTAGTATCATGTATGCACAAAAATAATAAATTTGACGCCTGGATAAACAATAATAAAGAAATATTGACCGTAGACAAAGATAATTTAAAAATGCCCATATCGGAGTATATAGCGGTGCGTTTCAAAAAATCATATCATTTATTATATACAACCAAATGTATCAAATCAGACACCTGCAAACTCACAAAACATTACCCTTACAAAGAAAAAAATATTACAGTATTGTGCAAAATTTTGTTGTCTACATGTTTTATTTGAATTTTTTTCGAAAGCACTTACCGCAAGAGCACTATTTTTCGAAAAGCGTCGCGACGCAGAGTTTTCATCCCCCCGCCCCTCGAGCGGCAAACCCCCCAGGATCGTAAACTCAGGTGCACTATCAGGGGACTTATGTCTACCATCCCACTAAATTTAAATTTTTTCCGATCTTTTGCAAATAGAAACTCCCTATTACCTGGACTATACAGAGTGGAATAAATGTCTGGAAACGCTCAATTATCTCACAAATGGGTAGTACAGATTGTACAACATGTACAACATTTTGGATAAGTATATTTTGGGATACGAAGATTCCAGATTTGATATCTGCAATGTTGCCAGATTTAATTGTTTCAATTCTATTTTGCTCGGACAGTTTTATTTAATTTAAGACCTTCCTGACTTTATCAAATATTGAGTGTTACATTATGGTTGAACTCGTATTGAAGGGGACATTCCAATAATGATCTATTTAAAAAACCAAAGTTAGTAATAATATCAGAAAAACGGTAAATCTGGCAACATTGCAGATGTCAAATCGGGAATCTTCGTATCCCAAAATATACTTATCCAAAATGTTGTACAATTCGTACTACCCATTTGTTAGATAATTGAGCCAACAGAAAAACACCAAAAACTGCACCACAAACTTGACTCGGACACGTGTTTCAACAGCTAAGCTGTTATCATCAGCGATACCGATACAGCTTAGCTGTTGAAACACGTGTCCGAGTCAAGTTTTTGGTGCAGTTTTTGGTGTTTATCTGTTGGTTAAATAGACGCTGCAGTTGGTGTTCCTTTCCTTTGAGATAATTGAGCGTTTCCAGACTTTTGTTCCACTCTGTATAAGAAGGAATCAATTACAATTATTAAGAATTATGTGAATCGAGATGTCAACTTCTCATCAGCGACATTTACTAAAAAGAAAATAAGTTAAATGAAATTTCGATGACACAATGTTCTCTTGAAATTTAAAAAAGTTACAATTCTAGAAACACTACACAGATGTTACAAAATGTAATGATATAGTCTTAAATAAGTTTAATAGTTTTTTTTTCTAATTCGTTAAACCGAACGATATCAGTAGAAGAGTTAGAGAGAACTTAAACAACATTGAAGAAGAAATTGTACTTAAACCCAAGTTATTTGTGCTCGAAAATTTCAACCAGGTGTGCAATAGAGCGTTCTGATTTAAATATAATTAATGGTTTCGGTTTTTATTTTTTACTTGAGTTAGCTGAAAAACAAAGAAATATGACTTTCATTAAAAAATATGATTAATTTATTTATGCTTTAAAATGTTGTAGATGCGGCGGGGTTTGCTGTATTTTGACAGATACGATTAATTGCTATTGTTGCTTAACAATGAATCGCCATTTCACTTTCGCAAACATCTAACATGACTTTCGGGAGTGTGGTTTTCTCCAAATAAACCACCTCTGTCATCATGTGTAAAAGAAAACCCCATTGATTCAAGAGTCTTGTTAAACCGCTTTTGCTGAACTTCAATATATCACTTCTACCAATTTTATGCTGTAACGTTGCAACACTAACATGTTACCAATTTGAATAAAATGTCTGTTTAACTAAATCCTTCACAAAATTATCAACATCTTAATATGACTTTGATTTTATAGGTCTTTGTTTTGGCACTGCAGGTTCTTCATTTTCTTCCATTTAATTTCGTTCCTTAACAGAAGATCTAAATCTAAACTAAAATGCAAATATCAGATATCAAAATTTTTCAGTCATATACGAAGTATGTTAAAGAATATGAATTTTATTCAAGAGTAAAGAACCTTTATTTTTTATAATATCGAAAATCGTTATTAAGAAAATTTGGGTGAAAATTATATGAGTAAAATTTATATTTTTTAACATACTTTGTATACGACTGAAAAATGTTAATATCTGATATTTGCATTTTATTATTTACACCATGCAGAACTTTTTATGAAGAATAATTTTTTTTTGTAGTATTTATAATAAAAAGGTTCCCATATTGTGGACACATTGTATCTGTAAGATTTACTTAAATTAGGTGTTAATTGATAATGAATACTTCATACGGTAAAGAGTTAAAACAACTCAAATAACAGAGCTACAAAGATAACTAAACACTAAAAAAGAATTTTTGAGAATTTATCCCACAAGAAGAACAAATAAGAAATTATGGAAATTCGTCATTTTTGAAGTGGAGGCTACAGCTTATAAATTAAAGACATTGTGAATTTCTTCTTTAAGAAACAAACAATTCTGATTTTGGAAGAAGTCCCGAGGCTCAGCCAGTTCTGGAATCCCATCCTTAAAAACGTCGGAGTGGCACAAAGATCCGAATTTGACCGGCTCTTCGAATCAGTACGATCTGCGAAGCAGAAATTGTCTATCTACATCCAACATCAGAGATGGAAGAATCTCTGAAGAAACAGACCACTCGTGTTAGCGAAACGTTAGGAAGAAATTCCAATCAACGACGGCCTTTAGACACTAACCTAGTCCGCACTAGTTCACTAACAATCAGCAAAAATCTAAACCAATTTGTTTGATGTTCTTACTGTGAAGCTGTATTGTTAAAAACAAATTCTTATACCATTTATTATTTCAATTCGTTGATAAATCAAAATTAGTGACTTATTGTCCATTTTGCCGGTTTCTGCATTTACCTAGCTTGTTCGACATATTAGATCAATTATTTTTAATTTTTTAAACTTTGACATCAAATTAGTACCATAAAAAGCTTAATGTATGCAGTTGTACACTATTTTATATCTCATCCTAATTTGAACAGATTTTATCCCGTTTGAGATGAGGACGTTTCGATTCCGGTGTTTCGCCTCTAATGTGGATTCTCTCATGACTTCGCCCGCAGAATTTTAGAAATTGCATTGAGCAGTATCTCTTCATTACTTTAATCAATTGTTACCATCAATTTTAATTAAAGTTAATGAAAAATATTCCAATATCGTAATAATTCGTATAAAATTTTAAAATGCGGCTTTAACTATTTATTTATTCATATGGTTAATAATTTAACTTTTACTATAAATAATGGAAAAAAATAAACAAGTAATGTGTCACAGAGCTCCAGACCGTAACTGATTCAAATAGTTCTACAGAAAATTAATTTTGATAAAGACCAAAATTGAAGGAAGTAGTTCAAATAAAATGTTATAAATAATATAATTCCCACAATTTTTTCTTTCGTAACTTCTTTGTTATTATTAACATTCTTAAAGATAATGTTAAAATAATAAATGTCAAGTGAAGAACACTGATTAATTAATTGACATTTTAAAAATCAATCGTCCATTACAACACAAAGCAAGGTTTCAATAGCATGTTAATGAAACAAAACAAATACACTAATAACATTTCAATAAAAAAAAAACATATTTAGAAATCAACTAAATCAATAAATATGTTTATTCGGTTATAGCAATTCTATTTACTTTTAACCGAAATTTAAATATGCTGTAATTAATTAATAATACACAGAGATCAATAAAAAGCGGTTCGTTGTTGGAAGTAAATTTAGAAAGATGAAATTAAACATCCCGAGGGATAGCATCCCTTTGTTGATCTTTTCTTTCCACACAAATGAATTTTTCTATTTTTTCATTTACTCTCTGATTTTACAGGTGCTTTGCCGGAAGTGTTGTTGAATTTTACATTTATTTGCGTACGTGTTTATATTTTAATGTAAAGTGAAAAAATGTGTTGCTAGGTGCATACGTAAAATTATTTCTAGAATAGGGGAGACGTAATGTGTTTGAAGTAACAACAATAAAACAAATTTTAAAATAAAATAAAAGTATATAATTATATCTACAGCAAACTTTATAATTTATTTATGCTGCTTTAATAAAATAGGTTTAAAATTTGCACTTTGTAATGAAAATTAAATAAAACCACACGTTGTGAATATACTTCCTATTAAAAGCATTTGCCTCAAAAGATGAATACATCTAGACTCTAAAGGTTTACTTTTTAGATTATATCAGAAATGTCTTCTATTTTGGATTACATATTTATTAATCATTAAATATACACAATATATTAATTTTAATACACATCCGTATACTCGCAAATACTCAACAAGTAAAGCACCAGTTACGCGGAAATACATGCCACACTATTTCCGACGAGTTTGGTGGCCTTTAACCCCCAATAAAGGGGTATAAATCCGGAAGGCGGCCATCGCACGCTTTTCAAGCGTTTCCGTTTTGCCTGGTGGTTTTGAAATGAAAATAACATCAACCAACAACACACGGTCTAAACCCGTTTCTGTCCTACACAACTATCTTTAAGCTCACGAAAGAAAATCGAGATGAAAAGTTAGGCGGTCATATTTTTTTTTATTCTTGATAGATTGCCGTTTTCGATTTTATACTTTGAGCTAAGTTAGCTTCCGATATTTTTAATGGTTTAGGTATTTGTTTTCATTGCTAGATGATCCGTGTGTAAAGAAATATTTCCTTTCAGTCAAACTCCTTTTTAAGAAAAAGCTATTTTCAAAGAAAAATAAACTTATCTATAAGGTTATAGCCGTAGATTAATTCTAAAATAACAAGTTTCATTTATATAAACAAATTATAATCATTATGATTTACCTATTATTATTAGGTGGATTTGCAATTGCTATTTAAGAATGATAAATTACGGAGCGTAATACTAATACCGGTGCAATAAGCTCGACTAAAAAAGTTATTTAATAATTTACGTTTTACAAACCAGTTTTGGTGATTTATTGCATATTTAAATTTTTCCTTATTAAAAGATTCTCTATATTCTTAAACACTGTGCAATTACTAAAAGATGCTCGTAAAAATTTCCATAAATCACAAAGAAAATGATTAAACGAAACTAAATACCTAAGGAAGAGTTAGATAAAGTGTAGAGCGTTCACCTCGTGTTAATTTCTGGTATCAAACATAAGACTTGCTCTTGGGACGTCTACCTCGTATTAGCGGTCATACGGTCAAAACAACAGTTAGTGAAAACAAAAGCGTTCTACAAACAGTAAATAAAACTCACTGAAAGTATACAAAAGTAAAAGTAGTTATTCTACAATAAAATCAGTTACTCTTCATCATCAATCGCAACCCACCTTTATACACATCGTAGGTGGAACAAATGTACGTACATACACGTTTATGAATAATATTTGTACAATAAATTTAATTAGCGAATGTTATGGTTGTTTAATCACAACTTTGTTCGGGAAAATTGGAGACCTAAACTTATACAACTAATAGTTATTTGTATTATAAGAAAAGTATAATTTTTCTTTACGTATATGTAATACATAAAATTTTTTCGGACACTCAAACATGGATAACATACGCACCTAACATACATTTAATAAGAAATTATTTTCAAAACGCATAACTGGCGCGACAATCAAATTGCCGTTTCCATTTCTGTAGCAACTACATAAAACAAAAGTAACAAGCAAAAAATTTGTGTGAGTCCATGAAGGAGTAAAGTTTTGCGAAAATGGATATAAATACTGAGAATAATACTGAAATATCAGCATTAGCGCTTGAAGCTGTCGCCAGTTTATTACCCTCGAAATCACGGGATAAATATGAGAAGGCCTATAATATTTTCAATTCCTGGAGGATTTCGAAGAATGTAAAGGATATAGACGAAAAAGTTATGCTTGCTTTTTTTCATGAAAAGGATAGTTTTCTTAGATATGTTTATGAATTTTCAAGTTTTACATTTATAATTGATTGCAGGCCGAAAGGCTAAAATCTTCCACGCTGTGGTCAACATACTCCATGTTGAAAAGTACGGTGACCGTGAAGGAAAACGTCTACAGTGACCGGCAAAGAGTTTGCATCAAATGGGAAAATTATTGTAATTGAGATATCCGAAAATTTCTTTCGGCAAATGAATTCAGCATATCGATTTACAAAAAAAGCACTTTGACAAATGTCATGTGACCACTGTCATGGCGGCAAATTAAAAAAATATCCCTTAAACATGTAAAAAGTGAGGTTAGATGACAAGATATTGAAAAATGCCTAAGAGAAAAGTTGTTCAGAATTAGATTATACGTATATGTGCAAATTTTCAAAAGAAAATAACGACTTTTCAAAAATATCAGTTTTCCGACACTTTTTCCGGAAATATTGAGAAAACAAAATTTTTTGCGTTTGATTTGCATAAAACACAATAAAACCAACAAATAAACTTCACAATCCAGCAATTTGTATGTATTAGTCTACCAATGGACGGTAAAGAACAAAAAACATTGTTTTTTTAGGACGAACTCTTTGCCGGTCACTGTATATATCGAATTTTGGGAAGTTGCATTTTCATTTGAAACACCAAAGTGAAGGATATGAAGCAAAAAAATCAAAAATTCTATCGCAGAATGATGTGTTAAGATTTTTGACAGAAGCACCTAACGATATCTTTTTTGCACTTCTTACCTATGAAACAATCAAGAGCGCACGTAAAGCAGGCACCGAAACGCTGTTATCCCGAACACGAGATTCAAAAACTATTAAAAAACACTCTACATTAGAAGCTTTCCACGAACAATTTGTTGATTTACTTACATTGTTCGTTGTCTAGAATGCAATTTACGCACATTTTGTTTGTTGTAAATGTTGTAAAACAATGCAAATCTTCAAATAACAGTTTGACAATTAAATAGGTTAACTAGATGTTAGATGATTAATGTATACATTATGTGCATATGCGTATAGCCACAGTTTACTAATTAAATTTTGTGATTTACATATCCCAATAATATAGAGATTTGAAAATGTAATTCTACAAAAAAAATCGTGCAAAAAAAATAGCATACGCAACTTGTGCGTAAACTGTATTCGGAAATTCGTGTTTCCGCACATGTTAGATAAATAACTATTTGCCGATTAAAATGGCGTTCATTTTCGGTCTATATGGTGCATGTCGCAGTGAGCAGCTAAGAAAGTTAAATGTGGCGGATATCGAAGATACCGGTTCTTTTTTTTGTTGTTACTCTGCATGATACTAAAACAAAGAAAAATTGTATATTCATTGTCATGACGGAAATGGCAGGAATTAATGAGATCGACTTGTACAGGAGTTATGTAAGCTTGCGTCCAAAGCATATCAACCACTCAAGATTCTTCATATATTATATGAACAATAAATGTACAGTGCAACCTATAGAGATCCACAGTTTCTACAAGATGCCGATGAAAATTGCTCAATATTTGAAACTACCAAACCCAGAGACTTACACTGGACACTGCCTGCTGAGGTCGGTGCGGACATCAGAAGACTCTAAACTCATGGTGGATGGCAATCAAACACGACCACAGAAGGCTACATAGAAGAAAGCATTAACAACAAAATGACGACTTCGAAAATGATTTTTAGTAAGGCGTCATCAGCACACAGTGCATGCGAGGGTCGGAAGAAACAATCAGATTTTGTCCTAGAACCTACATGTGTCGAATCTTCATTGTCCACATCAAATGGAAAAGAAAGCGAAGTTCAACAAGAGGTTTTATTAAAATCGTCACTATAATTTAATGATTTACAATTACAACAATCTTTAACTATAACTTTCGGCGGTGTTGGTAATTGTACGTTTAATATTTATCCCAATAGCTAGTTATTAAATTTTTTTATTTTGTTGCTATAAAGTAATGGTTGCTATTAAGAAATGTGATACTTTTCTTTATGATTCGTAATAAAGAAATACAGAGTTTTCAAACTTAAGTCGGCACTATTGCTAACTTCGTTATTATTAGAGTCGGTTGAATAGGCGAACTAGTAGCATTTGTTTCTCTTCGCGAGTTATTTCAAATTGCTCCATTTTTTCAAATGGGACACCCTGTATACAATATTATCAATCGATAGGAAATTGAATACTGACTAAAAAGTGTCCCATTATTTTTTATCCTAAAGTCAAAAATGACTATTGATGATTTTTCAAATACGTTTAAAGTTGCTGTGATTTTATAAACTACAATCGTTTGTTGTATAAACCTCATCAGGATTAAAATGTCAAATTGAAGTTTCACTGGTAAACAGTTTACAGCCACTAAAAGCGTTTACAGGCGGACTCAAAAATGTTTGGACCAAGAGGGTGACGTTTTTGAACATCTAATTTGAATTTTTCTTTTAATGTTTACAGAATAAATTAAAATAAACCATATCCTTTCGCTTCATGGATATTCCTCTTTCTTCATTTCATTTACCACTTCTGGTGGATATATCCACCGTGAATTTTGTATGCTGATCTATCTCCATCACGAAATAATTTTTTTTAAGTGTCTGCCGTGACAAAGATTCGAACCGCCTGGACTAACGGTTTTCCGACTAGTAAATTTGACTACGTCCTTGGCATTATTACTCGATCACCCGCGGATCTGATATTTTTCCTACTTTCTAATTTATGGTAAGGCAAAGTTATAACTAACACAGCCACCTTAACCAATTTGAAAAATCATCAATAGCTCTGTCATTTTTGACTTTAGCTCTGTGATTTTTGACTTTAAGATAACAAATAATGGGACACTTTTTATTCCGTATTCAATTTCCTATCGATTGAGAATATTGTATACAGCGTGTCCCATTTGAAAAAATGGAACAATTTGACATAACTCGCAAACGCCATGTTCGATTTTTATTCTGTTTTCACCATAGTGATGAAAGAAACAAATGCTACTAGTTTGCCTATTTAACCGACCCTGTAGCTCTGATAATAACAAAGTTAGCAATAGTGCCGACTTAAGTTTGAAAACCCTGTATATACCATTTCAAATGAGTGTCCGAAAAATATTTTGTCATATTTTATATTCAATTCTTATGTTCTAGTTACAACGCAGTTTGAAATTCAAATTTAGGTCATATATGGCAAAGAAAATTAAAGAAAGAATTACTATATACAGCGTGTGTCGCATTGAAAATACATACTCAACTGAAATTTGAACTATGAACTAATTCTACCACGAATTTTCAAACAAGGCCAGTTTTCGATATCTTACTTCGCGTTCACATTTACTTTTAACCTCACATATCGACATTCATGACAATATTTCAGTCTACACAAAGTATTGTTAGAGTCGCCATACAAAGTTCAGATTAAACTTTGAGTTAGGTTAGGTATGGTTGGTCATGGGGAATTACGCACATTCAAAATTTCTTAATCCACATTTTTCTTGTAGATAAATTGTTATCGCACCGGGAAAAAATGCGGCGTAACCATACGGCGGTTGGCAGCGGTCACACCAAGAAGGCTCGCAGCGATTAAGTCGGCGAAGGTGTTTTGGGGAATTTGGAGGCACTGGAAAAAAAATTGTACTAATGGCGTTCAGAGTATCTTTTGTGTGAAATGAATTAAGGCGTATTTGTGCTAAATATTAAAGGTGTAAACTCAGTTTTAGTTTTATTAAAAACATCCGATTAACATATCAGAAGTGGTATTTGGTGAACCCGGCGTGTGAGTGCAACAGGTGGTTTGCTTTTTTGTGTGTGGAATACAAAAAATAATGGCGTTGGTGGGAACGTCTGATGACGATGCTATTTCAGGAGGCGAGGTGGATATTCCACATTCCCCGAAACGGCGGCGGAAGACGGGGCCCGCAAAAATTACAATCTCTTTCGCGGAACTAGATAGGCGTATTGCTCGAGCTTCTAGGAGAGAAGCGGCGCTGCTTTACGGCGAGTTAGCAGACTCCCAATCGGAGGAGTCGGCGAGTGCGGCGGCACCAGCACCAAAGACCAAACCAATGGTCAAATTATCTGAAGAGGCGTTTGATCCTAATAAGAAGCAAATTAAGGTGGAGGCATGGCTGGCCAAAATTGATCAGCTAGGTGAAATTTATGGGTGGACGCAGGCGGAGCGTAATGCCACCGTAATGATTAACCGTTTGGCGGGGCAGACGAAGCGCTGGTATTACGACCTTGAGTCATACAACCATCCATGGAGTACGTGGAAGGCGATGCTGAGGGAGGCGTTTCCTAGGCGGGTGGAGTTCGCAATGCTTTCAGAAGAGTTGGTGGCTCGAAAAAAGCGCGCAGACGAAACCCTCACCACGTATTACCGTGAAAAGCTCGCAATGTGCTCCAAGGTCGGATTACGCGGTGAAGAGGTGGTGTCCTGTATTATTAGAGGGTTGCCGGCTGCCCTGGTGGCGAATGCCCATACAGGCGGGTATACAACCCCTGAGGCGTTATACGCAAGGCGGAAGTCCGGCAGGCGTCGGACGTGGCCAATACGAGGCGACTCGGAGCATCGTGGAACGAGGCGTGAGCGGGGTCTTCTAAGCGGAGGCACTCACCAAGTGGCGGTCTGGTGAGGTGTTACAACTGCCAAGAGCTGGGGGCCCACATCAGTCGAGACTGGCCAAAGGCGCGAGCAGAAAAGTGTAAGCCGTGTGGTGAAGCCGGCCACAAGGCGTATGAATGCCCAGCCTCTAGGAGAGAGCCAAATGAACAATAGGTGAGGCTCATTAATAAACTCTTTCCACTTTCAGGAAGTTAGGGCACATTAATGGTGTTACGTTAAAACATACATCGACACGGGAAGTGAGAGGACAATTATATCCAAGGCGATGGCGCGGCGGTGTGCACTCACTCGTTGCAGACAGAATGAAGGAGTAGTACTGAAAGGGTTTGGTGGTGGCAGCGTTGTTATGCATAGATGGCGTGGAAATTCCCATCATTCCGTTGGTGGTGGAGGGGGGCCTAGAGCCGGCCGATCTCCTGCTTGGCGAAGACGCACTCCGAACTCCGGGCGTGGGGTTAGTTATGCGTGGCGATAAGGCGGTTATAACGAAGGAGGAGAAGATGGAAGAGGTGCTTTCACAACTCACTCTAGGCGAAGGCGAAGATGATCCGCGGTACAAGGTGCTCTTGGCGGAAGACGTTGCCCTGTGGCCATGGATTGCATACGATTTGCGGGTAGAGGTGCCTGGTGCTCCACGGGACGCTGATCTGCCTGTTCGATCACGCTTTCACCCACATCCAGAAGGCAACCTGCAGATTCTCTCCAGAACCATCACAGGCGACTCAAGAAAGGGTGGTGTGTAGCAAGGACGCATGGACAACACATCGAGAAGGCGTTTAATACAGGTGGGACGAAAAGATACCCGACATCATTTGGGGAATTAACAACACTCCAAATGCTTACCAAAGGGCGTACTGACTGACTTGGGTGGCGGTGTAAGTCTAGCTAGCAGCGAGGCGGGCCCCTCTTCGGAAGGCGCCAAGGTCTGTAAACACCCTGCAGACATTGGTGACGGCGATGGTGTTCGTGTACACCATTCGAACACTGGCGGCGGCGAATTGGATCCAGGTGTGGTCAGTCAGCTGGCGAGAAATCGTACCATGGCGTCTGAGAATATCAAGCGAGCTGGGCAACGCATGAAGGCGAGGTACGATGCTAGAAGGCGAAAAGCGACCAAGTACCAGACAGGAGATTTGGTGCTCTGGTGGCACGCTGCTTCGAATCTAGCAGGTGCAGGCATTAACTCCAAGCTGGCGAATAAGTTCGATGGCCCGTTTAGAGTAGCTAGGGCCTTAGCCAACGATACGTATCTGATAGAAGCAGTAAAGGGCGAGAGAGGTTACAAGACCGAAAAATTGGTAGATTTTTTTAAATAAATTTTAGAAAGCTGGTAATTTGAACCTAAAAATCCGGAGATCAAAAATGCATGTGAAGTTCACGTGAACAGGTAATACAGATAGAGAAACCATTAAATGGAGAAAGAATTGTATATTTATGAGACCACTAAAATGTGCTACTCGTTCTTTCGAAAAAATACACGGCTAACTATTTTGTGTAACTCAAAAATTATACGTTGAATAAAAATTTCGACTACATTTTATTATTTACCACAGAAATACCTGAAACTGTTCCCTCTATATATTTTTTGTAAACTCAATAATAACAAAACAACAAGCACCAAACGAATTTACAAAAACATTATTTTTCCAAATATCATCTAGTTAGCCGTGTATGTTTCGAAAGAATAAAAGCACATTTTATTAAGTTCAAAAAATACAATTTTGTTCCCATTTAACCTCTCTATGTTTATTAGTAGTTTCAGAGATCTCGATGTAAATATAGGAAAAAAACTCACCCTGTACATTTACTTGTTGATAATTAAATCACGATTAAAATAGGTGTTGGGCCCTTTTTGTAGAACAGACTGTAAATGTTTTGAACTTTAGAGCAACAAAATTGCAAAAACATTGAAACCAAGACAAATAAATAGTTTTTTAAAGAAAGAGAGCACACTTAAAAACAAGTGTTTCGCGCAGAACTCCACATAGTTTTGATACTAGCAAACGTGTAAAATAGTATCAGTATAAATCATATTGCTCTAAAAATAAAATAAACGTCTAACAGCGTCGAAAAAGTGCACCACAAAGCAATTTTAAAATCGAATTTTAAATTTCAGTAACCATGTATCTAACTAGTAAGCCATTAATACGAACGTTACCATTCCTACATCGGGACAAAACGAGGTACCGCGCACGCATGTTCCTTTTAAGACAAGTAGAAAATGAAAAATGCGTTTAAAAAAAAGAGTTCAAACAAAAGTTACAGACAATAACATTTCCTACAACTTCTATTTCATACTATTTTTGTATCTATAATTAATATTGATGGAGATATTGTTAAAACAATTAGTGTCATGTGAATAGTCATATCTCAGTAATTACATATATGATTAAAAAATTAAAGTTGTGTATAATTAAATTATAAACAACTTTTATTTGAATATCAGGAGGTTTGAATAGTAACATTTTGAATAAGTAATTGGGTTACTGTAACACAAAAATTGAAACTAATTTAAGATGCGACAAAACACTACCATCAATTTTGGTACTAAAAAAATTGGATGTTTTCAGACATATTTAGTTAAGAAAAATAAAAAATTAACAAATACTTCTCAATGAACCTACTACAGAAAATCTTAAAAAAGAATAAATAACAAAACCACTATAGGATTTGTCAAATCAAACTACAACTCTATCAAACTTCGTAAAACCAACGAAAATCTAACCAAGTAGATTGGTTAAAAATACCTCACACAAGGAAATGATAATTATTGTATAATCAATAACCGCATACATTTCCCAATGTTATATAACAAAACCAAATATGTACAAAAATGTTGCATGTAATTGTAATGATTTCAGTCCTATTGTTAGTATCAGCAAAAATGAACGGAAATAAGCACAAATGTTATTGGTTGCAAATATTGTCAAGATGATATTATTCGCTATTGTTAGTAATATTTAAAAAAAATGTACGAAAAATACATCTAATACAAATACTTGAACCTTACATCAACACACATTTCCATTTACTTATACAGGGTGGTGCTTTTGAAAGCGGGTCATTGGTTAATGGTTTTGGTATCAAAATGAAGCTAAAATTATTCCGTAGCTGTTGCTATTAGGAGTCAGCTGTATTTCAAGTTGTTTTCAAAAATTTGTCAATAAAAATTAAAGTAAGTTTTGATAATGAAAGAAAAATAGTATTGGGTTGCCTAAACAATCAACATTCCTACGTTTTGACAATAAAGCTGAAAGGAGTCATTAATAAGCAAATAAAAGCTTTATTCCCAAGGAACAGCTTCGGATGATATCAGAACTAAATTAAATAGGAACATCAAAAATGACTAATTTTTATTGATGAATTTTCAAAAGACTGTGTAATTCAGCTAATTTCTGATAGCGAGCGCTATGCGCAAAAATTTTAGCTGCGTTTCGATACCAAAACCATTCGAAAAACCAATTCACAATGCTAAGGTGAAAAAAGTTTTAACGCCACTTTGTTACATTTTTACTGTCAGCGTAATTTTATACACCGTGTTTAAAATCAAACTCTCTAGTTTGATTGTGTCATGGAAACTGTTCAAAGTGAAACACTATTCTAATTTGTCCAAGTATTGCTCCCATACTGCTAGCGCGCTTGTTTGACCTTGAGACGGCGCCATAGAAACTGTTCAAAGTGAAACACACTATTCTAATCTGTCCAAGTTTTACTCCCATGCAGCTAGCACGCTTGTTTTACGTTAAGACGGTTACATTGCTAAGTGGGTAGGCAGAACTGGCCCAATCACTTGGCCACCACAAAGCCCGAACTTAACCCTACTGATACTTTTCTTTTGGGGCCATATAAAAAATGTTGTGTACACTGAAAAGATTTACAACAATCATTTACACGAAAGAATCGTCACGGCGACTGGAACAGTTGCACTTGATATGTTGGTGAATACGTGGCGAGAAGTGGAATATCGTTTCAACATGTGCAGGGCAACAAATGGATTCCTCGTTGAAGTCCATTAATGTTAAAATAAAACTTGAAACTACTTTCTGTTATTGTATGTACTCGTTGATGTAGCTTTTCATTAATTTCAACATTAAATCTATCCTTAAAATTAGGGAGTTCTTTTTACAACACGGTGTATACTCCTAGCCTATAAGACACACATTAATTAACAAAAAATTGTTAGTAAAGGAATACTTTGAATAAATCGCATTTAAAGTACAATGTACAGTTTTTCGCGTTTATAGTGGCGCGGTTAAGAGCAGGTGTTTCCAAAATATGTTTTGCAAAATTTCTTTGGATGTTTATTTCTAAAAGCAATCAAAAGTTTTTTTTTATTTTACTTCAAAATCTCTAATAAATTGTCTTATGAATTATATTAACCTTTAAAATTGTAAACTCCTGATTATTTTAAAGTGTTAATTTTGTCCTTCTCATTGTATACTAAACGTTTACCTGTTTTAAATGTCCGAAATTTTATGAATCACCCTTTGCAATAATTTACAGTTTCAAGTTATAGCTCCAGGTCCTAAGTTTCGTTAATCCGGAATCGAGTCTACCTATACAATAGCAATATCTATCCCATTTTATTTTGTTTATGTATCTACGCAATTAAAGGAAAACGACTAATTTATGTACCTGCTGTAAACCGCACCATTATAAACGCGAAATACTGTACATTAAATGAGACCCCCATTATTAAACAATTTTTGTTGACATAGATGGCAGGAAATCAAGCAACACCCAACCCTAAAAATAACACAAAAACGAAACCACAACCGTTCTCCCTTGCTTTTAATACAACTCTAGTTCTGTCGTAGATAAAATATTGTATGACACAAATGCATGAAAGGCATTTATGCGCTGCATGCATAAAAGCCTTTGCTCTTCACATAATTTTATAATAAATAACTATTACTTTTCACATAGCTATAGCGAATAGATATAGTGAAAATATGAACTACGTCTAAGACAACATTGAAATCGTTTTTACAGTGAAACACCAACTGATTGCAATGATTACAAATGATCATTCGGCAGATTTTGGTCACAGCGCCAAGAAATGAAGTCACTTGGTGCCAAATTTTCTTGTAGAATGTGCCCCCATACTCGCGTTTTCAAAAATTAATCCTTTTTAACGGCCTACCTTGTACGTAACGTAAAGACAGTAATTATCTCCCATAACGCGAAACTTTACTAGAATACTATATGGACGATTCTCTCAACTGAAGTATAAAATTATTCATCGGCATTTTAAGGTTCAGGCAGTATTTGTGCTTCAAATCTGAGGAGTGATAAGAAAATATTATGCCTTTGAAAGTCAGACGTGGTCTCAAGAGCATATTTTCATGTAAAAACGTTAGTAATATGTATTTGAAATTGCTATTTCGTACATGAAATAAGAAAATTTGTTCGATAAAAATATTGTCGATGGAATTAATGTTCCATTTATATAACACTATTATAATAAATAATGCATTAATTTGGATATTTATAAAACTTTTTTTTCAAAACCCAGGAAATTAATATTAAATTAGACTATATTAAGTTTAAGATGAAAACATTTGAAAAACTATTTGTGTATAGGTGGTATAACAAGATACAAAGCGAGTAAATTGCACAGAACTAAACTAGAAAGATAAAGATAATAATAGGACCTGAAACCAATTTGCAAGAACGAACGATGATTGTATTCTATGTAACAATAATAATATTAATTTTTTATAGACCGTTAATAGTAGACAAAGTACAACCATGTTTCATAAATGGAAAATAAAACACTAGATGTCTGATTTCAGTTAATTCATACAATATTGGTCTTGGTACTTATATGTTATCGTCACACATATGGTGCCATTTTTTTAATACATTGAATATTGACTTATGAATATAAATAGAAGGGTAGAACATCTGCTGACTAGTGCAAATAATATTTTACAGTACGTTCGGAGAAAGATTGCCCCAAAGAGGGATGTGCACTCGTTCAATAGTAAATTTTCTATGCGTGGCAATCAGGTGATTCCAGTGGTGCAGCCGCTAAATTATTCGGTCAAATGGGTAACAACTGGCTTGAATTAAAAAAAAAGTATTGACAATCAAAACTGTAGACTCAGATTGTTTCAATGACTGGTTTAACATTTACAGTAATATGAAGTTGACAGCACAAATTCAAAATGTAAACAAACGTTGTAAATATTTGACCGTTCAAATCAGACATGAGTTACAAATGCATAAATAGGCATCGTTATTAATCAAACAAAGAGATCGAATTTTCTTTGTTAACGTTAATTTTGGTTATTTGCGGTAACGTCGCCAAAAAATCCTTGTAATCTAACTTAACCTAACTTACAATTATATTAGAGTATGAAATACACAACAAATTATTATAACATTGCAAGAAGAACAATTAAAAATTACTTACAGTTTTCTTCGAAGAAGCAAATGCGACTTAATTTTTCTAAAGGAAAAACTGGGGTCGACTAAAACCGGTTTTCGCACATACGGAAGTAGCGCCATTTGGTGATGGAAATTTTTATATTAAAAATACATTTTCTAATAGGTTTAACATAATAGGACATTGAAAGCGTCATACCTTTTTAAGGGGGCGTTTCCTTACAAAATGGTTTACATATATGAACTGACGAGGCGATTTCCAGTCGAACTATATTACATTTTTTTTCTTACTAAAACGAAGTTGAGCCACATCTTGTTCTGTTTGTCTTTTATTTTGCTGCGCTTGTGCCCTACAAGCACCGAAGTCTTTTTGGGGATTCTTAAGAACCGAAATATTGGAACACGTGATCTCTTTTATATCTACATGTGTCAGTAGAAAAAAACTCTTCTGCTCACTATTCAGCTCCTTGGGAGGTACTCAACGCACTCATCCACCTTTTTTAATACTCACTGCCTATTTTGTTATTCAAACGGAAAGGTCATGGAATACTACCAATAAGGGGAAGCAAACCATCCTAAACGGAGCAAACCAACTAGTAGCGTTTGTTGACGAAGTAGATGTGGTAGAGAGGAATATAATAGCAGAAAAGAAGCCTTCGTGGAACTGGTAGAAAAAGCAAGACAAGTGGGACTTAGAGTGAATGAGGAAAAAAAACAAATTTCTGAAAATGACGAAAGGTGAAATAGGAAGGATTTTACAAAACATAACTTTAGGAGACTTCAACTTCGAGGCGGTGCAGTCCTTTAAATATTTGAGATTTGTAGTAAATGAAGACATGATGACATAGAAGAAAAAATACGAAACGAAAATGCAGTGAAATGTGGCACATGACAGTGAAACAGGAAAGGCTAAACACCTCGAAAGAAAAGTAGTAAGAGTCATAGCAGGACCGATAAAAAACTTCAATAAACACATTATTATTATTATAAGAGAATGATATACAGAGTGGCCCACCGAATACGAAACAGACCGTTTTGCAGCTAACTTACACTTAAAAAAAAGCTCGGACAGGTCAATCTTTATTTGGAGGGTAACATCTTCCGAAGGCAAAGTTGACCCCGAAGTACTCCGGCAACCCCCGTCTAAAAATCTCAATTTTCAGGGCACGTCAAGTGGCACCTCATATGAAAGGTATTGTAATTCTCTATTCAACCAAATACATTTTATTCCAAGAAGGCGGCGTAAGGGGGCCGCAGGACTTCCTTTTCCTAGAAAACAATAGAAAATGCAAAACAATGCTGAACTATTCCAGTTTGAAGTAGACCTCTCGTATTGACGAAATTCCTTTGTAGATGCTAACAGGGGCAGCCCCCTTCTCAAAAATGTTAATTGGGATGAGGTGGAGTGACACCTCATACGTAAGATTTTATATAATTCTTTGGAATTACAGACCTATTAATATATCACTCATGTTATTTTTGCAGTATACCAACAACTTTAGCATATTTTGTTTTGCTTAGTAAAGAGAAAATCATAACAACATTGGTACACAAATAATGACGTGCAACCGTTGGTTGTTCGGATGTGGTATAAATTCTGATATGACTAATGTTATTTGCATTTATGCACTTTCTCTTATTAACATACCTGCTAATTTGTTTCAAACTTATTTTTTCATTCATTTCTTGTTACTAATCTATCAGTTTACAACACTTAGGGCCGGTTTATCAATCGTTTGTTAGAAGTGTCGGTTATGTAACCAACAGATAAAATTTAAACGGTAGTTTAACTACCTGTTAGGATAAATGCGTTGATTATCACATTAGAAAGTATCAGGCACGTAACTAATAGTTAAGTTAGATTTTAAGTAACTGGCAGCACTGTTTCACTCAACTCCAACTTCATCATATACACACTTAACCTATTTTGATGTGGTAATTCGTTTGAATCGCAGTCTTAATTTTATTCAATTGTTTTAATTATTACTTGTCTTTACGCTTTACAAAATATTGAAGAGGAAATGCCTGTAACGGTTGAACCTCCGTTTCATGACAGCAATAGTTTAGACAATTGGGCAAAATGGAATCCTATTCAATTAAGGAAACCCATATCGACTAAGCTACAAGTAAGTTCCAAATAGCATGCCAAATGTGTATTGATTAATAGAATAATTTTTAGCCTATAAAAAACGAAAACTTGCCATTGATGATAAAACTGCTGCAATTGAAAAAATAAGTAAATTGTCAGCTGCGAAAACTACGCTTATTGATTTACAAATGCAGTCTGTGCAACTGGATATTGACTCTAAAAGAGCCAAATGGAATTGAATGAGGAAAAGGTGCCATGGAATTGGAAATTTTAAAATCAGAACTGAAAAACAAAATGTTAGAATATAAAAATTAAATTACTACATTTTAGAAACTCCAGGTACCGTAGAAGTTAATATATAAGTTAATACTAATTAAATTACGATTGATTGCGAATATTATGTACATATATAGGTAATAAAATTTTGTTGTGATTATTCATTATTATTATATAATGTGTATGTATATATGCTACATAACCATCACTGAATCTGTTACAGAAGCCTATAAAAGTAATTTTTAATAAGTTCGTTTCTTATGGTATCATTTCTAACTTGATGAACTTGTTCTAATGGAATAGCGTTATTTATTATTAATTCAATTTCATGATTAATTTCAACTTCCTGTTCATTTCTATTAATAGCAATATTGTGCAATATAGTAGTTGCTACAATTATATCTTGAACAGATTGCAAATTCAAACGAAGACCTAAAGCCAACACTGGAAATCGTCGCTTCCACACTCCAAATGCTCTTTCGATTACATTTCGAGTACGAATTTGGGCTTCGTTGAAGGCAGTTTCAGCTGGTGTTGCAGGATTTAATAATGGTGTTATTAAATATTTGGACACAGCATACCTACCCGCTATCACCTAAAATAAGGGCATTTCCAAATACCCCTTCATCAAACGTTGCTTTAAGGAAGCTGTTGTTAAAAATAGTGCTATCATGGGTAGCCCCTGGCCATCTTGCTACGATGTCACGAAATTTTAAAGAACTGTCACATGCTGCTTGGACGTTAATTGAGAAAAACCCTTTGCTGTTACGGAACTGTTCTGCTTGTTCACCTCCAGGAGATTGTATTTTTTTTATATGGGTACAGTCTAGAGCAAGCAGTACTCGGGGAAATGCAGCAATAATGTAAAAATCTTGTTGAATGGTAATCTTGTCATTTTCATCCCGCGGTAGATGTATGTGTAAATTTCTCAATGTACAAAGTGCACTTGTCACTCTTTTTACGATATGACATACTGATGATTTATGCACTCCAGCAAAATCCCCTACTGCAATTAGCATGTTTCCACTTGAATACAACCGTAATGCAATTAATAATTGCTGCAATGAATTTATAACTTTATTTCCAAATATTATTTTTAATAGTACACCACATAGTTATTAATTACCTTACCTATTAGTAGGAAAACGAAGCAAATGTCCAATATTATCCAGAATGTGTTGAGCTGTTTCTTTTTGAAGTCTAAACCTATTTCTAAAATCTACATCATCCCAAAATTCAAAATGATTAGGTCGATTTCGAACAATATATGGTCGTCTGTGTACTATATTTACAAAATCCCTCAATTCCTCATCACTGTCGCTACTTTCAGAGAAAATATTTACTTCGTAATCCGCCATTTAGGTAATGTTTAACTATAACGGTTTCAAAATCAAAATAATGTTGGTCGAAATCGGGAACTAAAGTGAATGCTCGGCTTTATTCGAGCTGCTGTTACTACTAACAATTACATTACCTTCTACTTATTTTGCCTGCAACAAACTTGTGGTTAACAGATGGATAACTACTAGTTACTAGTTAACAGAACATTGATAAACGTAATTTTATACCTAACTAATAGTTAACGCTAACTATAGCTCTAACAGGACATTGATAAACCGCCCTTAGTTTTATTTCTTCATAAAAATGGACGCCACTGTTAAACGTGGGAAAAGCCGTTTACATGCCGATCGCTTCCGAATGCATGAAATTTACCTGCGCGTCCGAAGCAATCTTTCTCCGTACGTAGTGTAGTTATTTATGTACAAAAACGGTAACGTAATTTTTATTGAACCAGCTTGAGTATGAAGCGAGAGAGCAATAGGAAGTTCACTATATTTTTATAAATAATTGGTCAAATTACGTATTGGCATTTACTTTCTAGACAGCTCAGCCACATTGATTAAAGTAAAATGCTACCGTATATTGCAAATCGATACGTTAATAATCATTTTAATGCCGATTGGCCATATAATATATGCTTTTAATTTTAAGCTTTGTTATAATATAATACTTTAAGACTTTCTATACAAGTATCACAACGTGAACCAATCGTTTGCTTGAGTTACTCGCCTTCGGTTCATAGCTCAATCTGCAAAATGATGTGAAATCTAATAAGATAATAATTATTTACGAACTAAGTTCGTATTTTTTGTATCGAGCAAATATTCTTGTAATTAAAAAAAGCAACCGTTTTACATTAATGTTTTGATATAGCTACCATGATAAAATTGTAGAGTGTTATGAATTGACGTTTTCTGTTATAGTCATCAATATAATGGATAGATGCAACTATGAATTTCTAATAACATTGTATAACTTCTTCAAGTTTACTTCTTGTAACATTGGGAACATTTTTTACACTAACTCAATATTTTCAAATTCATTTTGCCCGCCTGCATTTACCATATTTTTGTTCAAAAGTTCTGAAGGGTAATAATTGATTAAAACTTTTAAATAAGAATAAATACAAAACTTAAACAAAAAACAATAGGCAATGTCAGGTAGTTGCAAAAACACGACACCTTATAGTCGTAATACATTTTTAAAGCTGATCTAGTCATAATATTGATAGAGTATTTCCTTGTCCAGTTTTATCTTAAGAATATACTACAAAAAATTGACACGTGTGAAGTTATCCATAAATCCAGCCATAAAAATATTACAAGGACATGTGCTCCTTAAAAGTAATTCAATGCATAAAAAATCAATATTTATATCTTTATACAATGTATACAATGTTTAATATTGTACTTAGAGTTTAATTAACAATTAAGATGGTAGTTAATAACAAATATCCCGATTTTTACAAACTGCGCGTGAATAAATTTTAAATAACATATTAAAGAATAAAAAGTTAAACTTTTTTTTGTAAAAAAAAATAAACAATTTATTAAGGTAGGTCTACGTTAACCCCCGCTACAGTCAGGCACTGTCTTTAATCTCAATTTTGACAAACTTCGCGTAAATAAATTTTTATGGAATTTTGCAAAAATAGATAACAACATATGAAAGAATAAAAAGCTGTATGTAACATGAAAATTTTACTTGTGCATTTATACACTTTTAATACTGTAGGTTATAATTAAATCTTGCTGTTATTGAAAAATAGTTACCTGGGCGTTGGACGCATATAAGTTCCATTTCGGATAGTCAATCCTCATGTGTAACTTATTAAATCTAAATCCGATCTGCAAATCGAAATCTGCACAAATGGATTCGTTCATCTTAAAATAAAGTCGCATAAGAAATCGTTAGGTAGAATTCGCTTCCTTGTCAAACACATTGGTGCGACTGAGGTAATCCTTAATCAACTTGGGAATTGTAAGTGTAGTTAAAATGATTTGGATTCTATTTGTTGGTGTCTGAGTTCAATGCATTTGTTCGATTAAGATCCTACATATTTTGCTTAATTTCTGTAGGATTTTGGGTTACAAATGAGTCCGAACATATTTTGGTTTGCTATTTAAAATTAAAATTCATAGTAAGTACAATTTTGTAAGTTAGTCCCATCATTTAATTTGATTTGTAGATTCCCACGGGAAGAAAAACAACCTCGAATTTGTGGCTCCGCCACCTTATTTTGAAAATTTTACTTATGGCTTGTAAAACATTTCTACGCTTCATGTATACAGTAACGGAAATTAGGCCTTTCTCGTTGGCCTGTAAGACGCAGATACAAATATCACTACCATATCATCTCTGATCCGGAGAGCACTTTGGTTGCCATGCTATGATACTACATATATTGCATAATCAGTTACAATGAATACAAGTGCAAGTAATTGATTACACGACATTAACAAGTTGGACGAATATTTGTGAAAATCATTGAAAATTTTGAACATCAATGAAAGGACTAAACTTGCCGTTATGGTAAGGGAGAGCTAGTTGACTTTCTAATTGATTATTCAATTTTATTATAGCACCTACAGAATTTGAATAATATTTTTGGTAACTGCATTGCTTTTTCAGACCCCTTGTCGGTTTAATCAGCTCCCGTTCTTACGACAACAAACTTTAACCATAATAAGCCGTCATAGTTTTGTTATGCAGGAAGCCCATGGTTTTGGAACTTCTGAATATGTACTCAAAGTTATAGTAACTTCTCAATTTTTGAATTTAATTTATAAAACAAATTTGACTAATAGCAACGCAAAAAAATAATGCTTTAGTGGCAAAAATTTACTCAAAAGATTTATTTTAAACATTTAATATTTGTCGACCTAAAAGTTTTGTGTGGCACACGTCCAGAAACTGTTTTGCGAATATTCACACTTCACGCCTCGGTCCCACAACATTGTACTCACACTCGCAAAAGGCAGTTTCTGGCCTAGTGACATAAATAAATATTTTCTAAGTTTGACATGTAAAGTGACATTTTTCGTAATCAAAGTAAGTGTTGAAACCATCTACTTTTCTACTAGTTACGAAAAGTGGAACTTTTCGAAACTGCTTTTCGTAACTAGTTAGGAAAAGTAGAAAATCAGTTAGTTCTCAAACCATGTTTACTCTTGAGGTTATATGGACAACATCCGTTTAGCTTTTTTAAATTTATATACAGTGACCGGCAAAGAGTTTGCATCAAATGGGAAAAATTTTGGTAATTGAGATATCCGAAAATTTCTTTTTGCAAATGAATTTAGCATATCGAATGACAAAAAAAGCACTTTGAAAATGTCATGTGACCACTGTCATGGCGGCAAATTTAAAAAACATCTTTTAAATATGTAAAAAGTGAGGTTAGATGACAAGATATTGAAAAATACCTAAGAAAAAAGTTCTTCAGAATTCGATTATACGTCTATGTGCACATTTTCAAAAGAAAATAACGACTTTTCAAAAATATCAGTTTTTCCCCATTTTTCCGGAAACATTGAGAAAACAATATTTTTGCGTTTGATTTGCATAAAACACAATAAAACCAACAAATAAACTTCACAATCCAGTAATTTTTATTTATTAGTCTACCAATGGACGTTAAAGAACAAAAAACATTGTTTTTTTAAGACGGACTTTGTTGCAATAGCCTACAGAAAACAAAAGGTTGAAATTACAAATTTAGAATTATTTTAAAATAGTCCTAAAATGATCAATTCTTTCATTCTAAACCCAATTTAAACAATTTTTACAATATTGCCTGGATAATAAGCTCATACAAAAACATACAAAAAATTTCCGAAAAAAATGCTGAAAAACTGATATTTTTGAAAAGTGGTTATTTTCTTTTGAAAATTTGCACATAGATGTATAATCTAATTCTGAACAACTTTTCTCATAGGCATTTTTCAATATCTTGTCATCTAACTTCACTTTTACATATTTAAGGGATATTTTTTAAATTGCCGCCATGACAGTGGCCACATGACATTTGTCAAAGTGCTTTTTTTAGTCATCTGATATGCTGAATTCATTTGAAAGAAATTTTTGGATATCTCAATTACAAAATGTTTTTCCATTTGATGCAAACTCTTTGCCGGTCACTGTATACAATGGGAATATGTTAATATGATATTGAATTAAGCACGTTTACTCTGTTTTTGTCAAAATTAGAAAAAATCTTGTATGTAATACGTAACGAAACATGATTTTTTCAACATTCGTTACAAAAAATCATGCGTCACTGATTACATAAATAGCTATTAACGAGCACAAATTGTTGTAGTATTTTTACGGCTGGATTTATAGGTAACTTCACACGGGTAAAAATTTGGTATATTATAAACCTGTCCCAAACAAAGTGGCCTATTAGACGTTTATGAAGAACTAATCGTATTTAAATTTTGAAAATTTACAATAATATATTATTTATACTGATCTTTAATTTTAAAATAGTTTCGCTTATATTGCACTTCCGGTTGTGCCGGAAGTCGACATCAACTTCTTTATGTTAAATGGAATGATATGTTTTTTATGATATTTTTGTATTTAGCTCTAATTTGAAACAACTTTTATTAAGGTTTGTAATATCTACTTCCCGTAGTTTTGAAATATCGTTAAGTTTAAAAAAATATTGGTTTGTAGAATTTTTTAAATTTTTTTCTTTGTAGAAAATTATTTTGGTTTCCTTATAACAAAGCTAGTTTATTCTTACTGGTATGTTCGGTTTCGGTCCTTTCTCAAGAGCCCTTCAATACAACGTTTTTATAATCTATTAGTTGTTCGTTTTTGTGTCGTTGTATTACCTATATTTCTCATACGGTTTTACAAGTTTTTTTTTAAAACTTATTTTATTTAGTAATATCTAGCTACTATGGAAAAAACATGCATTTTGGTAACATGTATTGTATATTGTAAAATAATAAACGTCTTCTCTTCAAACAATTTCTTGTTGGTCCAATGGGTCGTCTGCTACTCAGACAACCAATTGTTTGGTAAGGTGGATGGTCGTTACGGTCTTCGTTCCTCAATTCTCTCTCCTTGCGATTTTATGGGATAATTAAATTGTTTCCCAACTCCGTTAGTATAAGACTGTGTCAATATTCGGCGTTAGAAGATTATAGTGTGGTCAATGGTGGCTTTTTCCTGACATATTTTAATCACAGTAATGAATAAAACTAAGCTTTTGTTATAAGGGAAACCAAATATAATTTTTATCTTAAGAAAGTTCAAAATATGAATTTTTAAAAAATATTCTACAAACCAATATTTTTTCAAAAATTTAACGATATTTCAAAAACTATGGAAGTAGATATTACAAACCTTAATAAAAGTTGTTTTAAATTAGGAGCTAAATACAAAAATATCATAGAAAACATATCATTCTATTTAACATAAAGAAGTTAATGTCGACTTCCGGTACAACCGGAAGTGCAATATAAGCGAAACTATTTTACAATTAAAGATCAGTATTAATAATATATTATCACAAATTTTCAAAATTTAAATACGATTAGTTCTCCATAAACGTCTAATAGACCACTTCGTTTGGGACACCCTGTATAGCATTTTTTAAAAGTGAGATTTTATACTCGTTTGTTTTGTAAACTTGTTGCAGCTACTTCTGTTAATTGATTTGTAGCAGACGAGCTGACTCGTCGTATTTTAGAGAGTATCACGAAAATTGTAATTAAAAAAAAGAAATAAAAGTAATGTTTTCTTTCTTTGTATCTTATAAAATATGTTTTCAAAGTAAACGATATGTTCCAAGCTGAACAATTAAAACTTGATTCAATTAGGCTGCCAAAATAATTAAAAAAAAAATCATCCAATCAATTCTCATTTATAACATTTAAACGTCGTCACATTGTTGTTTTGGTAACGATAACGTTGCAACAACAAAATTGTATTTTGTTAATGAATGCAAACAGCAATTTTCTACGGCATGTAAATTAGTGAGACTAATGTTATAATGTTATAACTTAAAATTTATTTTGTGTGAGAAAAAATTAAATTAAGAAAGTACATAATTGAAACTATTGATTCGTGCACATTAAATAATTGCAAAGTCCTCAAGAACAAACGAACCAGCGCGTTTTCAAATTTATATAAAAAATATAACGAGAGTTTAAAAATACCTTTTAGGCAAATTAAATTTCAATGAAATTTCCCAATAGACATTACTGTAATTGCAACTGGCATTCGGAGTGTTTTATAAATCAATACATAAAGCGGTTATTGGTTTCTATTCCAATACGCACCTATAGCTTTTTGTTAAATTTTCCAATTAACGGTACAAAATTATTTATTTTCGTCAAATTTATAGTCCACGGGCTCAATGGTGAATAAATTGGCGGCAAAAGTAATAAACAGAATTTAACAAGTTTACAGTTTTTAAAAGAATTTAAGTGGTTTATGTGTTAAAAAAAGATTAATGGCTCGAGTTGAACGGATTCAACCTTGAATACGAAGACGTGTCATTATCATATTAACATGTCCTTTTGCGTGTAAAGAAACCAAAAGTATGTATGAACACAAATTAAATAATTAGCACATCTTCTGTCACAGCTAAAAATATCGTTGTACTAAACAAGCATTTATTAGCACAATTAAGCTCTCGTTCGCCATTTAGTCGAATCCAGTGGAACTTTCTCCTGTTTTACTGTGCATTTCAATAAGTCTTACTTGGTACTATGAACATACATAAAAAAACAGTATACTTAGTGTCAGATATTGTTTCTGCGTATTGCAGAAAAAACAACGACAGTAAAAGATGTTTACAAAAAAAGTCGAAACACACTGAATATATTAACGAAACGTTAAAAAAACTTAAGGTAACCGAACGCAAATTCTAATTTTGCTTCAACGCTCCACTGCGTTTAAATTAATTAAAGCAATTTCTTCTTTAGTAGTTACAAATTGTAGCTAATTACTAATTTAAGCTCTTTATGTACCCTAACTAATGTAACCGCTATGTAAGTCATACAAAATTATATAACAATGCAACGCGAAATTAAAATTTACTTGCGCATCACGATGTAAATTTTGTAAACTACATATATATTACGTGATTATTATTTTTCTTTTCATAAAAGCTTTATAAGTACTACACGACATAACAGTGATGTTTGAAGTGAAAGTCCAGGACCTCGGTTTTTGCATACTGTTTTTGTATAGTAATCTAATGAATTCAACACTTTTTGTATTAAATAAATTTATTTTTAAAACTCATAATTCATACGGAACAATTAAAAATATTTTTAAAGATGAAAAGGCCAACTGCAAATGTGTTTTCAAAAGTTTCTCCAACGTTTAATTCTAGTTCCTAAATCAGTTAGAAGCACTAATTTCCTTTTATTCAACAATTTTGAGAAACATTTCTTTTTAGTACTTGTTGATTGTTTTTGAGTTTTCGAAATTATCTTACATTAAAATTTCGTTTATTTTTCACCTATGTTTATATGAAAAAATACTAAGCAACCCTCCCTCCAAGAAATATAAAAATTTGATTATAATTTTATGACAAAAATTAAGACATTTTTATTAAATCGAGTTCAAAACTAGTTTAAACGGTATGGGCGATGACACAAAGAAAGCTGGTTTCTCGCGCTTGTTTATCAGTACCGATAAGCTTTAACAATGTAGCCATGCTGATATATGCAATCGCGCACAAAAAAAAGAAGGTAACTAACTGATGGGTGTTGGTAATAAGTTGCGAGAAGTTTATCAGAATAAGCAACACATTATTCGACAGCGCGACAAGTGCAGGTTTTTTAGTCTTTCCTCTGGTAAAATCGGTTGTTGATGCCAGTTGCACCATGTTGCATCAGTTTTTTCAGAATACATTCAAGTGTCTAATTCCATTCTCATATACTTATAACATCTATTTGGATCAGTTTTAAGGGCACAAGCAGGTGACGATACTCTCTATATTTTTTTCTACCACGATTTATACTATAAATACTAGCTTCAATTTTTCGAATGTTTTTTTAAAATTTCGTCACTTGAGCTACTCGTGATAACGAAATATAAATATTCAAACTAGCCGATTTTCAGCTTTCTTTATGTTCAACAGTCAGCTTATATCGCCTTTGTAACTCGCGCTGGTAACCAGCGTGCGAGATACAAGCTTTCATTGTGTTCTCACCCTATAGTCAAATAAAGAGCCGAAAAATAATCAACAGTCGTTATCCTCAGGTGAAAGGTAACTAAGAATGCCGTTGATTCCGAAAATTTTAATCTTCTACTTCAATTTATTTTACAGTCATTTTTTTATTTAATTTCTATTGTATGGATCATATTGAAAAAATACTGGTAAAAAGAAAAATAGTAGTACTAGTATTAATTTTGGAGTCAAATTCAATTAGAACTAAAGTTTTTAGCCCTGAAGAAAATTGATTATCGATATACACCTCAATTTTTTTCCTGGTATATGGTATGCAATGATTCAACATATTACCTTATTCAGAATTTTAAATAGTGTGGACGAAAAATACTAACTAATTTTGACATTTAAATATGTATTTGAATCTCGTGCCAAAGCTGCTACAAAATTAAACTTCATTGATATGTATTTTAACAAAGAACATATACATATACTAAATAAAATTTCGTTTAAGGATGAACATTAGATCGTTTTTTCAGCCAACGCTTATTTGCTATCAATCAACGAAGAAACGATTTTTTGTTTTTGATAGATTACTATTCGGACGTGATGTAGCGCGACTTGTCTACTTGCCGTAGCTGAGGTACACCCACCTTTCGGTATTTAGTCAATATCCGCATCGTGTATAATTTTGAACTTTACACTAAAGTTTTCTCACTCCAAGAGAATCCCAAAAAAACAAAACAGCTGTCCCATCTCTAGCTAATTTACAACACGCGATTTGATATCTTTTTTCATTCAACTCTTAGTTGCCATTAATTATCGAAGAATATTTTTTTGTAAACTGCTTACTTACAAAAAATGTCATAGAAATTTTGAAGAAAGGATATTTTAACCTATTTTTAGAAATTATTTTGTTAACTTGAATAACATTCTTTAAAAAAAACACCAGTGGTTACTGGCCTAAAAAATCCAAAATATATATATTATAATAACTATGAAGCAAAGTTGTGATAATTACTCGGATTTTTGGAGGGTGCCGTAGAAAAGAAATACGTTCTTCCGCCTGAGAACATAGAACACAATCTTTATTAAAGTGAAGAATCCAAATACCAACACGAAAATCTGAACGACCTCATCGAGTCAAAAGGTCTTTTTTTTTCAACAGATACATGTATGACAAATTAAATTCGACGAGATTTCGAAAAACAAAAGAACTCTGCTGTTTCTTAAATTACTTTTTTTAATTTTGACATATAAAGTGGCATTTTTCATAAGAAAATGGTCCACATTTTGTAGGTAATTAAAGTTTTCGCCACTTGCCAAATTGCTTTGGCATTTGCTATGGAAACAGCGACCATGGTAACATCGTATGTTACACGTAACGAAACATGATATTTGTAACTCGTGATATTGAACTTTCTAAAACAAATGTGCTTTAGAATTATTAAAACAAAAGACAGGTTTATGTCATTTGCAATTGATGACAATTTCACAAAAAATTTACATGTTTAAAAATGAATGAATTCAGTGTAGCTTAATATGCAGATATTGTGTTTGGTTATGGGTACTGTGATGGTAATGGTTGTCAGGCGTCTAGAGAGTATCACCGAAGATTTCCTAATCGACGTCAACCTTTACACAGCGTTTTTGGCCGTACTTTTCAACAATTTAAGAAAACTGGTTTGCTTAATGTTCAACCTAATAATAGAGGTCAAAATGTTAATAACAATATTGTCAATGTCAAAGAAAATGTAATTATGGAGTATTAGATAATCCCAGATTAAATAGTAGATGCATCGAATCGTTGTCAGGTCTTTCTCAAAACTTGTTTGGCGAACATTACAGTCGTCGTGTAAAGTTTTGTACACGATTGTTAGAAAATATAGTCAAAGATCCATTATTTTGAAATAGAATATGATAGACAGATAAGGCCCAAATTATAGAGATGACATTAATAGAACTAGCAATTAAAGTGAATACTTGGGTTGGTATCTTTATCGGAGAACTGATGAAAGTAGAAGTTTTACCACACAGTCTAAATGACTTTGTTTGAGACGATCAAACATATTCCCCCCTTGATCGTCAAAAAATGTGATTTCAACATAATAGCGCGCCCGATCACTACGGAAGAAATGTCATACAATGGTTGCATGCACTTCTTCCCGAACATGGGATTGGTGGTGGAGGTTTTGTTACTTGGTCGCCAAGATCTTCCGACTTAAATCCCTTGGATTTTTTCTTTGCTACCATTTGAATCAACAGGGTACAGTATCAAAATAAATACCTTTGACAAATACTTGACCAAATAACAATTACATTTCATGAAATTCGTCAACATCGCGCAATAAGAGCGCGTGTTTACGACATCTCAAGGACATTTTGAACATTTTTTTCACTTATAATTGCATAATTGTATTTTGCTGAGTAAATTTGTGTAGTTTAATGAAAAACTGTCAATTATTAAAAACGCGACTAAAGAAAATATATTAGAATTTAAACAACACAAATTTACTCGCTAAAATACAAACCTGGAGTGTAATTCGGCAAGACAATTTAATGAATAAGAAAACTAGAACATGCCAAACTATTTATTTTGGATACATTTAAATATTAATTTGAATAAACTGTCAGATTGACAACTTTAAATATCAATGGACTCCGCGATAATTGATTAAAAAATTCTAAGTAAAAGAAACACTAGTGCATTTGTCGCTATGCAACTTATTGTTAATGTCAACGTGACAATTATAGTGCGGCGTATGCGTACTGCCAAAGTAAATATTTTTTCTTTATAATTATTGTTAATGAAAAAAACTAAAGCTTAAAATTAGTTCGCGAACAAGATAGCGAAGTTTGATACATCACCCTGTACGTATGTACGATATAAATGTGACCATTTTCTAAATTTTGGCATTTTAAATCATGCTAATATATGGAGAGCATTGTGAAATAATAACATACTGACAAAAGTATCATGCGAAATTAAAACATACATTGTAAACAGTTTTCATATTGAATGTAGTTTTCGATGGTTCACAGTTATACAATGTTATAGCAAGAAATAGGTAGTAAATATTAGTCGATGATTAATGTTTGTTTAATTTTTAAAGAGTAACATCTACTTCGGTTTTATTTGTCTATATTATTGCACTATTTATCTCGAGAAATAACGTCTGTAAGACAAGTAATAAATACTTCTAACCTGTGGTTCATCAACATTTCAGTGTAGAAGACAGGAGTCGAATGATACTTATTTCCAAACGTCGCAATTCTACGAAGTATTGTAAGTAACGGTCCATTTTATTAAGCGAAATGACGACATTTACATTGTCAATTAATGAAGTTACAAAAGAGTAGATACCTACCTTAATATTATATACTATGAATTCACCAGATCCATAAAACCTGTGGTGACCTATAAATTTATTTCGGCAATAAAGCTCCGAAATTCCCATTAAAAGTAAATAATGGACCTCCAGCGATGTAAATAACTCATCCCTTATTATAGGGGCACAAAATGCCCGCATGTGGGCCGTTTGTTCATCATACGTCATCATTTGTGCAACGACATAAGCTAAATTGATACTTGTTGCTTTACAAAATTTCCTATTCGGCTACCACAATTTTCGTATAGAAGTTATCCTTTAAACGCTCTATAATGAATTGTTAATATATGGTCCGTACCTTATAATATTACCCTTTAATAGAGAATGCTGTATTGATTTAGCTAAAGATTCTAAAAGCAATCAAGTACAAGAAACTTGAGATGTTTCATGTACTTTGAAACTTAGTTTTAATGTACCAACGATATGGATTTATAAATAGCTTTCAGCGTTATACTAAGAAAATGAGACATTCGGAGGAACCTCATTACCTGCATTCTACATCGGTTCACTAATGTAAATTTAATCCCCATTTTATAATGTTTAAATTGGTTATATGTGATAGAAGCTTCAAAGTCTGAGTTATATAAATTATTAATCCTACGTGTATTAGAACGCCGATAAAAATATTGAAAGGGTACTTGCAAAGGCAGAGGACGTACAAGGTATGTTTTTAGAACTACATACGAACGAATATAAAAGTATACACAAAATATGCTTTAAGAATTCTAATGATATAGTATACAAAAAAGCTTTCAATGCGAATTTTGCAAAACCATAATTCGTTTTTTAAAAAAATGTATTGAAACTGAAATTAAGTAAATGTGTATAATGTGAAAAAAATATATGTGTTCATTTCCAGTAACGTCAGCATTATCACGTTTATTCTTAAGCAACATGTAATATATTGAGAAATATGTAGTATGTAAGATGCCGTCTGTGGACTGAAAAACACTTCGAAAAATCTAAGCTCATTTATAAAGCCATATTTCAAAGACTTGCCAACCGAATAAAACAGTAACCGGTGATCAACGCAGAATTACGAACGGCATCTACATACACACGCCTTATTTGAGGCTGGTCAGTGAAGGGTAGCACAAACACAAGCCTACAAAAATGACCGGTTAGCTACGTATTTCAACGCATCGTGCGCCTACTTATTAAGCAAGAGATAGTCGGTGTCACCACCTCATGGAAAGTTGTCATGTACTCAGATTCATCAAAATGTAATATTTGTAGAAGTGACTATCTCTTGCTTTATTTTTAAGCATATATTCATACATTAAAATATGAGATTTTACAAAAAAAATCTAAATCTGTAACTTACAAAACATTCACAAAAATATAGTTCTTCAAAATTTTAAAATAATACACACAGTCTATCAATAAATTTTAAATACTTTATTATGCCGACAATAATTGTAAACTTGTGTTGTTGGTGGCAAAGTCTAGGAAAGAAATGCCAATTTATTTTACACCACATTTAAAAGTTTATGTAAAGGGTCGCTTTCGATTCAGTTTAACCGTAATTTAAAAACCATCGATGCTATGGTTATTCGTTGAATAGTATTATTATACCGAGGAACACCAAGTTTTTAGATAAGGTGTGGCTATGACTTTGACATTAGCAAATTTTCATATATTTATTAACTCAGCTAATATCTTCATTGCCAGTGTTCATCAAATTTTTATAAAATGGTGTTTTCGTCAGAAAAAAAGATTTATTATTAAATTTTACTTCTGTAAAGGTGTTTTCATTAACGGCGACTGGGTATGCAAGCACTGTTGCTTGTTTGATCGAGTTTCGGGAAAAATTTAGATTATAACATGAAAAATTTGGTAATGTTAAAATCATAGACACAGCGTATCTAAAAACTTTATGATCGCTCGGTACAACCCGTCGGGTAAAATCGTCGAGAATGAACGAAGTGTATAGGGCCCTTGAGAGTAAATTTAATCGGCCCTAAAGAGCATACATTCATGACTGTTCTTCAATTTATTTTTCTTATCAGAATGCCTAGAAAATACCAAAAGGCTACCACTGGTCCAAGATACACACCCAAAAATTTAAAATGACGTGTTAAATATTCAGAGCTTCGCCAAAATGCAAGAAAAGACGCTAGGTGTACACATTTAGAGAAACTGCATACTGTAGTTGTTCATAATAACCTCCCTAATAAAGCTCATCACTGTACCGGCAGTAATTTTAATTGATAGCTTTTGATGCCACTCTCATTATTTTTAAGGGAGTCGGTGTTCAATTTAAGCTCGACGGACTTTTCAAAATTCATACCCTGACATATTATGTAGTACTACTAAGAATAGGTGGACACAAAATTCTCAATTTTTCAATGGTTCTCCAATGGTTTTGTTCCTCGCGTCTTGAGTCTTCAGTCCTGAACAGTGTAACGTTTTAATTTACTTTTACATAATTTATTTACCTTTATTGTTCCGCAGTGTTTTCCTTGTATTTAAGTTTAGTATTTTAGGTTAATACAACTGTTTTGTTTTGGTCTAGAGTCCATACACTAGCCAATAGGTGGCGCACTTTTGGGTCATTTGATGGTCATTTGTAATATCCAGTGGCGTAACATGAAGAAATTTAATGTTGACCTTTTTTATAAATAGTTTTCTTGTTTTACCTATTTTTAAAGTCGTGTACGTCCATGGATGTGTTTAATAACTGGCGGTTTAACGGAAATTTCGTCACGATTCAACCTTTTTTTTTCTTTTATCGACATTCTCTCGAATAGTATTCTGCAATTTAAGTGGTGTAAGTCTTTTGGTAACTCCAGCAAAAATTTGTTAAATTTCATGCATCTTGCGGATTATCTGGAAGAACCATTTAGCCATCGATGTTCGCCTTTGAGTTTCCAATATTTGGATAATTTTGGATTTGTGGTAAACTATCCGGAAGGCTGTACACGTTACCACGTTGTGGGATTACGGCAAAGGCTTGTATAAATCATTTATTCCTTTTAAAGCCGCCCTTCATATAAGGTGAGCCGTAATACATTATTCTTACGGATGTTAAAATAAGGAAATTGATCTTTTTAGGCTTTTTTTATATATCTTTTTATCGTGTTCATTATCTTCATGCACGAGTGGTTTCTGTCGTTGCATATAAATTTTGGCGAGAAGAAACTGTGTCTAAGACGAGACACCAATAATTTCTGTATTTACGGGTTGTTAAGACGAAGAAGATAAACCGAGATAAACGCTACAATCAGTCTTATCCTCTATAAAGAACATCGGGCGTGGCACATTTGGGGAACGGCGCGGAATTGGACGAGACGATAAGTCTTTTTTACCTATATTCTCTTTAACATCAACTTACGCTTTTTTTTTACTTGTATTTTTTATTTCTTTTTTATGCGATCTTTTCTGCAAAATTAATAAAAGAGATCACTTTAGTTAAAAAAGGAGGAAATTTAAATAAATAGTTATTTCGCTCTTCAAATATAAATAGATTTAAGTTTATGTACATATATACAGGGTATCCCAAACAAAGTGGCCTATTAGACGTTTATGGAGAATCGTATTTAAATTTTGAAACTTTCTGATAATATATTATTCATACTGATCTTTAACTGTAAAATAGTTTTGCTTATATTGCACTTCCGTTGTGCCGGAAGTCGACATCAACTTCTTTATGTTAAATAAAATGATATGTTTTTTATGATATTTTTGTATTTAACTCCTAATTTAAAACAACTTTTATTATGGTTTGTAGTATCTACTTCGCAGTTTTGAAAAATATCGTTAAATTAAAAAAAATATTGATTTGTAAGATATTTTTAATAATTCATATTTTGAACGTTGTTAAGATAAAAAATTATATTCGGTTTCCTTAAACCAGAAGCTTAGTTTTATTTATTACTGTGATCGAAATATGTTCAGTGTATTCAGGATGTCCACCATTGATTATCAAAGTAAGCCAACTTCAAATAGCAACAAGTCAATTTTTTTTAAATGGAACATAAATATTATTTAACAGGTTGATTCAAATTTTTTGTGATCGATTGATATAAGCATTACCTGTACTTATCTCATACGGTTTACAAGTTATTACTTATTTTTTATAAAATTTATATTTAATTTGGTAATATCTAGCAATATACATTTAGTCAAACTTCCAAGTGATTTGACTGACAAAATTCTTTCAGACAAGCGTTTTACCGCTTTCATTAAAACGATATGGTAGAAAAAATTGAAAATTGGTTTTGTAGAAAAAACAAAGTAGAATCGGGACATCTTCAAAAACAAATTTGTTGAATTACTGGGTGTTGTGAGAAAGAAGCATCTGTAATAATACAGAATTTTATCCTATAACTCTAGAGGATCAACAAAAAATATATGTGATTTGTCAATTTGAAACAGCAATCGAAAACAAACCCCATCGAAAATATCTAATAGAAATATTTTCTAGAACTCAGAAACACAAAAAATTAAGATGGAGTAAAGCAATAAATAGTAGTATCATGCTTAAAACCAATCAAACAGAAACGATTAACAGAAGCAAATGGAAGTTGAAGAACCCAAACAAATAAGCTTACAAGAAAGTGCAGATAAGAACGAGAAAACTTTAGTAGCTCGGTTATTAAGAAGAACATTAAAAAAAAGATTTAAAAGTGGTTCAATTTTTCGGTGGAAGAAAAAAAGATGTTCATCATAATGCTACACACAAAGAATTGATGGAAGGGTAATGGCTTTAGACGACATGACGAATATTCCACTTAAATTACAAGAAAATGATATATATATTAAAATCTGTCAAGGTGTCGCCGCCCTGGTGGGTGTCCGTCCGTCCGCACGGTTCTCGACTCGAGTTTGTTTTGTTTTATTACTGTAACGCACAGCTTCAACTCATATGCTTATCAAATTGTCAATTTATTGTAACCCTTCCTACTGTACCCGTGCGTAGCATGCTGGCCCATCTAGTCTCGATTATATCATTAGAAATTATTGAAGTAGTCGTTTGAGTTTGTAAAAAATAGATACTAATCGTCTGCTATTTCATTTCTATTATTCTATACCTACCTGCGAGTGTAGTATCTAATAGTTATTATTACAACTAGGGCAATATGAATAAAATATTTCCCTAGGCTGTTTGGCCGAGGAATGTATCAGCATCGTGGAACAAATTTTCATATTGCCCATGTTGTAATCAATAGTTTTTTCTGATTGACCAGATATTTTTGTAAAAACTGCAAAAAAGAATAAAAATAAATGTGACGCAACATGCATTGCTAAGTAAGTTACGTTGCTAAAATTTGCAAATATCATTTTTATTGAAGCTTGTGTTCTCTTTAGCGGAAATTTTGAAAATTGTTTTTGTCTTAATTAAAAATCAGGACTCTTTATATTAGCCAAGGGAAATATGAATGAGTTGTGTTATGACATAACGTAAACTAGGGCGATAACTGTCAATATTGGGTTAATCAGAAAAAAAATATATTAATAACTGCTTAGTTCTAAACAAATTACAATAGAGCAGAGAATGCTAAATTTTTGATATCTATACCTAATTTGGAATAAAAAACAAACAAATTTTGCTATTTTTCGACTTATGTGGAGTAAATGTAAGTAAAGATAATATAAACATGATATAATTTTTCAGTCTAAACCTGAATCAGTTCACTAACACCCCAAAATTTGGCTTATATACAACAATTACGAATTACCTGAATAAAATGTACATAGTCACACAAAACTATACCAGAATTATCAATATAAGCATATTTACATCAATATCATTTCCCATTGAACGAATGTAGGTATAGCATATCATAAAGTGATTTGTAAATATTAATTTACAACGCACAATAACAATTTAAACATTTTCAAAAAGCCATGAAAACACATAGTCAATGTTGACATGCCATACCTTGTTTAACAAATCAACAAGCTATACATGCTTTTAAATACATTAATATTTAAAATAACCCCATTAATGTTGTTTTATCGTAGATTACAGCATTGCAAATATCTAATTAGTCAGTTTGAATACTGAATTCACAAAAACTATGAATTGACACTAAAAATTTTAAATACAGTAATTCTGGTTTCTTAAAAAAGGTCATTATAGAAAAATTTTTGTGTAATATAAATTCAAAAACATCGTCCACAATTAAATCAATGTCGACCAGATAAATTAATGGAACGAGTCTATTTTAAGACGAAATTATGCCATTTGAGTGTTGAAATAAGTCATAATTAGTAAAATTTTGTGTATTGATATTGATCTAATGTTGTACCTAAATCAAAAAAATATATGAATAGCTTCCAGTTTATGAAGTAAAGCTTTTATGCCTAAGTGCGAAACCGTTACACACGTGTATCATACAATATTTGATCTACGTCAGAACTAACATTTGCAATTTGGAACAGGTACACAGAAGAAAGCATGCGGTTCCACTTTATTTTAAATCTGAATGTTTGTGTGTACACGATATTTTATATTTTCACGTATAATTTATTTAAAGTATCCGTTCACATATGATTATTAATTAATGTGCTGGTTATAGGACATGACTATTACTACCTATTTGTTCTTCAACTGATTGTTCTTTTTAAATTCGTGCTTGAGTAATTGCCTTCTGCCACTAACATTTTTATATATTAATATGCTATTCCCAAACCAAAACAAATCGTTTAAAAAGTGTAACAAATGTCATTACGTTAAACCGTTAAATTTTTTTCACATTCCGAACCACAAACGTAATTTGTGTTAAGAGTTGCCAATAAAGAGCTTTATAGTGGTAATAGTACCGGCTTAGTTGAATTTATATAGAATTGGAATTGAAAGTCAATCACTGTAATTGAACGTAGCTACAACCGCACGTCCGTTGAAAAGAAATTTCAGTAAATAAAGCAATTTTATTAGTATAACAATTTTAAAACAAACAACCGGCAGACGTTTGTGAAAGGAGAAATATGTACGTCAAAATAAATATAAGTTTTAAAGCACCAAGAAGAAAATACAGTTGATTTATTTTATTGCGAGGATCAGTTTGAGAAAGAATTTTGAAATTTTAAAAAGGGAGTTGTGAGAATGATTAAACGAAATATAATTTAACGAAGTAAATATTGTTTACAAAATGTACTGTTATTGAGTTATATGTTACAGTTTTTATGCAATTTTCAACCTACTTAGTTAAACAAAAATAAATAGTAAAACCGAGATTTTACGTATAACACCTCAATTAGAAAAATCCATAAAAACAAATCACCTACCCTTAAACTGCTACCGAACAATATTATTTATAATCGTACACAGTGTAGCCGTATTTATACTACAACTTCATATTCACTACAAATTCTGGACATATGTATCTAGATACGTTTTAAAATGATTCTCATAAATAGCGGATTTAGGATTAAATCGGAAATCAACTCAAAGACGATATTTTATGTGAACTACCTTGTATATTATTACATTTTTGAACTCGTTAAATTTTGATGAAGTTTGGTCCTAATTCATCACATCTCTGAATCCAAAATGTAATAATAGACAGGGTCTTCATAATAATTTTAAAATATTTTTTTTCTTAATCTAGATACATGTATTGAAGAACACTTCTTTGAATTTCTGGTGAAAGTGAAATAGTAGAGGAAATACGTTAGGTGGGAAACGTTGTACAGTATTTTTACGAAAGGAACGCCACTCACCTGCAAAGAAAAAAATATGTTAGATCACAAAAAAATAATATTTTAGTCATTTGTCAATGACCGGTAAAGCAGTGAACGTTACAAATAAAATAATTATCTTATCTATATTATTTGGTTATTAGCTGAAATATTCAATTAGGAAACCTAAAGAAAATCCGAAACTAAAAGGATGGTTGCACACTAGTATCCATACAATAAATACTAGCTTTTTAAAATATTGTTTTGATGACATTTAATTTTGCTTTAGTAACAGTATAGAATAAAATAAAATATTTAGCAACATTTAAAAATTATGTAGTTATTTTCTGAAATGGTTACTTAGTCGTGAAAGTTTATATTTTTCTTGTTTCCATGTTTTACCTAGTTTCGGCACTTGTATCTGGATCTCGTGTATATCAAAATTTTAGTACAAAATTTGCGCAGTTAAAAATAGTAATCGACGTGTCCGAGGGTTTCTCCAGAAATTCGTTGCCTGAATTTTAATCGAATTTGTTCATTTATCATGAACGCACTTAAATATCAGCCGTGTGATGATGAAGTAAACCGTACAAACGTTTACGTTGACAAATAGTTACCATTGAATTCGAGATTGAATTATAATGTATATTATAATGAAGTACAGTGTAGTAGGTTTTCACCATAAAAACTCTCTCTTCGTTCGAATAAACCATTTTCAAATGAAACCTGAATTGTTATCGACTTTTATTAATGATTGTCAAAACGTAGGAATGTCATAGTTGCTTAGGCAACGCATTACAGATTCATCTTGAACATCAAAAATTACTAATTTTTATTGATGAATTTTCTAAAAGACCGTGTAATTCAGCTGATTTCTGATAGCGAGCGCCATTAGCAATAATTTTAGCTGCGTTTTTATACCAAAACCATTTTTGTCACTTGAAAGGACGAGCAGGAATTCGGAAAAAACCAGTACACAATGCTAAATCGCCATGAGCGGTTTTCAAAAGCACCACTGTGTATAACGTTTACTTGATACACCACAAGGCTGAGTGATTATACCCAAATAAAAATAATGTTTAGACATTCACTTAATAGGTATAAACCCACTTATTATTAAAGCAATGAAAATCATACATTTTTTCGTAAACAAATACATATTGCATGTTAGTCCAGTCAAATTAACATTCAACCTAGGAAAAATTCCGATACGGCTGGCTTTTGCGTACGACTAGATATCACCATTATATACATTGTGTCAAAAGTCCCCAACGATCCGGGCCCTGTTAAATTTGTTATGTGGTGTCAAAGAGGAGGAAAATCAATTTTTTGTAAATATCTCACAAACTAGGAGGTTTTCGAAAAGAATAGCGATTAGCTAATTTGTAGCTTAAACAATTTGAAAATTGATGGGTGGGTCGGTTCTTCCCTAAATTGTAACATTATCTGACAAATGCTTTTAAGCAATCGAGTATATAAATTTGAATTTTTCTAACGATCATTAGACACCTTAAATCCCGTTGTTAGAGTATCTGGTATCAAGTTTAAAGAACTTTGAATTTAATACATATTTTGTGTAAAATCAGCACTGAGGTGATTCAAGGCACTGAGGGACATTACGTTGAAAGCAAAATCACTTTCAACACCTTACATAAGAGATGAAATTGAAATCGGCGGATTTTTTAAATAAAGTGTGCTCTTGTAATATATTACGCTCGATTACCAGATAATCTTAAAATTTAGAGAAAAACCGACCCACCTAACTATTTTTAAATTGTTTAAGCTACAAACTAACCAATCGCTATTCTTTTCGAAAACCCCCTAGCAAAGATTAGAAAATTAGGAAGATTGGGTCGTTCGAAGGTACCGACATCTCTTGCTTGTGAAATCAAATTGAATTTTTTGACATTTGCGGAAGATATCGTTGCTTATATTTTGTGTTTTTAGTATTAGTTCATTTATATTTTGGAACGTTTGATTTCGTTTTATGTATATCTGCTGAATGTTTTTCCTTTATTCAAAAAAATATTTTGTTTTGTTTTCCAATAAGTAATTTATCAAAGTTTTTTACTTGGCCAAAAATTATGAATTGTAAGTAGGTACATCGTTTATTTTGGAACTCGATATACATATTTATAGCACTGTTATTTGTGATTTCATTCAGTCAAATTATTATTAAATGTGATCGTGTAACTGTCTCAAAATATTTTATTATAAGCTATATTATTTCTACAAAACTTTTATTTATGTAAAACTTCTTTTCCCAAATCCTAAAAAATGCACCTGACGTTAATCAGTGAAGAAAATAATTTCGCAGGTATTTTTTTTAAATTTTAGGGCGCCCTCCGGTGCTTCAGATGTAAACATACCTTAATTTGTTGGTCAGTATTTGCTATGCTTGTCTTACCTACGTTTCCCATCTCCCTACGCCCCAATCTTTGCCCCCAAGTTTGCAAGATATTTTCACCACATAAAAAATTAAGCAGAGGTCGGATCGTTGGGGGCTTCTGACATAATGGCAATATCATGTCGTACACAAAAATCTAGCCGTATCGGAATTATTCCGAGGTTCCCTTATATTTTGCCCAATTAGCTATGTTTATTCTCATACAAATCGTTTTAACATTTATAACTGCAAAAGAATTTTCTAAAATGATTAATAGAAATTCTATTCGTGGGAGTAAAATTTATAATGTCTAAGTATTAAATAAGAATTATGTATATCATTTTGGCAGAACTGTTTGCCAAAACTGCTTGCATTCTTTTATTCGTTTAAAATTAAAAGCAACAGAAAATAGTGTAATTTTTGTCAAGACAGAAGGATTTATGGTAATATTATATTAAAAATTTAGTTTGGATTTAAAGTAATTTAAAAATATCGCCTTGTAATATATAATAAAAGAGAGAGTAACATAGTATGTACGTTTTAATACCTTAGTTTGTGTTATGTAATTTCAGAGTCACGAAACAACTTAATTGAGTGTCTGTAAATTTTTCGAATTATAAAGTGCAACAGTTTGCAATAAAATTCAGGATGGTGTAAAACATGAATTGAACCGACCTCTTAATTTATAAAATTTATGACACAGTTAATCCTCCTGTCCGCTTTATTAAAACACGATGTTATAAAGATATATTTTTATTAGCACCGTAATATATTATTATCTTACGAAGTCGTTTGTCTAAAACAAACCAAATTTATATACAGGAATTGCCGCCAGGCGATTATTGACTGAACGAAAACGTAATTAATTAGAAATAAAGGATAACCATCGACTATACGTAAAATGTTGTAATAATAACCAATACATACCAAAATTACAGTTTATTTCAGGTTAGGGTTTAAACGAAAATAAGTTAGTGCTTTCGGGCACTTCGGTCTTAGCAACACCAATTCAATCAGTCCCCGTTAAATACCCTAACGGAGCCGGCATAAACTCATTAGCCAAACTAAGGACTGTAATGAGATATGTAGTATTTGGTTTAATTTAGTTACTGTGCAACCTGAAACTGTGATTTCAAGACCCTGTAATTACTTAAATGTAATGTAGATCATAAATTTTTTCGCCAATTTTCATGTATCGCGTTTGGGACTTTAGCCAAAGTCTAATCTAATCGTCACAACAGCACAAATTTACATTAAACACTTATCTATAATTCGGCGTATTAGATCTTATAATAATCTCAAATATTAGAATTAAATATTTACAGATTTTACTGTGCCAAACAAACAGTATTTTAAAATTACAGACGTCATACGAGAAACTATAAATACTTTTATTCATAATTCAATAATAACTCACTAATTGAAACCGCCTCGGTTCAATTAACAAGCCGTGATAAGTGTAAATAAGTAACTGCACAAATTAATATTGAAAAGCGTTGCATTTTAAAGTTCAACAAGTAGGTTAAACCATAAGTAGGTTCCCATTATAAATGTATGGACCTAATAAGACCCGTAGTTGGATAAATCGCAAAACCAAAGTTTCTATGTTTATACTTCCTATACATTTTAATACCGATCTAATTTCTAAATCGATTCTTTGCACCTGATGATACGTTACATTTTATTTCTGTCTAGTGTCAAAATGTCTTATAAAAAGTAGTGAACTCCAAACCACGATTTAACTGCTATAATTGGCATAAGCTAATATTGAAAAAGGGGAGTTTGTTCGATGTCTTCAAAAAGACCGTTACGTATAGTTCTTCGCTTTTTATTTGCAGCACAGAATTATTGTGACTCTTTGATTATGTACAAAATAAAGAATATTTCAAATCAAAACAATTTTTGTCCACAGGTGTGAAGGCAGTTACATAAGTCGGATGGATCCTTCGATTATCATAACCAATTGAATGTAGGCAAAATAACAATCTCGAATCGCAAGAGGTTGTACAATAGCAAATATAAACCCGGAATCACTCGACAGCTGTTTAGTGCTTTTGAAACTCATCAGGAGTGAAAAAACTCGAAATGTAAGTTCACTATTGTACAAATGCGCCCTGTTGACTATATTACTCTCAGGGTGACTAATTATCGAAGGGTCGACTTATGTAACTGGTTACACATCTGTCGACAAAAATTGCTTTAATGCAAATTAATTTCGGGTGTGTTACGTTAGCACGAGTCGACACTAGATGTCTCAACACATATAAGTCGAAAATTTCAAATGTGACTGTCATATTGCATTCTTGAATAAAAATGTAGGCAACTGTGATGCAAATAAAAAATGAATAGACTACACTATTTTTCAATTTAAAAACCAGCGTTTCTCGCAGAACTTCACATCGTCTCGATACTAATAAACGTCAAAGAGCTTGTGCAAAGTATGGATACATTCTAAAAACATAAATAAATGTGTAAAATAAATATTTTTGTAAATATTCTAAGATTTCGAAAATCTATGTAGGTTAGCAACCCTTTTGGCTTGATAGATTATGCCCAAAATGTAATCAGATCCACACTATTATATATAAAACCCATATGCAAAGTTTTATATATTTTTTTCCTAACATTTATTTATTTATTTAATTAAATTGCCCAACAGAAAAAAACATTCCAATTATAGGACAAACAAAAATTAACAAAATTATTCATGTGGTGCAATACATTAATTAAAGTACATACATATGCAATACAACTTAAACTAAACATGTGTATTCAATTAAATCAAATTAGCAAAAACTATTATAGGTATTGACTCTAAAGTAAAACTATTGATATCCAATTTGTATGGATTTGGTGTTAGCTTCTTCAGAAGTTACTCTAAAGACTGATGTTGCTGTCTTCTGCTCCTCGTTATATACCTATGTTCTGCTCGATTGGTTGATGATGTCAATCAATGACGGGTGGTTGTTCTTTGATGGTTGATTGATCTTCCGTGTGGTATTTACTAAATTGTGTCGTGACATTTGTTTTTTTGTTTTTGTGAAGAGTTAGTTTCCATGTGTTTCTTAAGCGGTTGCCATTTTCTCGATTAAAGTTATTCTTATTTTCATAATTTCTAGGGATTCTCTGATTATCCTTGGATAGTAGTTGTTCGTCTGTGATAGAACTTTGGCTTCCTCGAAGTCGATGATGTATTTTCCTTTTTCGTGTAGGTGTTTTGCGATTGCTGATTTATCTACCGCTCTGAACTTGGCGTATCGGTGATGTTCCTTCAATCTACATTTAACAGTCAATTTGGTAGACTTGTTTTGTTGACAGTTTCGGCAGGGTATCTTTATTAGATAGTAGTAGTTGCTGAATTTTTCTTGACGTTCCAAACCTGACACCAATATTCTTCTTCTCCAACGATTTCCTTAATTTGTCGGTTACTCCAGCAATGAATAGTAAACGAGCGTAGGTGGTGACCTTCTCTTTCTCGGTTTCTTGCGACAGGCGGCTCTTAGTTCCCTTTTTGTATAGCCGTTCTTCATTACGGCTTGTTGGACGTGTCGAAGTCACCGTAGCAGAACATAGGTATATAACAAGGAGCAGAAGACAACAACATTACTCTTTAGAGTAACTTCTAAAGAAGCTAACAGCATGATTAGCGAAACGTGAAACCGAGAACGAATGAGGGAAGGACGAACACGGCTCAACCAGGAAGAAAACAATTTTATTGATATCCAATTTATTTGCTATGGAGTTATAATTTCGGCTAATAAAAAAAATTGGTGATCTAAAAGCTGCATTAGTTCTAGGTAAAGGCTGGAATAAAGGCAAAAAGTTACGCGTGTGATATTTGGGTACATGAAATGTTAGTGATTACAGTAGATACTTTATTATGTAATAGATTATAAATACATACTTTAAAATTGTCTCCTGTGTAATTAAATCAAAAATCCCCAGGTGATGGGCCTTCTATTTAGGAGGTGCGGATTGAGGTTGATAAAAAATTAGTCACTCATGTAAGTGTGTTGCCGACGTTTCGACCAGTATAACAGTCTGGTCTTTATCAAGGCTTCTACGACTGAAGAGTAGAACCAATTTTTTCCCGCATTCAAATTGGGACGAGTACAGTAAAAAGACATTAAATAATCTAATGATAATGTATAAATAATCACAATAATTAAATCGGTTTAAGACTAGTAACGTGTAAATCGAGTAAATTGTAACGTTTGAATGTCATTGTTTTAATATCGAATTAATTAAATTATCTTGTCCATACATTTTACCATTTTGAACCAATATTATAAACACTTGTCTGTTAGAAGTTGTATTTCCAACTGCCTGGAAGCATGCTTTGGTTACACCAATTCCTAAAAATAATAACGTTACCGAATATAAAATGCTGCGGCCTATTAGCATCCTACCGTCTCTTTCCAAAATTATTGAAAAAATTGTATATATTCAGCTACAGGAATATTTGGTAATAAACAATATTCTACCACGTACACAGTCAGGTTTTAGAAGAGGCTATAGTTGTGAAACCGCCCTTAATTGTATCATTGATGATATATATACTGCTATACATTGGTTTAGATCAAATTTCTTGCAATTTTTTTGTTTCATATCTGGAGTTCCGCACACAATCAGTTAAAATAGATAGTAATATTACAAACCCTCTTCTTTTACCTGCTGGAGTTCCGCAGGGTTCAATACTAGGACCTCTATTATATAGTATTTATTCAAGCAACCTTCACCGAGTACTTAAATACTCTAAACATCATCTTTATGCGGATGATACTCAAATCTATTTATCATTTTCGCTTAAAGATTATATTCTAGCATGTAATAATTTCAATATGGATTTATCTAATCTCCACAAAGTTGCTTCTTTATTGTTATAAAAGCTGTACCACGCCTTGAGATTTTTGTAAATTTACAGAAAATAAAGACATAATAATAATAAAATATGTAATATGAATATTTTTCTAAATATTTTAAAATTCGAAAATCTGTTTCATAAAAATCGGACTAGTGGTTTTCTTGATATCTTGTTTACATAAAACGACAGCAGGAAGGCCGGCCATCAGACTAAAAATTTTTTTTTGGTTCATTATAACGTACATAGCCTAATTCGTCGGAAAAAGTGAAAAAAGTGGTGTTCATTTTCGGTTTGGAAATCGTCTTATAAATAAGATGGGGAGTAAAAATAAAGTACTAGGATGTCAAAAAATGTCGAGCAAATTTCTAAATGAATTATATCATGAATTACAAAAAACAACACAAAAGCGTCAACATAATATTATATTTAATACCACTAATGTTATATTAATTATAAACGATGCGATGCGACTAGTTTTGAAAAGTAATTGCTACATTTGTTTTATTAAAATACGACCGAGCTAAAGAAAATAGAGTATTAATTATTATTAATACATAAACTATTGATTATCCAATTGGAACACAAACATTAAAGTAATTTCGTGTGAGTGTTCAAGTCACTTTGTTACAATATCATATAACATTAGCGAGAATTACCAATTAAACGAACAATTTTTCGAACGAAATAATAAAAAAGTTCACATGCTTTCCAAAATTACACCGACATGCTATCAAATAATAGCACTCATCGTAACTGTAGCAGAAAATCAACAAAAGGCAGAAAATTGCAAACTTCAAAGTTAAATCCGTTCGTATAATATCTTCCAAATGATCATCACGTCCAGCACGAGATAGGTTCAATTTGCAATAAAAAACTCAAGTGTAAAAATAAAAATAATTGCATAAAAAGACACAAAAAAATCTATAAGATAACGTCGTCTACAAAACGTCTTATTGAACCTCAACTTTTGTCTTCATAATAAAACTACACTTGGCATACGGCCAAAATACACTTGTTGAATTCATATTAGCTCTCCTTGAAAGGTGCGACGACGCCACGAACTACTTTGAACATTCATGAGACGACGTCTTCTAACAACATGTTTATTGGATTCCGTATCATTGGTAGTAAATGACGTTCTTTGAACTTTAAATTAGTTCAAAACAGAACAGATTGAGTTTTTACCCAACAGCCGTGGTACACTTACATCATGAAATGTTGAACGTCACAAAGCCAGACGAGAGACTTTATACAACTACAAAAATAATTATTTTAATGTACATACAAGAAACACAGAATGTTTATATGAGGTAGCTCGTATCTAAAATAGAATTAATGTAAGCAACAATACTTTTTGTATACTACACCACAACCTCATTGTTTTAAAAGCATGATATGTTAAATGTTGCATAAATATTTTTAAAACGCCCGAAGAGATCTGAATAAATATGTTACAAATTTCCACTAAAGATGTTTAAATAGAACTTAGAATTCATTACAATTGAACTGTTTAGAACGTATAAAAATATTTTTACTTCAGTTTACGAGGATTCAAATTTAACACTCGACATTTTAAAGGGTGTCGACTAGTAAAAATAAAAATGTGTTGACGTATGTGTTAATCATTGGGTAGGAAGAATTAGTAAATTATGTCGAATGTTTTGTAGGATTAATTTCGTAAATAATTTATATCCACCCTCTAGTGAAACAACCGTCCATGTAATTTTTTGTTTTAAGTTTATTTTTAATCAATTGACAAAGAAACGCTCGTAACTTTATGCGAAAGATGTAAAACATGTTTGAATAAAAAGAATTTATGAAAAACTCCACAGTAAGATAAGAAATAGGTGTCATACCTACTAAATTATTATGTAAAGAAAACTGCGTATGCAAATTCATATTTTATGGTAGAAATCAAATTTTAATTTCCCATTTTGAAAAACTTACGGTGCCGCGTTTAAAAAAAAACACGTTTTTTGTTAGCGTTGGAGTAGGATATAGTCAATGACCACGTGAGAATGCAGTCAGGAAAAGAATTTCAAAATACATACTTCAAATTATGATTAAGTTCTGAACATTTTTAAGTTGGATTATTTATATTTTAGTTTTATTAAACAATCCGTTAAGAGAGAAAAATGTGTATTCATAACAATGGTAAGAATTTAATAAAATTGTATGTTATATCGCAAGGCGTGCGATGCGATAAACATTGTGAGCATTGTAAATAAACGCAAGTTTTACATAACATTTCCCGTTCCATTTGTATATTTAAAAAAATACGTACAAATATTTCAAACTTGGGATACAGAAACTGAATGTAGTAAAAAACGAATATATACAGGGTGCGCAACGATGAACGTAAACTATATGTAATTGATAATTTTACTCCACATCATAAATAACATGGGGAGTTATGCGACGGTTTTCAAACCGAAAATTTTAAAAACCCTTTTTTTCACTTTTTCCGACGAATTAGAGTTAGTACGTTATAATGAAGCAAAAAAAATTTATGTCCGATGGCCGGCCGTCCGTCCGCATGTAAACAAGATATCAAGAAAAGCACCAGTCCGATTTTTATGAAACTTTGTACATTGACCTTATTTATAATTCCTGAGATCAGATCAGATTTTGGGCATATTCTATCCAACCAAAAGGGCCGTTAACCTACACAGATTTTCGATTTTTTTAAATATTTAGAAAAATATTCATTTTACACATTTTTGTTCCAAATAAAAATTGTTTATAATTTAATTATACAACTTTTGTTTAAACTAATCCGATAAGTAATTCCTAAGATATAACAATCACGTGAAAATAATTGTTGTAACAATATATCCACCAATATCAATTTTACAAGTTGAGGGAGAAAAGTTGTTGTAATTCTATTGTATATACCTTTTTTTTTCTAAAACGCAATTTAAACATTTTCAAGTACCTATTCTTTTTATGACATCGTGATTTGTCTAACAACTCTTTCATACTCATTACTCAATATAAAAATCATTTTAACATTTGAAAATTTAATCTCAATTATGATCATTGGAGACAATACCTACAGTTCACAAAAATGAACAACAATTATTTAAAACGGCTAAATTTCTCAAAAACTACAAATAATTGAAATAGAGAAGTAAATATAAACTAACATTAATATTTAACGTAGAATTCAATATATTTTTTTTAAATGGGAGTTGCCTTTAAAATAATTAAGATGTTGTTTTGTGTGTTGTTTGTGAACAAAATGGTTTACAAATTCCATCTATTTAAGAAATATGAGCTTATGTCTTAATTAGCTGATAAATTATTTTAGTTCGGAGCTTAGTTAATTAGTTAATAACCATTTTACGGTTGACCTGTACCTATTAATATTTTTTTCTATTTCGCGTCGTTTACAAAGCTATAACCGCACTCAAAGCGGTGCGTTAATAGAAATTCCAGTGCGTTTATAGCGCTGGTGTACTTATATTTTTTAATGTTGGTAACACTAACACTGAATGTCAGAAATCTACGTACAGTTTATCTAACCTTGATTTTTCTTGGTCGATTATTTATTAATAAATACAAGAAAACAAACAAAACGATTTACTTTAATTATGGGACGAAAATGTACAATTATTATATATATTAATAGTTACATTGGAGTTTTGCTGAGGATTAATGTTAACACCGGCACCAGGTAAAAGATTATGGGTCGATACCATATTGTAGGTACTGAGAATTATTTATATTAGGAGCTGTGTGACAGTCGCTGGAAGCAGAGGAACATTCGGGCAAGTTAATATTGGTGGGCTCCGATGAAAGCATTTGACAATGCGGAATAATGTTAAATCCGGGACCAGGTAAAAATTATGACTTGTTACGATATTTTGTTGAAAATTATTAGTAGGAGTGGTGTGACAATCGGTACAAGCAGAGGAGGAACATCCATGCAGGTTACTATTGGTGGGCTCTAATGAAAGCATTTGAGAAACTTGAAGTTTGTTTTATATTATACTATAAATTAGTAGAAACTATATGGAAACCGAAGTGAGTCAAATCTCGAGGAAAACAACCTTGTAAGGGTGGGATGCTTTTTTTCAATTGAATGAACTTATGGCAACCCAATTATAAGATGTTTAGGTGTTTAAACGCAATATCGTTAATTTCTGGTGGAATTTTAAATACTGTATAAATTTACATTCAAAGTTCCATAATCTGACAGTTTGTATTGCCAACCTCAAAATTAAAAAATATCGACATGAATTTTTATTCCAAAAATATATTTTATTTATTTTGTAAAAGAGGCGCAACATAGAAAAAATATTGTATGATACTCGTTTATAAGGCATTATGTCGCACTTACTCCTTTAGGGCACTCCTCGCTGCGCTCGTCGTGCCCTAAACCCGTGCGTGCGCCAAAATGCTTCTTATAAAACTCGTATCATAATATACTATTAAGATGGATTGTACAAAGTAGTATTTAAATTTTCAGTGTATTCAAATATACAATAATACATTGAGTACTTTATTTCAAATACCAAAATTAACTTCGACTTCCGGTACAACCGAATAGTAGGTATACTTCTCAAAATATTTTACTAAATACTCTATAGTTTTTTTCCAAAATTTAATTGGGCCTTCTACGGAGATATCGTGTAAACCAGGTTAAATGTTAAATGTTTACTAAATACATAATTACAAACAATTTCTGCAAATTTTCAGAATTAGATAATGATTAGTTTCCGGTGTACAGATAATTTACGGTCGTCGTGACACACCCTGTATATCTGTATCTACATAGGTGGATACTCATACCTACCTTTAATTATTTATTTTTAGTTTTTGTTATACTTTTTCTTACGATCCGGCCGGGTTTTGATGACCAGATCCGGAAACCAAATGCGACTCTCGGGAACAACGTGATTTTCTTGTTGACCATGGAGTATAAGGAAGTATAGATCACCTTCCATATTATATTTTTGTATTAAAAAGTTATGGGCCAATTACATATCTCTGGTCACCGTGTATACACTAATTCTCATAATTTTGATGTTATTTCATTAGATGTATATTAATTCTTGATTAGAACTTAAATGACAACTACAAGAGATATAAAATAATAATAAATATTAATACACTAGAAACCAACATTCATGATGTATATCAGTATATCATCAAATCGAAACTTTGTAATTTTTATTTTATTATAAAACAAATTTTGCAACTCGAGAATTGTAACGCACTATACAATTATCCCGATTTTACCTGATCAAGTATAGTATACAAAGTGATTCATAACTATTAGGACATAGGCTAAGGGCGAGTTATTTAGGCTAAAATATGACCATAGGACCCAATATTCCTTAATAAAGTATTGCTGTGGAAAAAGATACAGAGCATTAAATTAAATTTTTTTTTGATTTTTGTTAATAATTTTACTGTAAATTTATCAATTCTTATCAAAACTGGCATAGAGACATAACTTTAAACCAAGAACATTATTTTATGTACTATTCTACAATTTGTTGTAGGGGGCGCTACGTGAGTGATTCCTGATGATGAAATCGACTGGTAACTTTTTTTGAGAAAACTTTTTAGTGATTTTGATTAGAGAATATGACGTAAACATCATTTCTACACAATATTGGCACTCCTGTTTAAATACGATAATTTCATCTGTTTCCGAGAAAAACGCAGTTGAACAATTTGTAGTATCAGAAGGAGATTTCAAATATTACTTCATTTATTAAGGGTACGTTTTGGACTGTCAGATAATTATGCTTCTCTGTAGATTTTGATCATATTATGGTTATTTAGATCAAAATATAACCACAAGGCACAATATGCCTTAATAAAATATTGCTGTGAAAAAAGATACAAGGCGTTAGATAAAAAAATTTTTTTCTTTATTTTTTGTTAATAATTTCACTGTAAATTTATCAATTCTTATTAAAATCTACAGAAAAGCATAATTATCTGACAGTCCAAAACGTACCCTTAATAAATGAAGTAATATTTGAAATCCTCTTCTGACACTACGAATTGTTCAACTGGGTTTTTCTCGGAAACAGATAAAATTATCGTATTTAAACAACCTAACGCCAGAAACCATTTCATCGAAAATATACAGTATGTCTGTAAAAGTTGGCAACATATGGGAAACTTTTTCAACCAAACTTATAGTTTGGTTCCTAACATCGCTATGTCTGTGCGTTGTCGTCTCCGTCGTCGTCTTATGTATTTTTTAACGCTGATTCCAAATATGTCCCCCACTATTCAATATCTCGAACAAATTTCGAGATACTCGACAATAAAGTTCAAAAATTTCAAAAAAAAAATTTATTTGTGAATTATTTTTTCGACGCTGAACCAATATTACAGTTTTTTTGGTTGAAAGTTTGGTTATGAGCCGTATACTAGCGACTTTCTTTTTATTATTAATTTTACAAAAAAAAGTTATTCTTTATAAAAAGTACTGCGTATTCTAAAATCCAAAAATACCATCATCAGAAATTATAAATTTTTTCAGTCGTATACGGATTTGACAAAATTATGAGTTTGGTACAGGAGTAAAGTACCTTTATTTGTAACAATATCAAAAACTGTAATTATGAAAAGTTGTTTGAAATAAAAAACTATGTTTTCTTTTACTTAAACATTTTCTTTACAAATTTTACTGAAATTATCGATACCGAACATTGATTTTTTTATTTATTACAAACATTATTACTTTTCCGTTCCGTTCAGAAAATATTAAACAAATTTATTTATAAAAATCTGATTAATAAACCATTAAAATAAAAATACGTCAACGAAATGATATCAGCCTTCTCTGTCAATGCAATTACATTTGCATTGTTATGGTAGACAAAAAAGGAAAAAAATAATTTTTTATTTAATTTGATGTAATTTCATATTTGACCGTAGTTTTTAGTTCTGATGAACTTTTTTCACAAAATAATTTTGATATCAAATATAAAGGTACTCTACATTAATATTTTTTGACAAACTGCATATACGAATGTAAAAATTTAATATATGATGATTGTATGAGAACATGCAGAACTTCTTATAAAGAATAATTTTGCAAAATTAATAATAAAAGTTTGTTGCCAACTTTTACAGACATACTGTATAAGAATTTTTCCAACATTTTTATGAATACGAGTGAACTGATATTCGACAATTGCATGCTACTGTATATTGGTCTGGAATATAACAAACAAGGTTTTCATGATTTGTTTAAGATCAATCAATTTAGAGAAACCTGAAGAGGATCGATATATTTGAATGATGGTTCCATGCACATGCACTTCTAAAAAAAAACTTTTTTGCACGACAGCAGCAACCTACGCACTGCTGATTAACCTCAGAAAATATCATGTGCAAATATTAACGAGATATACAGGTTGTCCTAATTCTCATGAGCAACCATTGCTATCTTGGTAACTAGAAGAACTACAAGGTTGGTCAAATTAGACAAAATGTGCAGTTTTTGGGCGATATCGAAAATCTGGTTTTATATTTAAAAAATTCTTTCCTGAGCTACGAGGGTTTTTCGAGAAATGGCTTAAAACTATTTTATGAAATATTTCAAAAAGTATAATTTTTACAGAAAATTCGTAAAGAAAAAACTTTTTTTTTCTGATTTTAACGATGTATTACATGTCAATATTTGTTTGTATTTTAATGGTAAAAAAATAAAATTTATGTTTTATCATGTTTTTTAAAACCTCGTAGCTCGGGAGAGATTTCAATACATGATTGTTATAGAATATGTATATTGTTTTAAACTATACTATCACAGTATGCCTCATATTTTAAAGTACTTCTACTTCTACCTTATTGCCCGAGCCACTTCAATTGACTTCGTATACACTTTTCTTTCTAGGTTAGAAGGAAACATACTACGATTTATTTCAATTTTTCGACCCAACAAGGCAAAAAATTTTAAATTATAAAAAGTTGTATACCAAAAAATTAATGACGGATCATAATATATATGGCATAATAGATTAAGCAATGTCATAGGTGGAGAGTGCTACTTGAAGTAACAATGTACGACAAAAAGCAGTACTTTAAAGGGAAATTCTTTTATTTATACACTTAATTTAATAGTGGTTACATTAACGACTGTAACGAAATGTTTTAAATAAACTTAAAACAACGTGTAAGTAACAACAAAATGTATTTTGCAAAAAAAATATTAGGTACTTGGTTTGAGCAAAACAAACAAAATAAAAAATTACATTAAAAATCCCGTGTCAAATAGAGTAGTTAAATATTAAATCTTGTCTCAAATGGAATATAATCAAGAAACAAACATTGAATTACAAAGATAAAAACTTTATTATTTTCCAAATCTAATGTACAGAAGGACACTCCTTTTCATTATATAGCTAATAACAACGTGATTAGTTAGTATGTACAATAGTGTCATCATTTATATAGGTGTGTACTAAAACACAAAAACATCCTTGAATAATCAACAATAAAGCCGCAAACAATCATGATTATATGAACATAATTCAAATGAGAATGATTAGTCAAAAACTAACAGTCATTATTATTTCTCACGTATCTACAAGAATTTTATTTTCATTATTAAAACGCATTTTCGCATAGTTAAAGTCGTTCGTGACAAATAATCAATGTAAACTTGCACCTAGTTTAAACTGTACCCCAAAGGTAGAAATAATTCTCTACATTTCTCTGCATTCTTTCTCAGTTATTTGAGCTTATTCCATCTAATTACTTTTTTTAATATTTAATTTAAAAGTGGAGAATTCCCAAGTTATTTGTTTCATATTAAACTCTGTATATTCTCTTGTTATAACTAAAAATCTGGTTCATTAAAAAGTCTCATTAATTTGTAATTTTTTTCCTAAACAATGATGTAGTCTTGTTATCATATTTATTTTTAATCCACTGAAATGGTATTCGATACACAATTTACATACACTTAACAACCTTGTGCTAACAATCACAGTAAAGTATGAAGAAAACGGTCAAGATCCTCACAAGTATTAGGGTTAATTATATTCAGAAATTTCATTTATATAATACAATGCCGACCAACAACTTCTTCTAGATTTAATGCTTAGGGTTTAATATTTAAAATTTAATCAAGCTTTCACTTATTTAGAGCAGAAGAGTAATTTTACCATGAAATGTTTTTAAAAAGCAGAAAATATTCATTAATATTAGTTTATCAAATATTGTTGTAAACTCGTCGTTTGACATGTTTAAAATGTTTTATTTTGTTATGTAGTATCAAAAACACAGACAAAAATATTAAAAATTACCTAAACGAAGTTACTGTATCGTGCAGAATGCCTTGAGACCTTAAAGTTATATTATGTATTAAAGAAATTTCATTTGCAAAAACTTGGAAGAAATTTTGTTACGCTTATTAGTTTACATTATACTGAAATGGCAAACGAAAACAAAATTTACAGCGAAAATATGAAAAATTAAATTTTAAATCTAAAAACAAACTAATTAAATTTGACTATAGATGTTATTTTAAAAAAAAATCTATGGAAACGTAAATGATATACATGATGACAACAGAAAGTCTGTACACGTTGTCAGTTTTCTATCATTTTAAACAAAAATTAATTAGGTACATGAGTGTAAACAAGAATACATGTTTTTAGAATAATTTTCGAAACTTTCGGTTTGCAAAAAAATAAAAACTGTACTTTTTGAAAATAAATATCGACTGTTTATTTAAATTTTAAGAAAAGATTTTTAAAAAATTGGAACCACTTTAGAAAATAGTGTGTGAAGTAAGGCTTTTATGCACGAATTGCGGAGTTTAAAACACCAGCCGCAGGCGAGTGTTTTAATCCCAACGAGTACATAAAAGGCCTCCACACGCGTATCTCTACAATATTTTATTTTTTATTTTCAGTATTGGTTGCCAGACAATCTTGGCAACAAAAATCGTTTAATAATGAAAGTCCCATTTAAATTACATTGTCCTTTTACACACGTTTTTATTTTTTACCATTTGTTTAAAAAAACCCACTATGGTTATGGTTCAAAGTAATTTCAAATTTGACATTTTTTATTTATTACAATCTTTACTTTAAGTTTTTTATTTTGGTGTTTAGTAACTAATTGTTCTCTACTAATTTTAATTGGAGGCAAAACAAAAGTATTTTGATATTGAAAAGTACTTAAAAATTTCAAATTGCAAGTTGTTTTCTAAAGCAACTATTTTTCTGTCCCACCCTGTATTCAATAAACGATGTGTATGATCGAAAAGGTAACAAGCTTTGTTTCTCCATAACAGACAATTAAAAAATGCCCGAAAATAAAGGGGAGACTTTTTTAATATAAATGCATATATACAGAGTCGTTCAAAAATTAGTTAGACTATCAATTTTCAAATGAAAACACGAATTTTATATTTCATTTTTTTGTTACGTCATTCACGTCATTTTTTACGTTCATTTTACGTCGAATTCTAAATATACACATTGTGTCCAGTTTAAACCTTAATATTTCACTTATTATAAGAGGCACGTTGATCATATTTTCAGAATAGGTGTAAGAGATCGTGGCTATTCGGAAAAACGTAATAAAAAATGTCAAGGCCTACTCTTTTCGGCGAAGCCAGGTTTCCGATATCCCATGTAGTTCATTTTAAACTAGACACACTAAATACTGTACCTAAATCGAGAATACGGGGTGCTTCGATTTTGTTATCCTAAGCAGTTTACATTTCTAATTCATTTTTAAATGAACCCCGCCCGTATATTATTTAATTCGGAATTTCTTGATATAGATATATGATAAGCGATGACCTGACATCAATACTAATAGGATTCCTTGAAACAAATACAATGTAATAATGTTTTATAGGGTGTTAAAAAAATCAGTCCAAAATAGGAAAATGTGAATATAAACTTCAATTTTTGACTTTTTTGCATTCGACATTGATAAAGAGTTTATGACATTAGATTTGGCTTCTACAAAAACTCTGGTCGATTTGAAGTGTTTTTATTTTTTCTTCTTCAATAAATGCAATACAATAAACAAGTGTAAACCCTGACAGTGGTTGAGTTAAATATTTTAAGCAGAAAAAAGAAAGTTTTCAAAAGTACTTCTGTTGGTGTGTTCAATTCCACAAGTGATTTGGAAAAAAGGAATAGACAGTTTCATCAGCGTAAGTAATTTAATCAAATATAAAAGAAGAATAATTTCTTAAGCGCGTTTCACATCTATCATTGTTCAAATCAAAGGTTAAATTATTGCTTCAGTCAAATTAATTTGATGAGTGTTGGTTCTGTCGGTATTTTTATTTGGTCATTACTTTTCAATGAGGTGTTTGTCAAAAACAAATGATGGTGTTTCGCACTATTAAATTTATTTGACGGAAACAAGTCAAACCCAAAACTTGAAAAATGTTTGATAGATATGAAACGGCCTTTAGTTAACCAAATTGCATCAATATTTTGAGAATTCCTTAACAACAAAAATTATAATTTGCATAAAATTGATTTTACCCATTTTACTTTACTTTACCCATTCCGCTTATCATCAACCCTTAATAATAATTTAATAATAATAATTTTTATTGTTCAACAGAAAGAAATATTCGATTTGTTGAACAATATTCAATATGCTAAATAAACTTGAATTACTAAAACAAAAATACAGAAAGCAAAAAACAAAAATAAAAATTATCTAAGAACGCGCTAACAATATAATTAAAACAAGATACGTTGGTTTTCTAATACTTTTTTTAACGAATCAAAATGAATATCATACTCTGTTCCTACTAAATTAAAATTTTTTGACATTATGAAGATGGGTGATTTTTGTAAGACGTTGGTTTTTGGTGTAGGGATGAAAAATGGAACCGAAAGCCTTGAATTAATTCGTGGGACACGGAAGTTTAATTTACTTAATAGGTACGGTGAATCTATTTTATGATGCAGTACATTATAAAAGAATATCACGCTATTATCTAACCGCCTTTTATCCAAGGAAGAAATATCAGTTTGCTGTAATAACTGTTCCTGGGAAAACCTCTTTCAGGGTATGAGCCGTGTTTTTAAAATATAAAAATTTCAAAAATTTTCTCTGGATGGACTCAATAATGGCCTTATACTTATTAGAAAAAGGATACCATATTAATCAGCAATATTCTAGCTTTGATCTTACTAATGAAAACTAAAGTATTTTTAGACAATTGGTATTGTTAAATGATTTGCAGTTTCTAATGATAAATCCTAACATTTTGTTTGCAGATGAGCAAATGTTGTTGATGTGGTTATTGAATGAAAGTTTGCTATCAAATGTTACTCCCAAATCTTTAATTTCATCACATCTTTTAACGATTGTAGAATCAATTCGGTAAAAATAAGTAGTAGGTTTTAATTTACGAGAGAAATATATTGCTTTACATTTATCTAGATTCAAGAAAAGACCATTTTTGTTACACTAATGTAGAAGCTTGTCAATTTGTTGTTGTAATAAAAACAGTCGTTAAGAGTTGTAATTGACGAGAAAATTTTAAGATCTTCCGCAGATAATAGTTTACCACAAGTGAGTATGTTGGCTAAGTCATTGATATAGATCAAAAATAATAATGGACCCAAATGTGACCCTTGGGGTACTCCAGATGATGCAACGAACGGTTTGGATTGATAACTATTAAAACTGACATATTGTATGCGGTGTTTTAGATACGAATTAAAGAATACTTGAAGAGAACTGTTGAAACCAAAGCTAAGTAATTTATCATTAATAATGTTATGTCCAATGGTATCAAAAGCTTTTGAAAAGTCGGTGTGAATCACACCTGTTTATAAACCTGATTAAAAATTGTTATTTCAAAAACCTTGGCAATATTTGATAGGATGTTTATAGGCCTATAGTTTCTAACATCATCTAAGTCTACAGATTTGAAAATTAGTGTAATTCGAGAGATTTTCCAAATCTCGGGAAAAATACAAATTTTTATAGACAAATTGAATAAGAAGGTTAGAGGCTTGATAAAAACAGAATGACAGTCTTTTAACAAAAATGATGGTACTTGATCAGGACCGGCGGTGGTTTTATTTTCAAGTTTTTATTGCAACAGTAACCTCATCTTCTGAAATATAGGAGACAGTAATATTAGGAATAGAGTTAATAACTGATTCTATCGCAGACGATTGTGTATGACTTGGTGTTAAAAATATACTCAAAAAATATGTGCCAAACGCTTCTATAATCTGCTCAGAAGAGGAAATAATGTCATCATTGAATTTCATTCGACCAGGGATTCGCGAATTTCCTTTCTTAGATCTAACGTAGTTCCAAAATTGTTTCTAATCATTGGAAATAGAGTTTGCAATATCAGATATATACTTTTTGTAAGCGATTTTAATTTGTGATTTGATTAGTTTCCTTAAACGTTTGAATTCTTGAAGATCCTGACTAGAGTGCTCTTTTTTTGATCTATTAAATATTTTTTTGCACTCAGTGCATGTAAAACTACCAGATAAGTACGTCAATACGCCTACCGAAACAATAGAATTACGTAGTAGTGTTTCAAAAATGTAGCAAAAACACTGGGTTAATAGAGCATTTTGCTACAAAAATATTTGCATAAGCACACAATTTCAGTTACGAGAATTCACTTTACATCCCTAATATAGCAAAAACTCTTTCAGATCTGTAATAATTGAAAATTCGCAATGACGAACGACGGCTTGTATATTTGTCACTTTTATGTAGATAGAACTACTAGCATGCGTTGTACACACAAATTGTTGATGTACTTACATTTTTCGTTATTTAGAATGCATTTTACGCACATTGTAATTTTTGTCAAATGCCGAAAAACAATTTAAATCTTCAAATAAAAAGTTTGACAATTAAATAGGTTAACTCAGATTGGAGGACAAATGTATGCATTATGTGCATTTGCGTTGCGTGCCGGCACTCATTCCCAAAGAATCTGTTTACGCACATGTCACGTAAATAACTATTGCTTTTAGTTTAATATTGTTAATTAATTCCGGAGAAAACCATTTTGGAAATGTTGATTTACTAAAAAGCTGAATTAAGTATTTTATAAAATTCGTTACAAGCAATGTTGATGTTGATGTTATCGTAGTTACATAGAAATTGCCAATCAATGTAGAAAATGATTATACAGTGCAGGAAAGTCCGCTTTAGAGAAATTAAACGGTTTATTTGTAGTATTAGCAGGAAAATTTTCACCGCTTACTAGTGAATTAAAAGTTATAGACAATGCGGGATGATAAACATCTTCACGTATTAATGGATCGCTATCATGAGTAACAGAACAATTAATATTAGAAATTACTAAGTCTAAAAGCCTATCGTTTACATTTAAAACTGAATTTTGTTGATTTAAATTTAAGGTATTAATAAAACTTAAAATAGATCAATGCTTGTTATCATTTATGGAGTTGTTTATAAAGTTTGGGACATTAAAATCACCTAAAAGTATAATATGTTGATAATTTAACACATTTGTTCTAAAATTTCCATTAGAAGGTTAAAAAACAATCGAGATTTGTACTAGGAGGTATGTAGATAACAAATATGTGTAAGAAACCAAATTGAAATTTACATTTATACGCAATAACGTCAATTGAGTGAGCTTGTATCAATGATTTCAGATGTTATAGATTTTCTAATTGCTAACAACGCACCACCACCCCACTGTTGACCAGTTATATCATATTGAATATCACATCTAAACGTATTATAGTTTTCCGATATAAATTCATTATTACCTATATCTGACGTTAAAGCCGTTTCAACCAATCCAATACAGTCATATTCGCATTCGCTAGATAACGAGTGTCTGTGTTTTGGAACGTAGACCACGCACGTTTAGAAAGTAACACTTAATACTTTTTGAACTATTTTTCTCACACTGTTTTAGTTTTTTAACTGACTAATAATACGTGGACTTCCATGTATGTACGACGGTCGTCCCAGAAGTACCTAGCCTAACAATGAAAAAACAAAAATTTTGGCAAAAATCGGTTTTATTTCTCTACATTGTTTCCTTTCAACTCTATACACTTAGTCCAGCGATGTTCGAATGCTTCGATCCCTTGCTTGTAGTACGATATGTCAAGCTCCGCAAAATAGCCATCAACCGCCGCTTTCACTTCTTCATTATTCGAAAATCTTTGACCACCCAACCATTTTTTGGAAAAAGAAAATAGTCTGAGGGTGCCATATCTGGAGAGTATAGTGCGTGGGGTAGCAGTTCGAACTTCAACTCGTTGATTTTGGTCATCGCGACAACGGACGTGTGACAGGGAGCATTGTCATGATGGAACAGGACTTTTTTTTGCCAAATGCGGTCGTTTCTTTTTATTTCTTCGCTCAAACGTTGCAATAAGTTCGCGTAATATTGGCCGTTGATTGTTTTTCCTGGTGGAAGATAATCAATGAAGATAATGCCCTTTGCATCCCAAAAATTGACGCCATGACTTTGCCTGCAGATGGAACAGTCTTCGCCTTCTTCGGAGCTGATTCTCCTTTCCCAGTTCACTGTCTTGATTGTTCCTTGGTCTCAGGCGTATAGTGGTAGACCCAAGTTTCATCCATTGTGACGAATCGGCGCAAAAATTCGGTTTTATTTCTGCGAAACATCGATAAACACTGATTTAAAACATCTTCACGACGCTGTTTTTGCTCTGCCGTTAGCAAACGCGGCACCCATCTCGTGCATAGCTTTTTCATTTCAAATTTTCGGCCAAAATGCGATGTACCGCACTTTTTGAAATGCTTACCATGTCTGCTATCTCACGTACTTTTAATCGGCGGTCATCGAGTACTATTTTGTGGACTTTTTGGATCATTTCCGGCGTTGCGACCTCACCTGGGCGACCACTGCGATGTTCATCTTCGCAACTCTTTCGACCTCGTTTAAATTCAGCCACCCAATATTTTATAGTCGCAAATGATGGAGCAGACTCTCCCAAAGTACCATCTAGCTCGGTTTTGATATTGGTTGGATTTAACCCTTTCAAATGAAAATATTGTATCACGTAACGATGGCCAATTTTTTCCATTTTTATGAATACGCTAAACACGTTCACTGAGAATCGCTACTGTTCAAATACTAAACGACCGAACGTGCTCAAACTTGTCATGTATACTTGCTAAGATGCGTGTTGTCAAACGCGCTCTGTGTTTTCAACTTAGTAGCGCCATCTATCCGTTAGGTTAGGTACTTCTGGGATGACCTTCGTATCTTATTGTTAAATTTACTTCGCCATTAGAGATTCTATCTGCCAGTTGAACACGCAAATTTTTGAGAAGGTCGCGCTGTGTAATCGTTTGGTCTGCGCTTATTGATAAGTAGCTATTTTGTTCTTTCAATTTATTCTTATTTTTCAAAACATTGATAAAGTCAACGGGTGAACCCTTGTTATAGCTACTCCCTTTCCTAACCGTCCCACTATCTTCTTAAACTGTGCCAGCTTTTGATTAACCCGTAAGAAAAATTGAGCTTAGACTTTAATTCTTTGGAGTAAATCTTAAAATCGTTGTCGAATATTTTTACGACATTGGGAAATTTTGTGAAAGATATGTGTTGTGTTTCTGAGAAAAAGTAGAAAAATGGTATAATAGAGTTGAAGTAGTACGCAAGAAGTGCAAGATTAGAAAAGAAATGTAGGAAATCGTAGGGGAAAGAAGAATTGCAGTTATTAGTCTAAACTTGGATTAAAAGTAGATGAATATCACGTGATGTATGGCGTAAAATCCGTACCATACCAGTTTTTACAAAATTGTTTTCATGCATTACGAATTTTATAAGAAAAATATTTTCGTATGTTGGTACATCTTTCCAGGGTTGCCAGATCCTTTTTTTAGTTACTGATGTTACATGAGTTTGTTTAGAGAGCCTTCGTTTTGTACATTTAAAACTGTTCTTTTCAGAACAAATATATTATTATTTTGTGAGTTAATGTGTTTTTATGAATATGCCCGGAAAGGAGTTAGGAGATCGCGGCTTCCCAGAATGCTTTTTTCGAGAAGGAGCTTGTTGCAGGTGATCCATTTCTACCACTAAGTAATGTCCGGGAGCTTCGTTTAAAAAAATTTAAGTTATTTAATAAAATACTCATAGCTTGTTTGTAGCGAGCTGCTACGTTAAATATTACTGTTTCTACCGTACATAGAGCAGTCAGAAAAGTTAATGGTGGAGTAGCAGGTTCACAATCGAAAAAGAAAATTGCTATTAGAAATACAATTTATGGAATGTATGAAAAAAGTAAGCAAAAGCTCGAAGTAGAGAGGAACTTTTTAAAGGATGTGAAACTTCCTTGAACACCATTTTAAAAAATATAGGATTCAAATATCAAAAAGATAACCCTAGAAGAGGTTTAATGGACCTGCCCGATGTTATATTGAACCGCATACTATTTTAAAACATTATATACGAATCAAACCAGAAGGCATTTTAAATTTTGTCTATTGAGATGAAACTTGGATATTCCAAAATGGAGCAATTGGTTGTACTTGGTAGGATGATGATTTAAAAGTGTGAAAACTACAAAAGTTGATAGGAAAAGGTTAGTTATGCTTAATCTGTTTATAATTTTAATTGGACTCCTGTGAACACAGGTACATTGTACTTCATGCTGGTAGTGAAGGATTCATTCCGGATACTGATTTAATATTCAGTTCTTCCACAAGAAATCCTGATTACCATGGAGAGATGAACCAACAAAACTTTTGAAATCGGTTTGATCACAAACTATTAATAAATTTAAATAAACCTTCTACAATTATAATGGACAATGTCCCATATCACAGTACATTAATTAGTAAAGCACCAATGCTTTGTTTAAATTATATGGACAGCATTTTGAACAAATATTGTGACATTATAGACTTTTATATGTAATAATTACCTCCCATTTTTATAATATCTAATATACAAAATTATCTTTTTTCTCTATTGAAATATTAGATAAAAATAGAATTTCATCTTATTTATGTTATGGAAATTCAAATAAAAATAATAATATAGCAAATACAAGGTTATATATTGAAAAATTAATGCAATTTTTAATTGGTAACAAAAAAATGATCTCAATAATATTGAATTAACAATGACAATAAATCAAATAGGAAAATCTGACTATTAAACAAATACTGGCTACACGGATAGGCTTTAATTTCATGAATCTCGTTTAGTGTGGAAACAAGAAGTAAAAATGTATACAATTGAACATTACTAATCCATCGGATGTTTGGTACGTACAAAGATAAAGCAGAAATTAACAAATAAAAGCGCACTGTTTATTAAACCCTTTATTAATAACAAAGAAATCAATCATTAAAGTGAAATTGTACAAACACTAAACAAATAAACCTTTAAAAAACTATGTCTAAACCTCAGATAGAATTTCATCTTAATGTATTATGATATATTAATATATCAAGTGTTACGTAAAGACGAATCATAAACATTGAAAATTGCACGTTAACGTACATTACGTCCCCTAAATAATGTCATCCCAACTTCATAATCTTATCAGTCAAACGCACACACGAGAAAAAAACACATTGAAATAAATTCAACTAAATGGATCGCTCCATATTGTTGTATATTCAATTTGCTATGAATGACTCTAACAACAATGTTTTGGAACATGAATAATATATAACAAAAAAAACATGGTTTATAAGAAATTTATGGGAACTCTAAAATTCTGTGAGTAACGGGAAAACCTAAGAACAGCGAAATACAAACTGTTGCTGTGAACGTGATCCGCATTATAAGAGTAACAACCTGTAGGAAAAGTAAACTGAAACCGCTTTGAACAACAGCTAACGTATTTTCATAGAGTTCAATTTTTCCAACAAATCTAGAATATTAAATTACACATCCTACCTTTGACAACAACCACTTTTTAAATTCAAAATAATTCGCTAGCTGCGTCAGCAAAAGCCAAACCTACTAGTTGGTGTACATGTATATAAAATTAGTTTTAATTTTTAATCTTAAATTACTGCTTGGGGGCCCAACATTATTAAAGTTGAAAATTAAATTTTCAGTACACACAAAGTAAACCTTGAGAAAACGTAGTTCGTTTTCTGAAATACTGCGACAAATTATGTTCTAAAAGCACTTCTCGAACGTATTTAAATTTCTATACTATCTAGTATCAATAAGAATGCAAAATAAATACCCGCGCTACTATTAATAACAGTCAAAACGTACAAATGTAATTTCCTTTCTGAAATTAAGAAAGAGTTACATATTTTTTAAAGAAAAACTTGAGGCACGTTACATATTCGTAAAGAAAATGTAAACACGAGTTCTGTCAAGTTCATCCCCTAACAACAAAATATTTAACGCTCGTCTAACCTGACTGGAATAATGCGTAGAAAGCGTTACAACCATGTGACAGGTTAGATCACGTATAAACCCTTCAAGTCTAATTCTACATGTTAAATGGTAGATTTAACAAACATTTAAGTAAAACTGTTGTATTTTATAAAAAGAAAATTAATAAATTTTTAGCAGCGCATTGAAATTTTCCTTTGTGAACGTAATTTAAAATAACATATCCATATGTCAAATAATGCAAATGAAGCTAAGAATAAATTATTAAAAATACAATCATTTTTCTTTGTGAAGTAATAAGAAAATTTTAATTCAAACATTTTTCTCTTTTATAACGGAATTCTATTCAGTTTCACAAAAATCTTTAATTTAATTTTTTATACTTTTTTGTTCGTTTTCTTTTAAAGTAAAACTTTATTTAGATATAAATAAATAGATAAAGTATAATCATGTTTCAGATTCGGAAATTATTATCTACATGCTTTCGAATTAGTGTATGATTTATATACTTACAATATTGTTGATCGAATTCTTTCCAGAACCAAAGAAAAAATTAAAATACTAATTAAATGAAAATAGTTGTAGTTCTTTTTAGTATGAATATTTAAAAGTAAGCTTCAGAATTTATAGTGTTTCTGTGTAAAAATTTGATTTTTATTATTGATAATGTCGATTTGTTAAGCAACTTTGACTAACATTTTTCATATTCGTGTTGAATTACACAATCTATAACTAGGGATGCTTAGGTATAGGTAATTAAATTACATAAAAAATTGGTAGTTTGTAATTTTCTATTATTATTATTATCATTATTATTAGAATAGGATAGGAGATCCACTCCTTATTTTAGTAACCAATGCTTATTCAAATTAAACTTATCATATAGGCTTTTGAATAATAAGGGGCTATAATACCTTTAAATTCAGCTTGTCTAACAGGTCCATGAAACACATTCAGCTACGATCTAATAAATGAAAATATACACAAGCGAATCGATCCTGCACCAATAATGAAACAATGTAATGTATACAGTTAACATAATGGAAAATGAAAGAGACTCATAAGACGTAACAATTTATCATTATGGTTCATAAGATAAAACTAAAACACTAAACCACCTGTTTAGTACTCAAGTACTCACTCTATAATGAAAAAAAAACAGTACTAATAAAATCAGGAGATGCAGAAAAGTATAATAATTGCGAATTTTTTAATTATAATAAAATCAACTTAACTAGATTACAATAAGTAGCGATTACTGTACCCAAATAAAATTTAATATTTATTTTATTCCCGAAGCCCAAGTTTATGCCTGAATAACAGCATTATTTAGACGAAGGAATAAACAAAATTACTCCACAGTTGCATACAAGATTTTTTCTACGATCAAATTTAAGAGGAGTACGTAGTAGCAGTGCGCCATCGCTAAATCGTGCACTATAAGTGAACATTTTAATGCTTCGAATGGTGTTCAAGTACCTACAAAATTATCTCAAATTTTCAAGTTATTAGCAATGTTTTGATTTAAATTGGTAGATTTAAGAAAGAACTTTGTCGTGGTTGTGGTAGAGTTTTGATTTTTGTATTTATTTCTATTAAAATTTTGGTCTTAAATATGCTATAAAATGTACTAATTCAAATATTAAAAAACAAAAAGTAAGCATTTTGAAAAAAAAAGTAGTACTACAACAACAAAGCCCCAACTTTTGTCTTTCATAAAACATTAAGTTTTACTTCAAAGATTTAAAATTAAAAGCTGTTTTAATGTACTTATTGTGGATGGTTTAGCCATGGCGCAGTGCTAGTATGCATTCCTCCTAATTCAGAAATAATTTTCATTTTTAGTTGTTAGGTTGAGAAACATCGTCTAATTATACAAAATAAAATGCAAGAATGTGTCGCAAGAACTACAAATTTATACTGCAAGCAGTTTGTCCAGCTCTACCGCATTTAACCCTAGTATACATATAGATACTAATAAATAAATTAAATTGACAGTTTTGATCTTTTAATAGCAAGTGTTTCAAACTGTTTTGAAACGTACTAAGTTGTTCGTTTAATTTAATAGGTAAAGTTCATTCTCGATAGCAATAGGATGACGTCACGCAGCAGTTGGTTATAACATTGCACATAACATTGCTTTTCTACTACCTACACTTCTAGGTTTATTGCAACATCGTGAAATTTTGCCAACTTAACATAAGTAAAGTAACTTTAATTTGCATTATGGTAACAGAAAACTTTCAATGTTATATTGGCTGTAATTGTAATAAATTACGTCATCCTATTCTTCACGTAAACATACTTTATATAACTAAACATTTTAAATAACGATTGATCTTTCAAATACAGCTGTTTCGTGGAGAGGATTTACATCCGATCAAAAGATATTTTTCTTATAGATAAGCCACTCCAGTTGTTTCATTCCATACTACATGTGGTCATACTTTGAGGTATCTAACATAAATTTGATGAATTTGCATTAATTGTATTTTTCGTGAGGTGTCGTAGTCTAAATTTGGATCACATACTACGTCATATAAAAATTGTAATAAAACTAACGATTCGCATAATATTTTTTAGTGTTCTTATTCAAATAGGATCTGTGCTGAAATAATAGCTTAAGACTCATGCAAGGGGAATTATTTTTGAAGTAATAGTGTGCTATAATTAAATGTATTTACTGTTACTGAATCTGAATGACAGACACTGATTGCGAGAGATCTTCACGCATGAAAATATTCATACGCACTTTCTAATTGAATAAGAGCTATGAATTATTAGCGTACATATTAGCGCTTTCAACAGTTTCATAAAACTTGCAAGTATGAATATTATCAATAGATGACCTAAAATGGATCCTTTAGGTACTCCTTTGGTAACATTGATAGATCTGGAATAATGATTTTGTAGTACAATTGATTACTTAGGTAGTTACTGATAAGCTTAATAATTTAATAGAACTTCAAACATTTCTAAAAATGCTTTGATGTTTAGCATTAGTAACCGAACCAAGAACCAAACAATATATTACAACGTGATCTGAAAATGAGCAGGATACACCCCAGCTTGAAATGTATTTATGTTTTCAGAAACTGATATTACATCAAGAAAATGTAAGTTCCTGATTGTAGATGCATTCTCCATCATTTGGTTGAAGAGTTGCATCTTTTTTACACAGGATCTTTCGACGAAAAGAATTTGAAAATTGAGTTCATGTTTCTTCATCTTATCATTAAGTTGCATAAATACATTCTTGTAAACAATTGCAGTTAATTTTTCCACAAATAAATTAAAACTTAATAGTTTGGTAGTTTTCTCCTTAATATGTAATTAAAGATTTTCCTAAATTAGGGCCTTCTTTATGGAGATGGCGCAGCTATAGTCAAATTTTATTTTCTTATGGGCGCGACGAAAATAGTAGTCCTAGAGAGTTTAATGATTTTTTTAATAACTTACAATAATTAGTAGGTTAGATTTATTTAAAAATAAGTAATAATCAGTCAACCCAAATAACCATGTTTAGTTTTTGATTTAATTCAAAAGTTATTGCTTGTAGACGTTTTTAAATCAAAATTATTTCTAATTTTATTTTGTAAACATTTCCTAAACAAAATTTTGATTCGATAATTAATCGAGCTATGGTGTTTAATTAGCGATACCATCAAATATATTCTTTAAAGAAAAAATTAAGTAAGCAACGTAAATTACCTATTTTCTAAAACGTGCTTAGTGTAATGATTCATTCTACAGTCCTTCTATAAGATAACTCCTGCTGAGACTACCTGCTGTTAGAATTGTAAATGATACCCTTAAGCCCGCTTCACAATGTGCAAACTTTTGTTTACAGAAATTGTGGTGTCCAAGTTTTAAATTTCATGAGTGTACATCTGAGCGCAGTGTTTAAAATATTTTTGTTATATACAGGGTGTATCGCTTATACAAGGTGGTTCTGGACTAATTTTTTTTTTAAATATGTATATATTTTTACATATTTAGATAAATAATAATTCAAGCTTTATAAATATGTTTAATTTAACATTTAGTTAAGCCGTTTAAGTTATTTTATTTTTCTTTATAAAATAGGCATATTTGCATGAACTCAGAAGTCATAAAAAACTTGTCTTTTATTACATTAAATTAAGAATTGGAACATTATTAGACAACACTTGAAAGTAAGTTGTTATAATAAAAACACCCATTTATGTGAAAAGATTACGCTGCTGATTTTTTAACTTTGTTACATTTCAAACTTCAATAACTTTAAAAATTTAAAGTACCTTTAAAAACAGCTTTTATTTTTGAATGTTTGAAGTAAAACTTGATTTTTTATGAAAGACAAAACTTGGGGCTTTGTCGCTGTAGTATCACATTTTTTTCAAAATGTTTACTTTTTTGTTTTTTTTATGATTGAATTTGTACATTTTATAGCATATTTAACAACATAATTTTAATTAGAAATTAATATAAAAGCACCACAACCATGACAAAGTCCCTTCTTATATCTACCAATTTAAAACATTGCCAATAACTTGAAAATTTGAACCAATTTTATAGGTACTTTAAGACCATTCGACACATTAAAATGCTTACTTATAGTGGCCGATTTAGCGATGGAGCACTGCTAGTACGTATTCCTCTTAAATCGTATTCACTATTTCATTTTACAACTTTTTTATAATACATATGCTATACCAAAATTGATACTTTAAAACATAGAAGTAATCAAGCTATCCCGTCTTAAAACTCACCCTGTATATATATCCATAAAACTTTGAAAACACAACACGATTTACTACATTAAAAATTTTTTAAACTTTAAATTTGACGTAATCATCAATTTTTTTTATGGTTACAAAGTTTATTAAATTGACGTCAAACTCATATCTGTGGAAGGTCAGTCTAATTGTTTAAATTATAATTTATTAATTTAGTCATCTGTTTAATTATCTAGTCATCTAGTTATCAAATTTTTGGTCATTTACTCACTCTATAATGAAAAAAACAGTACTAATAAAATCGGGAGATGCAGAAAAGTATAATAATTGCGGATTTTTTAATTATAATATAATTAACTTAACTAGATTATAATAAGTAGCGATTTCTGTACCCCAATAAAATTTAATATTTATTTTATTCCCGAAGCCCAAGTTTTTGCCTGAATAACAGCATTATTTAGACGAAGGAATAAACAAAATTACTGCACAGTTGCATACAAGATTTTTTTCTACGATCAAATTTAAGAGGAGTACGTAGTAGCAGTGCGCCAACGCTAAATCGTGCACTATAAGTGAACATTTTAATGCTTCGAATGGTCTTCAAGTACCTACAAAATTATCTCAAATTTTCAAGTTATTAGCAATGTTTTGATTTAAATTGGTAGATGTAAGAAGCGACTTTGTCGTGGTTGTGGTAGAATTTGATTTTGTATTTATTTCTATTAAAATTTTGATCTTAAATATGCTATAAAATGTACTAATTCAAATATAAAAAAACAAAAGTAAGCATTTTGAAAAAAAGTAGTACTACAACAACAAAGCCCCAACTTTTGTCTTTCAGAAAACATTAAGTTTACTTCAAACATTTAAAATTAAAAGCTGTTTTAATGTACTTATTGTGGATGGTTTAGCCATGGCGCAGTGCTAGTATGCATTCCTCCAATTCAGAAATACCATTTTAGTTGTTAGGTTGACAAACATCGTCTAATTATACAAAATAAAATGCAAGAATGTGTCGCAAGAACTACAAATTTATACTGCAACCAGTTTGTCCAGCTCTACCGCATTTAACCCTAGTATACATATATGGTACTAATAAATAAATTAAATTGACAGTTTTGATTTTTTAATAGCAAGTGTTTCAAACTGTTTTGAAACCTACTATGTTGTTCGTTTAATTTAATAGGTAAAGTTCATTCCAATAGCAATAGGATGACGTCACGCAGCAGTTGGTTATAACATTGCACATAACATTGCTTTTCTACTACCTACACTTCTAGGTTTATTGCAACATCGTGAAGTTTTGCCAACTTCACATAAGTAAAGTAACTTTAATTTGCATTATGGTAACAGAAAATTTTCAATGTTATATTGGCTGTAATTGTAATAAATTATTCTTATTCTTCACGTAAAGATACTTTATATAACTAAACATTTTAAATAATGATTGATCTTTCAAATACAGCTGTTTCGTGGAGAGGATTTACATACGATCAAAAAGATATTTTTCGTATAGATAGGCCACTCCAGTTGTTTCATTCCATACTACATGTGGTCATACTTTGGGATATCTAACATAAATCTGCTAGTACGTATTCCTCTTAAATCGTATTCACCATTTCATTTTACAACTTTTTATAATACATATGCTATACCAAAATTGATACTTTAAAAACATAGGAGTAATCAAGCTATCCTGTCTTAAAACTCACCCTGTATATATCCATAAAACTTTTAAACACAACACGATTTACTACGTTAAAAATTTTTAAATTTTAAATTTGACGTAATCATCAATTTTTTGATGGTTACAAAGTTTATTAAATTGACGTCCAACTCATATCTGCGGAAGAGACTAATTGTTTAAACTTTAAATTTAGTAATTTAGTCATCTGTTTAATTATCTAGTCATCTAGTTATCCAATTTTTGGTCATTTTGTTCTTTTTCAATGTGGTGAATTTGTACTAATTTCGTTTTATTATGTTCAATACACATTTAAGTAATACAGTTTTCTTAATCGCGTTCATGTATTAATTATTCATAAATTATTCTATTTGTGTGTTGTTTTTCTCAATAAACTACAGCCTTGAAAAAGCCCTCACATTGAGGGGTGAAACGTCGGCAATCACAGCGCATTGAGTTGTTTGTCCTTCCTACCTCCACAAAGACTACAAAAATTAATTTTTTTTAATTAAGAAGCTTTAATTAGAACTTAATACTTTATCCACAATTTTTAATAATGTAGATTTTCGTTACTAATTCTAACACTGCGGATTTCTCGAAGAATTTTTATCCTATCTCCACAATATATTTTATATGGAAATGATAATAATTTCTTTGAAGAAAACTACGTACGAAATAAAAGATTTAATAGAAATGAGTGGTAGAACACATTTACCCTGCTACGCTACCTTATATGAACAATATTTTTACATTATTCTACCTATATTAATCAATATTTTGTTCAATGTTGAGAATTATTTCCGGTCGTAGAAAAAAAAATTCCACTTTGTAAAAGACGAACGAACAATGGTATAAAATAACGGTAATGCGATGATGATACTTAGGTATGTTAAGGCGTGGTATGACCTCATACAGAGTCCTAGCATCATATTTTCATAACAGACACAAGGGTTTTAATAGATACAAATGAAATCAATGTCTGGTAATGAAAAAAATATTCAAACGTGGCCCAATCACATATTAGAATACTCTGGAGACGTACATTGTTTACTAAAATCTAATTAAAATTTTAACGACTTTTTTTGGTTCTTAATATTACATCATCAGTATGAGAAATGTTATCAGGTATTAATAGATCTGATTAATGTGGTGTTTCAAAATCCTATTACTTACATATTTTGTTTACTTGTAGATATAAATAAATTGGTTTTGGTATACCTTTCATAAGATTAAAATCTAAATAATTTAGCGATCAACACGTCCCGACATTATATACTATAACATAAGAAGTCATCGTTACACATAATTTGCACCTGCATTACGAATATAAATAATGTAGAATTGGAAACGTAGTTACAACGCACTTGCAAGCATAAAAGTAAAACGAAATTTTTTAATGAAGTGACTACATTTATAAATAATATCGGGTTCTAAACGTTCTACGGTTACAAAACCAAATATTTCAACAGTGTTTCAATTGACAACGTGAGAAAATTATAGTTAACAAATTTTACTTTAAATAACTCCAGCCTCTAAATACTTTAAATACCAGAAATGTTTTACGATTTTACGTAACTGTATTGTGAATTATTGAAAAAAATACGATGCGAAATTTGCTTGAAAATAGTGATAAAAGCCCTGAAAATATTTTACAATTTAAAGCAATTAAAATTCTATTGATGTTCCCACAACTTTAATTTAGACCTACAATTTCCGAAAATTACATTAATGAAATTCATCATGGTAGTAACCTACCGCAATTCGGACTAATATAATAAAATCATTGTTGACGTCAAAATCTAACAACACGTCGAGGACACGTATAAAAATAATGTTGACGTAGCAATAAATTATATTTTAAAATCACACATCAAAACAATGAATCAATATTTATCTTGTCATAGAAGGAATATCACAACGTTGCAGCTCCTGAGAAAATGCAAACATTACACATTAATCAAAATAGTAGTAAAAAAATAAAAGAAAAGTAGTAGGTATCCTAATTGAAAATTCTCAGAGTAATTACAACGTCGCGTGTATGATACAACTAAGCATGTGCATTGCGGAAACTTCTACACTAAAGTCAGAATAATAATTGTCGAAAATATTCTTTGTTTAAAACTTTGGCTCACCTTGATTACAATCTTAATCTGTACAAGTCAAGGTAAGAAAACGCAAAAAGATTTATATAGTATTATCTATTATTCTGTAGTATTACTTTCGTGAGAGGTTTATCAACAAATAATGAATAGTACGCAATGACATCATGTTAATTGAAATGAGGATTAACTTCAAAATGAAGTTTAACAAAGAAACTGCTATCCTTGAATTGGCTATTAGCTCATCGTGAATGTAGTAACAGCATTTCAAAGATCGTTTTCGCCGCTTAAAAATAATGTTAACACACTCTGGGAGATGTTTAGATTACATTTTTGTACTTAATAAGCGTGAACGAAATTTTAAAAAACATTATAATGAGACAATAAACATTTGGGTTGTATTCAACATTTTCTTGGATAAAGATCAATATTCCGGCTGTTTCGGGGCTGTCTCTAATATAAAAAGAAAAATAAACTTATTAGCTGGTTAGATCAGTGGCCGAATAAATTATTGAACCCACCTAATGCAATAAAAGCATTTTCATATTTGGTTTGGTATAAAATACAGGTATTTTTCAAAATCTACACAAACTTTTGTTGAAATGCAGAAAGGCTCTACCTCTCCACCGTAAATAAAAAAATACACATTTGAAAATAATGATTAATATGTAATAGCTAAGTAATTATAGAACCGCTAATAAATCTAATTTAAAAATCAAAAGTAGTGTACAATATGTCGTGTAAATAACTTACCAAACTGATCAATTAGGAATAGGCAAAAACATAGGTATCTACCTACAATAATAAATTACTTCCTGTGCCGGTATTTTAATTTTTAGTCAACAGGAAAATACATATACAATATATGTACTATGATAGTGTGGCAGAGACAACGACCTATTCTCATTTACACGACAGATCATTGATTTCTTTAACAAGGAATTTAACCGGTTTATAAGTAAAAAAAATTCGAAAATTTCGTAAACCATGTGACCGTTTGCAAAAGTGTCGGTGTTCTAAAATGTTTATTATTTTATACCTACTTCAACAGAGTGGAAGTTTTTCGAAAATAATTAACTTCTAATTTAAATGAAATGTATTAGACAAATTTAGGATTTTTAATTAATTCAAGCCTTCCCACACAAAAAGATATATTTATAATTTTTACTTTATATGCGAAATTGTCAATTCTTAAACAAAGTGTTGTGTCTTTATATCAATTCATCCATTTATTTGGAGTGTGAAATTGAATATCTTTGCAAAACAGTATTTAATTTCTTAAGAAATAATTTAAGAAGTTTTCATATTCTATGTCGACTCGAAAGAAAACTGAAAAAAATTAATTAAGGATTCGATTTATATAATTATAGTAGAAAATTTAAACATTTAATTTCGTAAAAGATATTAGAAGTATTTTATGAACTATGAAGTATAAGTATAACACTACTCATGAAACACAGGCAAAAGTAAAGTACTAACAATGCAGTATAACTCAACATAATGCCATACTTACATTATCAATAATCTGCAGTATAAACATAATTTGATTGCAAATTAGCACAATATTTCCTGTTGGTTTAATTATTACCGGAAAAAAAATATGACTGATTACAATTTCATGGCACAATTACGCAATTGTCGAAATAAACTAGTTTATAACAATGTTCATATTTGATATAGTAGTAATTATAAAATACCAACACAAAACAATTTCTTACTTATCAATAAATAGGTGTAGAAAGTAATTGTTAATTTTAATAAAAACGAAATTGACATATTAATCAATTATTTATTGTGGTGAAGCAAAATCCCTATGATGTAACCTTAGAAAAAATAAACCTGTTTCACCTTTTAAAAATTGCACATCCTTTAAAATGGTATTTAGAGTAGTTTCTATAATACCGAATATTTCCTAAGATTTTGAGCAAAATGGCACTTTATAGAAGAGCATTACAAATGTATTCGTGACCTATAATTGTTTTAGAAAATTTTACAGGGTGTTCCGCATAAAAACTATCCCAGAGCAAGGGCATGTTGAGAACTCTAAAATACGGCGATGTTGTCGGTTCTTATTCAAAACACCTTGTATAAGTGTTTCTAATTTTCATTTTACATAAATTATGCTGAAAATTTTATACCAATCATTTTCAACCAATCAGTTGCTTTATTTCGACATTGTTACTATGGTAACCAGCAAATTTTCTAAAAAATTTTCATCCCCATGAGCATGCAGACGTAAAATTTCCCGGCACATGACAGCTATCATATAATTAGACAATAATATTGAAATAATATTGAGAATATTTTTTTCTACTCCTGTATTGTAATTCATATATTAAGAGTTTTGCAATGTGTACTCCAATTATGATACAAATTTTTATTAAGATATAGATTTAGAACCAATAGAATTAATGTCAAACATAAATTTAGCAAATTTGACAATTCGTAACTATAAGTGCAGTGCTCGATTGTAAAATTAGTGTTTCTATTTAACATTATGGGTCGTAGAAAAAATAAATAAAAAATACCGTTGCTCGTGTCTTAATAGTAAGCATTACATGCTCATTGCATTATATACTATAGGTTAAAAGCCGGTCTGCAGACCGGCGGACGACTTCATTGAGAACCCATATAGCACTGTTAATAAAAATATCCTTTCATATAAATAAGTATATGAAAAGTCAGAGGCGTCTGCTGGATTAAGTCATATCCACCCAGGGCAGAGGAACGTGTTTTTTTACGACTACACCTTTCAGATATTTTTGAAAAAATTTTGTCATGCATATTTGAAACCGTCTGATCAGCCCGTCATTTTAAGGTATCACTCGATGGGTGGTCGTATTTAAAAACAGCGTCGTTCGGCCCGGGGGCATGCCCAAGAAATCTACCTATCACAACTTGAGGTCAGGCACACCCTCACGGTGTGTATAGAAGAAGAACACCAGGAGAATTAACTCAATTATTATATTTGATTATTTACTTACTTTATAAGTTGGACATATTACTACAATTTATTAAGAATGTACATTCTATAATATCATTAATTAATTCCAAACGCTTCAAAAATTCCACTTCCATCTCCTCTTTCCTAAGTGGTAAATAAAACACAGAATCGGTGTTTTTTCATAAAATCAAAATAATACTGAGACACCAGTTTATTTCTATGAGTATTAGATTTGTATCCAAAAGAAGGCACGATATCACGCAGAATGTTGCCAATTTCTTCAAATAAGTTTCTTGCTCAGGATTTTATCCTGCAGATTCTCCCACTAGGTATGTTAGATATTTAACATTTTTATCATTGAAGTTGTAAATTCCGTACGTTTTGGTTGAGTTTCTAATGTCTTCTCAATGGAATGAAATTTCACACTTACAGTTGCTTTGCAGTTGATTTCCACATAACCTAAAATAATTAATTTGTGAATCTAAAGATGTCCCCATATAAATAACGAAAGAGTTCTTACCTCTACTACAGATTCTTTATAATCTTCCAAGTTTCTTCTTTTCATATTAAACCTCTTTGCAGCTAATTCTGCAACAGATTGTTCTTCTTTAATCTGATATAATTTTTCTTTGCAAAACACCAAAAAACTGAGTTCACACTGTTGCCTTTGACTTTTTGGTATTTGATGGAGTTAAATTTTCAACTTCTATCATAATTAACTCTGTAGTTTGCTGTACAAATCGCAACATTTCTTTTAAAAACCCCACACAGGGTTAGAGACAGTTCAAATAACGAAAAACGTCAAAACTCGCAATTATACACAGTCTTCTATTTATTTGTGGATAACGTCCAAATAAATATTTACTTAATGTTTTCTTTTTGAATTGTCTTGTTCGAAAAGTTATTCCAGATATATGGTAATCTATAATATTAGTTATGAAATACATTCTAAATTGTATTTGCTACACATTTATCATTATTAAAACATTGTTTTATTACTAACCAAATTAAAGTGCAACAAAAGGATTTATCTTGTTATCACATACATTCCATTTTCTCTTACATTCCTATATAGAAATCATGTAGATAATTTTCAAAACCATTTTAAAAACACTTTTCCCAAACAAACAACAAACATGAAATTTTTTGACGATTAAATTTAATTCAAAAAATTACCTTTGGTAACCTGCCGTAACCCCTGCGATCCATATTATACAAACACGAACAGAAACGCAATATTAGAAATGTTTTCGGGAAACTTACCGATAATGAACTGATTCAAAATAAAAACGTACACCTGCATTTATTCAAAATACATTCTTATCTTTCTACACACAATCGTTAAATAAAATCAACTTACAATAATAATTTTACTATTAGTACTATGATCGGTTTTGTGTAAATTGGCACTCACATTCTGTAAATATAGTAAATCGTCCTCCAAAATCACAAATTTTGGCAGTTAGAATATTAAACAGGGCCGTAATTAAGATAATTTGAAGACATACAGAAAAATGGGTGGATTCATAATCATAATTATTACATCACAATTAAGTATCACTTATAATTGCACAAGAGGTTTGTATTTTGCCGAGTAAATATGGGTTGTTTAATGAAAATCTGTTGTCTAGCAATTTGACGAAAAACTGTCATTCTGAAAACACTTCACTGAATGGCACATTCGAGAGAATTTTTGACCGAAACCTTGTGCCATTCGTATCGCGTTTTTAATTGATAGTTTTTCGAATCAAATTGCTAAAGAAAACATTTTAGGATTTAAACAACACAAATTTACTCGCTAAAATACAAACCCTCGAGTGTAATTCAACAGGATAATTTAATGAATAAGAAAACTAGAACATGTCTGTGATTTGTGAACATGTCAAACTATTTATTTTGGATACGTATAAATTTTAATTTGAATAAACTGTCAGATTGACAACTTTAAATATCAACGGAGACCGGGATAATTGATTAAAATTCTAAGTGGAAAAACCACTGGTGCAATTGTCGCTATAACGGCCGGTTTTTCATTCATTGGTTAACTTAGTCACAATTGTCTCCTTGGAAATTAACTAAAAGTTAACCTCAGCCCGAGATTGAAAAACTATCCCTAAAACTTGCAGGTAACTTTTGTCGGCGTCAAAGTGACTTATACATAAATTAAATTATTGTATTTTTATTGTAAATTTGGGCTGTTTAATGAAAATCTGTTGTCTACCAACTTGACGAGAAAACAAAAGTTAATTAATAAAAAAGCGATACCGAATGGCAGATGATAGTATTAATTTTTGACCGATACCGAAGGTCAAGGTCAAAAATTCTCTCGAGTGGCATGCGATAGAGTGTTTTTAGGTTGACAGTTTTTGGAATCAAATTGCTAAAGAAAACAGATTTGAATTTAAACAATACAAATTTACTCTCTAAAATACAAACCTCGAGTGTAATTCGGCAGGATAATTTAATGAATACGTATCCACACTTTCCTTCCCGCGCACTTTCTTCACTGAAATACCTTCCTTCCCGAAATACTTTCCTCTCTACCTACTTTCTGCTCCTCGTACTTTCCTCCCCGCGTACTTTATTCCCGCTGCTCATAAAAAAAAATTACAGAAACAAATAAACACACAAAAATTTGTTTGCAACGTGTTATCTGTATTAAGAGGGATTATTTGTTTTGTTTCAATCAATTTAAGTTGTGTTAATGTGATCGGGGTAAACGGTGTTGGTTGGTAGGTTACAGTTATTACAATTTTTTCCTTTAAAAAAATTACATTCACAGTAACAATTTCAAAAATAATTTTTTTACGTAATTTTGTTTTAATTAACGTAGTGACTAACAGTACATCGTATGTATGTTTTCATGTGATTTGGGGTAAACGGTGTTGGTTGGTAGATGTGATCGAGAGTCAACGGTGTTGGTTGGTAGGTTACAGTTATTATAATTTTGTTCTTAAAAAATGTATGTTTTCATGTGATTTGGGGTAAACGCTGTTGGTTGGTAGATGTGATCGAGAGTCAACGGTGTTGGTTGGTAGGTTACAGTTATTACAACTTTCTTCGTAAAAGGTTTTATGTTTTCATGTGATTTGGGGTAAACGTTGTTGATTGGTAGATGTGATCGGGGGTGAACAGTATTGGTTGGTTGGTTGGTAAGTTACAGTTATTACAATTTTTCTTCTTAAAAAAATTACATTTTTTTTATGTGATATGGGGTAAACGTTAGTCAAACCCAGCCGGTGTACAAACTAATTCCATACATCCGATGTACTGCTAGTCACGGCGTTTAATTAATTTAAGTTGTTTTCATGTGATCGGGGGTAAACTGTGTTGGTTGGTAAGTTACAGTTATACCAATTTATTTCTTAAAAAAAATACACTCATAATAACAATTTCAAAAACAAACTTTTTTTTCACGTAAATTTCTTTTAATCATGTATTTTTTTGTCATTTCTTATTTATGAGTGGGGGAAGAAAGTAGCGGGGAAGAAAGTGTTTTGGAGATGAAAGTACGCGGAGAGGAAAGTACGCCGGAAGAAAAGTATTTCGGGAAGAAAAGTATGCGGGGCAGAAAATACGCTTGGAAGAAAGTATTTCGTAGAGAAAAGTACGCGGGGGGAAAGTACGCGAGGAAAAAAGTACTAGGGGTGAAAAGTATTTCGAGAAAGAAAGTGAGTATATCGAAAATTAGAGCACGTCAAATTATTTATTTTGAATACATACATATTTTAATTTGAATAAACTGTCAGATTGGCAACTTTAAATATAAATGGAGACTCCGATAATCAATTAAAAATTCTAAGTGAAAAAACCACTAGTGAATTTGTCGCTGGAAAAGTTGCAGGTAAGTTTTACCGATTTCAAAGTAACAGTTACACTACGGCATATGTGATTTTTTATACATGAATTAAATTGTCAAATAATATTTATTTATGTATCAAGGGAATTATAAGGGCCTTAATATTACCGACAGCAATTGTCTAAGGTTATTAAGGCTCATTAATTCCGTGGTACATAGATAATTTTATTTCTGCCGATTTCAATAAAATATTGTTCATTTTTAAAACGGAAAATTGTACATTTATTATTTGTAATGACGCGAATAAATAAAATATGGTTCAGTTTTCATTTCATAAATATATACACATACATGTATATTAGCATTTTTTATTTTATTTTTATTTGTGAAAGATAGAGGGAATTATAGAATCTATAATGTCCCAAGGGAGTTATGACCCTCTTTATTGATAGCGTAACTATGACGATATAATCTTATAATATGCCGGTCAGAAATAAAATAAATAAAACTACTTTTTAGTTCACAATCAACCGAGTTGGTATTCTTAACACAGTATATATCAGAAATTTTTTTATTAATAAATATACAATTTTGAATAGGTAGACAATGATATACAGTTTATTATGCAGATTCTGCAGAGAAAACCACGAAAGTAATTTCTTTAAAATCGACAGTGTAAGGAGTATTAGACCACCAACGTATGAAGTATTCACCGAACCCATTCATTAAAAGTTTATTGGGATGTAATTTAGATACGCATTTAAGAATTTAGGGTTAAGTTTGGTTTCAGGTGTACTTCCTGTCACTTTCGGTTTAACCTGAATTTGCTGTCAACTTGCTTATTTTAAATGGAACGTCCTATTTATTATTTTATATTTAGATTCGGCGTGAAATTCTAAACGCATTTTATGTATATAATGTCCTATACCTACATCTAACCGTTTATGAGATTTTTTGACTTTTCTGATCATTTTCGAGATAATTAGGTCTTTTTGAAACGATCTAAAAAGTATTTGCCATAAAATTGAAAAAAAAAATCATTTCGAGATATTAATTTTTTAATAAAATTTTCAGAGCTGCAAAAGTTTACGGAAATAGTAAAAAGTAATGAACCAACGTTAATGATTAAAAAGAAAAGTTGTAGAAGATAAAAATACGAATAAAATGAGGGCTAACTCGTCTCTAACGGATAATAATTTTCCGTGAAAAATCTAAAAGTTAAATATTTACGTTTTCTTAAAAATTCGTAGATCCGTCATTTTTTGAGATGTAGCGTAAATCTTTCGAGAAATAGGAGTACGTATAAATGTACTTAATGTGTGCAAAACCCTTAAATTATCGGGAAATTAGTTTATGCATAATTGCGATTTAAATTTTTTAATGCAATATTTTCAATCGAGGGAGGCTAAATGCTCATGCGGTGGTCCGATTGTCGGAAATAATAGTTATTTATGTATCAAAACACTAAAGTTTGATTTTTCATGACGAATGTGTTTTAGTTGCAGAGGCGAAAGCCGAGGCAAATAAAACACGTGAGTCATGAAAAAGAACTCTAGTGACCAGGTACATATTATAATTTTTCCGAAATTCCAAAATTTGAACAAAATCTGACAATTTTATAACGTTCTTTAAGTAGCAAATGTAATCAGCTGTTTTCTTTTCACGTCAAATGTTTCCACTGCGCATGCGCGATTCTAAAGTTTACATACATTTTACACATCTCTACCGGTAAAAATGTGAACTTAAAAATCGTCGTATAATGAATTACTTTAGTATCAATTTTTTTTACTTTACTGCCGATTCTTTTGTACTTTAGTGACGATTTCGGAGAAAAAAATTTTTAAACGTGAAATAGAAAGGAATAAAACGTATATTCTGATTTTCGATAAAATGATATTTGACACGCGAAAATGCATGCAAAGATGGCTAAAATTGACCGAGAGCGAGAAGGCGGTGTAGTGGTGGGGGTATCCGGCCGCTAGCAGCGCCCTTATAATCGCAGTCTTCCTCAAACGGCGATAGCGGCCGGGTATTCCCACCACTCCACTGTTTGCTTGTTCTCGGTCAATTTCAGTTAACTTTGCATGCATTTATCGCGTGTTAAATATCATTTTATCACAAAATGGAAATATACGTTTTGTTCCTTTCTATTTTCTGTTCAAAACTTTTTTATTTCTGACAATCGGACCATCACACGAGCGTGTCCATTTAGCTGCGATTGGAGATATTGCATTAAAAAATTAAAATCGCAATTATGCATAAACTAATTGCCCGACAATTTCAGTATTTTGCACACATTAAGTACGAATAATTACCTTCTATTTCTAGAAAGATTTATGCTACATCTCAAAAAATGGCAGTCTACAAATGTTTAAAGAAAAACGCAAATATTCCACTTTTTCCGATTTTTCTTAGAAAATTATTATGCCATCGAGACGAGTTAGCGCTCATTTTATTCGTATTTTTATCCTCTACAACTTTTCTATGTACATCATTAACGTTGGTTCATTACTTTTTACTCAACTAAAAAAAGAATAAAAAAGCACGTTTTTTTGCATTTAAATGTTAATAAACCGTATAATGACAATTCATTTTCGGTATAAAACATGACTATAAGGTAGTTTAATATGGCGGTCGGGCGTTAAAGATGCGTTTCCACCAAAATTGTTGGCAATTTCAGTGTTTCCAACTGTTTGCAATTCTTCAAAAAATCACCAACTTTTGTTTTATTTGTGTCCATCGAGTTCGCAATGATTTGCGAAACATTTCAGTTGACAACCTATATCCTCTAGGTAAAATGTTTTCCATTGACGATGATGTTATGCAGGTTGGTGAAGCCTTTAGTAAAAAAAAACACCTTGGAGTGTCAGAAGCGTAAGTTCCAGACTTATTGTCATATTTTACATTCTTTTTTTCTCTGAAAAACTGTGTCGCCAAATGTTTTATTTTCCTTTGTATTTCATTAGTCCACGTGACAGACAGGTTTCTGTTGCCAAGTAATGTTACCAACTGTAAGCGTATCTACAGAGCGAATAAATCTGCAATATGATGTTTACCGCCAAAAATGGAAACACGGTGCCCAGATTTGTTCGCAGTTTTTGTTGCTAACAATAGGTATTTACATCAACTTTTATCACCAACACGTGTTGACAACAATTTTTGTTCAGTGGAGATTGAACTTAAATAGGTGGTGTAAAAAGCTCAATTCGTTTTAAAATTAACGTTGCCTCGAGTATCACTGTTGTTTTATTCAAGTTGAAGTAACATTTAAAACAATGTGCAAATCCTACTTATAAAGTATTGGCATTTGTGACAAGTTTGAAATAAATTAGCAATTTGCTCATTCAAATAGTAGATAAGCGTTGAAATAAGAAACGAAACTGCAGCCGTAGTGGCGACACTTTATTAATGTTTAGACAGAGTGGTTACAGAAAATGTAAGTCAGAGTCTCATGTTCCGTCTTGTCTGCGCAAATCATGGATAACTATGCCCACCGACTTATATTATCGTCTTTTTATTGATACCAACTGTTGCTAGCAGCACCACGATTATTTTTAAAAAGAGATGTGACCGAACATTTTTATTACTAGAACCAATTAATCGATTCTGTTAATTTGGTGTAGCTATTTTAACAGCTACAAGGGTGGTACAATTTACAGCTACAGTAAAATGTATGTATTCAGATGTACACCTACTAATATAATATTAAATGTGAAACCGAAGTTTATAAACTAGCGTTAGTATAATAATAACAACAGGGTGTCCAATGACTTGTGAGTATTCCTTGAATCAGCATTGATGATTATTTAAGAGTAAGGACGCAACGTATCGTGTTACATTCTGCATTATTGCGCGATAGTAATAAAACTTTTAAGTTGTAGTTCTACAATTTATTAACTATTGGTACCCACATTTTCTAGTTTTAAATCTTGAGTGTAGAGGAAGATTCAAAATAAGAGTTGCAACTAAGAGTAAAAAGATGTGCAACTAACAATTAATAAAAAAAATTTCTCAATACGTTAAAAATACTTTTTGCATTATTTACACATCTTTTGACTAGATTTTACATTAAAACACGCTTTATTACCCTTGACACGTTTTCTTTCTATTTTTGCAATCGTAAGCACGAAATTTCAATTTCCGATTGTCTTCAGGTAGAATCACCAAAAACACGATTATTATATTTTAATATAGTCACTACACCGGTTATCCAAATGCAATTCAAGCAACAAGTAGGTTTTTTCCGTCATAAATGTCAACGATCATCTGTTAGTACGCCACTGGCAATGATTCAAAGTGTGATTAATGATCTTTGTTATTTGTTTCAGAAATGATTCGCTTTTTTTATAATAGAAATTAAAATGATTAAAAACAGATCCTTGTTGCTTTAGTGAATGCACGTGATCATGAATAAGCGGAGAAATTTGGAAAATTACCATTGGCTACATGCATCGTTGCTTGTAAAGAATAAATAGTTGTTGCTTTAACCCACGTGCTCGTAGGTAGGTGATCCTTAATAACTGTTTTTTTCTGTAAATTGTTGTTGTTTTCGGCACCCAACAATACAGAGGACTCGACAACGTGAAAACTTTTTTCCTATAAATTATAACTAACGAGTTTTCAAGGTATTGAAGCAATTTAGAATTTCAAGGTTCTTTTTCGTAATATAGGTTTAAGTTATATTACATATAAATAAATAAAATAAATAAATACGCAATTTTGCATCACCCAACATCGTTAGTAACCGTTAAATCTTTGTCAAAAATGCATTTCAAAAAGAACATACCGTGTATTTCATCAAATCTCGTGCAAATGAAATCCAAATAAAGTCAGTCACTTCACGATCAAGTTAAAATCGAACGGGTAAATGTTATTTTAATAAAAACACTCAAATGCAAACGCGAATTAATAGAAGAGCTAAAGTACTGGATATTCACATACACCGACGCGCCAAACAAGCTAAGCTAGCGTGTCTTGGGCGAGTAACTTCGGAATTTTACGAATTCGAACGACAGTACATTACAGAATCACCTGCTCACCTGTTGATGGTTCTTAAGCGGTAACGGCATACGGGTCAAAGTTCCTTGTCCAATTTTGGTTTAGGGTTGCATTTTGAATTAACGAGGACCATCAGGGGCAATCGAAGGGCAACTTTTTTTTCGAAGATTCTTTTGTTCATGCCGGTAGACGGAAATATTTTAACTTTCGTTTTGGGATACCTGATACAGGTCCTCGCCCGGGGAGGTGCGGGTTATTTACTGAATTATAAAATTGCAAATCATAATGACTGCTTTGATTTTTCACCTAAAGATCTTGTTTCTAAAAAATTGATCATTCATGTATTTTTTTAGAAAATATAAAATAAACATGTAAGGCTTCAGCCAACATTTATGTTTACAATAGAAACATCACTTTAAATTCAATATGTTGCTTATCACGCCATTAAAATATTATGTTGTTTCATTATCTCAAGTTTTTCCTTCCTAGACTGGACCGTAACATCAAAGTTCCGGTTGCCACATGTTATCAACAAACGTATCTCAGTGTGGAGCATATGCTGAGGACATAAAAAATGTTAGTGTAATTACATTTGGAAGAAAGATTTATTCACACACTACACAGATTTAATTTTGTTAAATACTATTTATAATGTAAATGGCTACAAAATACTATATCAAATATCGTTCTACCATTATCAATTACACAATCTTTGCCATGTGTAAATATGCGGTTAAAATTATACCAACCAATAATTTTACAGTATTTAGGTCAGCGTGAAATGACAGTTAATAAAAACATAAAACCATAAAAAATGAAATTAATTGAACTTGTAGCATTAAATTAGTTCCCGAATTTATTACTTTATTCTTTACAGAAATAGGATACTGATAAAACGAAAATACTTATTCTTCTATAATTTTCAGCTCCGTTTCAGATCCTTAATTAATAATTTATGATTCCTTTCAGCTCTGTAGTGAACAAAATACAAACTAGATGTAATCTATAAATTTACTATTGAAATGGTAAATTATATACTTAGGCGTTACGTCAGAAATATAAATAAATTTCTTTTCGTTACAAACAAAACGTGTATAGTTAAATGTTTATTCATTACAATAATTGCATACTATAAAAAGTTCTGACTAAAAAGCAAACAAAAAATATGACTCATGGTGAGTTCAAAAAATTAGATGATTTTATAGAACCGAGATTTCCCTTGTGAGGTACACTTACGAAATAAAAAACGGGACAAGGGTTTTAAGTTTGATGTTGTTGAAAGGATTGTATTTAAAAACAATTAATTAAAATTCCGCATCACTGAGCAGATAATACGGAAACACCACCGGATAGTTTCTTCGTTTTTATCTTTTTCATGTTTAGAACTGAGATAAAAGGTATTAATATTAAATTTAAATTCTGAATTAATAAAGTTTGTCTCTATGTGTAAACATAGTTGGATGTTTGTTTAAATTGACGCCTAACTCATTGTTTTCAGAAATTAATTTAATTGTGCTCATTTGGGTTGCTTCTGATCACGCTGGGGTCGTCAGCAAAAAACAGCAGATCAGCTGACCCAGCGACTTTTAGAAGATCTACATCTACATCTATAAGAAAAAGTAAATGGCCAAGGATGGATCTCTACGGAACACCCTCGATGACCTCACAGTGATTAGAAGCAATACCATTTGATTGAATTAAATTATAGCCATTTCTACTAAAATTGTAGAATTTCAATAAGAATTTCAAAGATATGCAGTCAAATGCTTCAGCAAGGTCATAGAAAAACAACCCTACAATAAATACTTTTCCCGTACCGTTAACTACATAGCTTACTAACTTATTTATTGCGTTGTGTGTCGAGTTGTTTTTTTAAGAACGCCCTATACTGGTTCACAAAAAAGATACCCCACCACTCAAAATAGTGTGTTACATAAGTTTTCTTACATATTTTGTTTTCTTGTTAAAGTTTGCAATTCAAGACATATTTACAAAAAAGGCCTATGGTGAATCAAACCTGAGTCACTAACATCACTACTGAAGGTTCTATTTTAAAAGTTTACCAGTTATCTATACAGTTTTTACCGCGATAGGTTTTGCAATTCAAACACTAAATCCATAAGACCTAATGGGATCTTAAAAACTGGTAAATGTTTGTCATTAGATTTTATACTTTCGGTGCAAAGTTTTATGTTGAGGTCTCCAAGGGAAGTAAAAATTTTGTTAAAAATCTCTAGAAAGTATAAAAAAAATCATCAGAACTACGATACACTGTTAAATGATTCGCAATGCAATTCGATACAATCAACGTTCTTGCGTCATAAGATAATGGTACCATCTCCTTTTCTTGACATCGAAGTTTTCCACAGTAAAAACTTAGGATTCATTTACGTTCATAAAATGCTCCGTCAAGCACAATACATCAACTTTTTTATTTTCATTAGCAATAATTATTTGTATTACTAGGCTAGAAACTGACGTTTCCGAGTGCAAGGATGGTTGCAGGCCAAGGCGTTATCCGCGGTCTGTAAGTCCAAGCATTCGCAAAAACCCTTTCTAACCACGTGATAAACACGTTTTTTTGGGCCGAAAATGGTCAAATTTGTTGAAACATAAATTTTCAAATATTACTACATGACAAATCATTTTCGGTTGGTAATGCCATTTGGCAGCTGTCAACACAGGGTCATTTTAGCATAACGTGTCGTTTTTATCAATATTTGCGTTTAAAAGACCTATATATAAAAACCCTTCAAAATAGATGTAAAAGAGTATTGCAACGTATTATTTACGTATTCCAGCGAGAGGATTGTACCGATTTCAGTGCCATGAGTATAATGTAATATTGCTTAATTGTATGAATAAATTACTTTTTAGCATTTACAGAAATATGTAAAAGTAATGTATGACGAACCTTATATCAATGAAATAAGGAAAACGAAAGTTATTTAATAAGGTCATAGTCAACTATGATTGTGATTTAAAAAAATTCAAGTTTGTGTTGTAAAATGAAGCGGGCTATGACATTTTGCAAAACGTCATCGAATTCTACACAAAAATATGTACAAGATGTTGTTTTTTACTTCAGGTCTAAGGTAAATACTTGTCGAACAGTAGAGCATTAAAAGAAAACAACCGTTTTCAGTTTTGCACAACATTCAAAGAACTTTATAACATAAGTAAAATTTGAAAGGGCATATTGTTTTGCTTGAAATTCTGCTCAATTTAATCAATTGCCTATTTTATATATTAAGAAAGTTACCTATGTTATGAGATAGATAATGGACCCTGTATATTCTTTTATGAGAAGACATACAGAATTGTCATATAGATAGCCAGAGAATCCAAATGTACAAATTTAACAATTTTTTGATAATTATGTCGAATTACAAATGTTATTCAAATTTGCTCCTGAGATATTATTTAACATTGATAAAACTGGGATTACCTACAGTTTTAAATCAGTAATAGTAATTCCACAAAAAAAAAACATTATAAAAACGTCAAAACGCCATGTACGTCAATATTCGTTAGAGTTTTTTCGTGTGTGTTTTTAGGCGATTTTAGTACAAATATAAAATTAAATAAAAATATAAAAAACGTTTCATTTGTTAGCAAACCATCATCAACTTTATTTTTTAAATACACGAAAAAATATTTTTTGCCATATTTAATTCTCTCCTTGATACTGAATTGAACGATATGTCACACTTTATATTTTTGAGACGTTTCGGATGAGAAAATTAATATTCAATGTAAAAGATCGAAAACGTACAGTACCGAAACATTAGAAAACCGTAAAATTATAATAAAAATATGTTTTGTAATTTTAAATAATAAACAAATGAAAAACAAATTTATTTTAAAGGTTAATAAACTCACAAAAGATGTTCAAAAAGATTCCCGTTATTCTCCAAACATAAATAGCATCTTCTAACTGTAGAATTTAACACATTCGTCAACATTCGAGGAGTAATACTAGCACACGCTTCGAAAACTAATCTTTGTAACATTTCTTCGTTTTCAATATCGTTTCCATAAATGTAATTTTTTATGTATCCCCAAAGAAAAAAATCCAAAGGTGTTATATCTGGAGAACGGGCTGGTCACAGTACATTTGCATAAGTGCCAATACATCTTTCTGGAAATGTAACTGACAAGTATTCTCTGACAACTCTAGAATTATGTGCTGGTGCACCGTCCTGCATAAACCAACAACCTTCAACTTCTTGGATAGACAAATCATTCAAAGCTATCTCTAATTCATTTTTGAGTAAAATTTGGTATCGTTCAGAATTTAAGAATTCGTGGTAAATGAAAGGACCACCAAATATAGCAGCCCACATATTAAATCCGAAACGGTGTTGGTGTTTGGCCGTTTTGTACAACCGTGGATTTTCTCTTGCCCAATAATGAGCATTTCTACGATTAAAAATTCCATTATTATTAACTCTGCTTTCATCGGACCATATTATTTTATTCGGAAAATATTCATTGTCTTGACATTGACGTGTATACCATTCGCAGAATATTTTACGTCTTTCTGGGTCACCTGGTCGAAGTCCTTGGCAGATTCTAGATTTATATGGATGTACTTTCTCCTTCTTTAGAACGTAATGAGCTGTCGAATGGGCTATGCCAGTTGCCTCTTCAATGTTCCTAGTAGAAACCTCTGGATTTTCCGTTACAGCTAATAAAACAGTATTGACTCTTTCTTCATTGCAAGGTTTTTGCGAGATTTTATAGGTTTTGGAACGCACCATATTCTTTTAGATTAACTGCTAATCTGCGAAAAGTTCTTTTGTTAGGTTGACGCCTTTCTAGATATTTGTTTAAATACATTCTTTCGGCTTCAGAACAATTACGTTGACCCAAAATGTAGCACGTCAGTATGTCGAATTTTTCATTAATTAAAAAATGTTCTCCTATCATATTGTTTTTAGGTAAACACAAAAGGTAATTCACTCAAAGACCACCAAACAAACGTAATATGTACAACAATCAATTATGACAGTTATGAAAACAAAATGCAAAGCCAACTTATTTTATCAAATGCAACAGTACGAGGAAGATGTATTTTAACTGTTTAATTAACAGTATTTTCACTAAATACATACTTGTGGCAATGAAAATGTGCTATTCTTTTCTTGATATCTCTTCAAATAAGGTCAGAAAAAAATAAAAACGAAAATCAGAAAATTTAATTTTTTTTTTAAATATCTCAAAGACTAAAGAGATATCCGAGTTCTTCAAAGACTATAAATACATCCCCTCAAATGCGCAACTTTTGTTCCATTTAACCGACCTTCCATCTCTTACCGTTTCCGAGATCCCCATAGTGGGCATCCTTATCTTGGACATGTTGTATATTGGTGACTTTAATCGTCAAGACACATTATGGGACTACAAAGACAACGATGCCAATGGAATAACGTTACAAACGTGGATAGAGTTTCAAAACATAATTTAGTATACGATCCAAAAGACATTTTACTCCGGTCGATGGCAAAACTATTACAGCCCGGACCTGTGTTTGGTGTCAATAGATCGTGATATAGTTCCATTACAATCAAAACGTATGGTATTAAACGATTTTTCAAGAAGTCAACATAGACCTTCGCTATTACAAATTGAACTTCAAATTCCGTTTGTAGAATCTTTAGGAAAACTAAGATGGAATTTTTGTGGTCTTCGAAAGGAATATGTCCCATTTGGTCGACTGAAACAAACAGATTGTACAAATCATATCTTGAAAATCCAAATAAAGAAACTGGGATGCTGTACTGTCAGCTCTAAATAATGGAAGAAAAGAGAAATGGAATTCATTAATGGAAAATATGAATTTCATACATTCAAGTCGTAAAGCTGGGCACTTTTAAATAAATTAAGTTCTACAAATCAATCAATCAAATACAAAAATTTCTTCAAATTCTACTGCTTCTCGGTTGGTTATGTTTCAAACTTAATAAACATCTTCGTCGATGATATAGTAATTTAATTTCAACATTCGGATTTTTCGAAATTGAAAAAAAGTATCTGATGATTTGCGTATTATGGAAAATTATTTCAAAAATGGCGAAGTATGCTACAATCTTAAAAAGAAAGAGGTTTCTTGTTTTCATTTAAGTAATAGAGAAAAAAGTGGAAAACTTAATGTTATCTTTAATAATACAAAGTTAAACCATAATTTTTACCCAGTTTATTTGGGAATAACTTTAGATACTTTTTTAATTTACAAAGATCATTTAGAAAAAGTCAAACAAAAAATGAAAACAAGAAATAATGTCATTCAAAAATTAGTGGAACAACTTGGGCAGCAGATGCAAAGACACTTCGTACAGCTGCATTGGCATTAGTTTATTCCACAGCAGAATATTGTGCTCCTGTCTGGTTGAATAGTTATCATACGAAAAAACTAGATGCCCAGTTGAATTGCACTATGCGTATGATTAGTAGAACCATTAAGTCTACTCTTTTCGATTGGTTTCCTGTTCTTTGAAATATTAGTCCATTCGAAGAAAAGCTGCGTTAAAACAAGAATAGGATAAATGCCAACTTAACAAAAACTTGCCAATTTGGAATAATATTGATCACCCTCCAGCTAAAAGACTTATATCTCGAAGTCCTGTATAGTTGCAAGACTACTTAACTACGGCTTTTTCTGTTGAAGTTGAAGAGTGGAAAACAATATGATCTGGAGTTGATGTTTTCAATAAACATCTCATTGATAATCCAACAATAGAAGTCCCGGGCTTTGATCAAAAATGAAAAACTTGGTCAAAAGTAAGTCGCATAAGAACAGGGCATTCAAAACGCAACTCTATGTTGTTTAAATGGGATTCGATTTCTAATCAGCATCAGAGACCGTTGTACAGGGTGGTCCAAATTGGACACTTTTGATAGGAAACACCCATTTCTAAAGGAGTTAGAAAAAAACTAACTAAAATGTTACTGGCTCGATTTTTGTGAAAACTCAAATAGCGAAAACCGCTCATCGATATTTTGAACTGTTCGGAAGATACAGTGTAGTTTTCAATTTGGTGCATTTTTGATCCACCTCCGTAACTTTTTTGTTTATGAATTTATTTTATTTCTGCAAAAACATTCTTAAGGCACTTTTTTACAAGAAATCGAATGGTGTCCTCAGTTTTTTTGTAAATAATTTGGTGTTGAAGCTATGACATAAGCTTGTATTTTTTCTTATGGACCACTCCCTGTAATTTTATATATTCTGTTTCGAAATTAAATTCTCTTTTCAACCATATATAACACTTGCTACTTTTACCTTTGGAATTTTATTTTATTGTTGTTTTAAAATCTGCTTGATGTATTTTGTAAATCTAGTGTGCCTTGCTTGAAAAATAAAACAATTGCCTACTGTTTAGTAAGTAATTTCTTGGCAAATGTTTTCAGAGGAACGAAATAAAATAATAACAGAACTAAAATAATTATTCAAACGTATAATATGTCGACTAGAACCTAAATAAAAACTGGATAACTCAAAATTAAATTAAACAACACACAACAACAGAAAACAATATACATATAACTTTAACATAACAATCAAACTAAAACTACATTATTAAATCTACTCTTAGCGTGTGCTCGAATTGACCACCATTCAAATTTAAGCATAGCTGACTTCGCTTCCTAACATTATTAACAGCGTTAATCAATTCTACCGCAGGTATGGAGTCGAAAAGCATGTCGCACTGCTGCTTCCAATGCTTCTCTCGAATTTGGATGACTTTTATATGTAAGGTCTTTTATTCTTCCCCAGAGGTAGAAATCTAGGGGCGTGAGATCGGGGGATCTTGCCGGCCAATGCACAAGGCCTCGGTTGCCAAGCCAATTGTCTCCAAATTGTTGGTTCAAAAATGTTGTTATATTTTGTGCATTGTGGCACTGCGCCCTCCGTCTCGCTGAAAGTATACGCTTCCAATCTCCATCAATAACAAATCATCTATAAGAGGCTCAATAAATTGCTGTAATATTTCTCGATACCGCTCTGCTGTAAGGCTACCCTCATATATATAGGGACCAACAAACCTTCCTCTAAAAATAGCGACCCAAATATTAAAACTACAACGGCCTTGATTTTGTATCTCCACTGTAATATATTGATTTTCCAAAGTCCAATTGTAGCAGTTATATCTGTTGAAAATACCAGTGCTGCTTACACACGCTTCATCACTCCCTATGACATTCTGCGCAAAATTTGGGACCTCAGCATTTTCCTAAGTACCACTGACAAAAAACAATCCTAAATTGTGCGTCATCAGGTAGTAATTTGTGGGCTTTTCTCACTCGGTAAGGTTTAAATTTATTCTTTTTTAGAATTCGCAAAGCAGAAGTTTTTGGAACACCTGTAATGTCCCGCAATTCACGTAGCAAAAGACTTGGTTGATTTTAATTTTTTTCCCCAGAACAGTTATTTCTTCTAACCCTATATCTCTATTTCTAGCTTCGTATATTCTGTTTCTCGGTTGTTTGAACGAACCATGGGTTAGTAGGTTATGCTTTAATCGAGGAAACATATCTCGAAAGGGTTGTCTTCTTTCCGCATATTGCTCGAAGTAAAGGTTGCTGGCCGCTTGAGCATCTTCATGTGATTCCCAATAACACTTCAACATGTCAAGTTTCTCGTAGTTTTCATATATATTACAAAAACAGGAGAATCTTTATATATATTCAAAACTCGATTAAAAAAATGTGAACTCAAAACCAAACTTAAAAAGCAAATGTGATTTGAATAGGAAGAGATAATTGTTTGACAGTAGTTGCAATGTTTTGATTTATGTTTCAAGCTTGACATGCTAGATTTAGTCACTTACCTGATCTTAATTATACACAACTCCTCTACAGTATTTTGAAAACAACAATAAAATAAAATTTCAAAGGTAAAAGTAGCAAGTGTTATATATGGTTGAAAAGAGAATTTAATTTCGAAACAGAATATATAAAATTACAGGGAGTGGTCCATAAGAAAAAATAGAAGCTTATGTCATAGCTTCAACACCAAATTATTTACAAAAAAACTGAGGACACCATTCGATTTCTTGTAAAAAAGTGCCTTAAGAATGTTTTTACAGAAATAAAATAAATTTATAAACAAAAAAGTTACGGGGTTGGGTCGAAAATGCACCAAATTGAAAACCACCCTGTATCTTCCAAACAATTCAAGATATTGATGAGCGGTTTTCGCTATTCGAATTTTCACAAAAATCGAGCCCGTAACATTTTAGTTAGTTTTTTTCTAGTTTCTCTAGAAATGGGTGTTTCCTATCAAAAGTGTCCAATTTGGACCACCCGGTACATATTGTGGAGTATTGTCAATTAACAAAGTTTAAAGGAGGGTTTGTAAATATTCATAATTTAACGGACGAAGCTGTATTATGCCTTACTAATCTGAAGGACGTCTGAAGTTAAGTAATATTTTGTATTCTCTGTTTCGATTATCTGTTTTCCCATTATTTTGTTTGCTATTTCTTTAAACTACTATTTTTTTTTCTCGTCATTGTCGTGACTGGCACTTGGACCGGTCCATTATACTATATGTTCTTATTTCATATTACATATGAATATTAAGATGGGTAAGAGTTGGCATGTTTAGGTTTAGTAGATTTCCTAAACCTTGATGCAAATTCTTTGCCAAGACAAACCAATCTACAATTGCACACGGTTTCTGATTAAATAGAAAGAAACAGAGAAAAAAGATCCTGATACACGACTGAAAGAAGCAAAAAGCACTAAGAAACGTCTTTGATAAACAAAAAAGAAAAAGTACTCAGCTTATTTCTACTTAAAAAGACAGCCCAAAGAACACAAAACCTGTTGAAAAAAAAAGAAGAATAAACAGTAAGGTTTTTTTTACGCCTCGACATAGGAAATACATGTAACTATTTTTCTATTGATTGACATGAACTTTTTAAAATTGCACATAGGGATAATATTTCAATAAGCAGACCATGCCGTATTTATGTCAATAATTAAACGCATTAAACTTTTTAACAAAATCTGTTCTATTTTGACGTTTGCTATAAACGAATCGTCAATTTCTGTTTTCTTCCTTCGTGTACATGTTACCAATTCATCACCTAAAACAGAATTTGTAGATATACATATGTATTGATTTATTCACATTTATTGACATACACGGCCTTCACATTAAGATGCATGATTACATCCCTATGTTCAATTTTAAAAAGCCCATGTTAATCCATGTATTTTTCCTATGTTTTGTTGTAAAAGTAGAAGAATCTGATGACTCCGATTTTGACGATTTCTGAAAAAAGGTATTTCCTGATTCAGATATCAGCATTGGAAAAGAAGAAGATATTTTGTGTTGGATGATAAAGAAACTGTGAAGAGTGATTTTGTTCTCGTAAGATTTCCAACAAAAAAGACCGCCAGACTTTATGTTGGACAAGTTTTAGACGTTCTTGACGATTGCAATTTAAAAATTAAAAACTTTTGCTACGTTTGGTATTTCAGTACGTGTATACAAATTGGAAAACATCAAAACGGAATGAATGTTTCAAACTAACTTACATTTAATGGTTATCAAATGGAATACTATTTTTTATAAGATTTTTCTGCTCTTTCTTGTAATCCAACGTTTATTTTACTGATACTCTTAGCGTATGCTCAGAGCACTGGGACGAGGTCATCAAAACGAACCGCATCAAGCATTAACTACAACTTAAGTTTGAGTATTTTGTACAAGTTGGTAGTGCATTCGTGTAGTAACCTATCTTTGAAAAAAAATAACCTAAAGAACCAGCGTACTAATGGAAAGCTACCAACACCATAAGTTAAAACAACTCCCACAGATAATTTTTGTGGCTTTAAGACATTTTTTTGTCTTGAACCATTTATTTTACTGCATTTGGCAATTTTGCAGTTTCAAAAATAGGAATGAGACGGGTAAGTTGCCTCCAAAATTTTTTATAATATGTATACTCTATAAGAGTCCTTCTAGGTAGAGGTGGGATGTATAAACAATCTCCACCTTCACCTAGAAAAGACTATTTATAGAGTACACATATTTTAATAGGAATGAGATTTATTCTTCATTTTTTCTGTTTCTTTTCCATAGCAAAGTTATCATCCTCAGCAGCAAATAGTGCCAGTTCGATTCTAATGATGAATAGGATTAGTTCGCTGCTAATGATGGCAGCTTAGTTATTCAAACACATGTTCAGTTTAAAGTTTTTTGTGCAGTTTTTGGTGTTTCCTCTTTTTACAGATAGTCGTTGTAGTCATCCGTTCACAATCAAGGTCAGTTTATGATTTCTCAAACTTCCCACACATGTTTACACAAAAATAACCATAAAAATTAGTATTTTCACTATCAAAAATAATTGAAAAATATACAAATGAACATTTTTCTGGCACTAGGGAAAAAAACTTTCGCAAAAACAAATTTAACAAATATGTCTAAATTTCAAATTCGGTAACGTTGTTTTGGGCGTGTGTGATGGAAAGAACCCGAAAAGAAAACAATAAAAAACTCATTTTCTTCTGTTAAATGTAGTTCAACGGTATCGCAGACTATTTATACAGCGACTAAAACAGTGTGTGCAAGATCAGCCAAGAAACGCAAGTGCTAATTGAAAAAAGGCGAAAACAAAACAACGGTTCTGCAGCACATCAAAAACTAAGTAAAGTCATAAAAAAGAAATTAAGGAAAGATGTAAGAAACCACAACACCAAGGTGATAAATAACACTATTGAGAAGAATTGCTCTATGAAAATCCTTCGTTCGAAACTTAGCCGTGGCAAGCAAGTAAACACAAAAATGAAAGACAAAAGCGGGCAAATTGTTACGACAAAAGCCGAATTAGCAGCCGTAGTTGAGAGCTATTACACGAAACTGGACAGTTCAACTAAGCCGAAGCCAAACGATTTGAAAAATCGCACAATTTTAAATATTGAGTCGGAAGAGATATCTGACGTGGATAGAACAGAGTTGAAAGAGACCCTGAAAAAAATGAAAAACAATAAAGCTCCGGGTGGAGATGGAATAAAAAATAAAATGTTAAAACTGGGGGGGTGATACGCTGGAAAAGGTTATTCTTGCTCTTTTGAACAAATGTCTTAAGGAAGAAAAGTTCCGAAAGAATGACAAAACAGCACAAACATGGAAAACTATAGACCAATCAGCCTACTTTCGCCCCTGTACAAACTGCTGACCAGAATCATAGCAAATCGCCTCACCAACAAACTAGACTTTTTTATCAGCCTGTGGAGCAGGCAGGATTCAGCACCACTGACCACCTGCAAGCAATACATCATCTAATAGAGAAATGCACAGAATATAAAATACCCCTGTACTTGGCCTTCGTTGATTACGAGAAGGCATTTGACTCCATTGAAACCTGGGCATTATTGGAATCACTAAATAATACAAGAGTTGACTTCAGATACACAAATTTATTAAAAATCATTTATGAAAATTCCACATTGCACGTGAAAATTGATGATGAAGTCAGCACAGACAAAATACCAATAAAAAGAGATGTACGACAAGGGGATCCTATCTCTGCAAAATTGTTTACTGCCGCTCTGGAGGATGTGTTTAAAAACTGTGCTGGGAAAAAATGGGCATTATAATTGACGGAAAGTATTTGAGTCACCTACGCTTTGCAGATGATGTAGTTGTTGTGGCGAGCTCAATAGAGAAACTACAGAAAATGCTTAAGGAGTTAAATCAAAAATCACTCATAGTAGGGCTGAAAATGAATTTAAAAAAGACCAAGTTAATGATTTCCAAGCCAGTAACCACAGAAATACAAGGCCAGATACTGGATAATGTTAAAGAGTATATCTATCTTGGACATAAAGTTAAGCTGGGAACTGCGAATCAAGGGGTAGAAGCAACAAGGCATTCGGTAAACTAAGCTATATTCTAAAAACCAAAAAACCCTATAAACCTAAAACGAAAAGTGTTTAAATCATGCATTCTCCCAGTGATGACGTACGACCTGGAAACGACTGCAATTACAAGAGCCATAGCCAATAGCCTGGCTTTCACACAAAGGGCTATAGAAAAAAGTATGCTCGGAATCTCTTTGAGAGATAGAGTAAGAAATACTGAGATTCGTAGCAGTCACAGACGCGATGCGGCGTATAGCTTCGCTTAAGTGGCAATGAGAGGGGCACGTTGCAAGACAAGATGATGACAGGTGGCAAAAGAGAATACTTAATTGGAGGTCGAGAACAACAACCCGGAGCAGAGAAAGAACACAGAGACGCTGGACAGATAATCTACGCGATGTGGCAGGTCAAACCTGGTGGATAGTAGCAAGAGACAGAGAAAGATGGCGTAACTTGGAAGATGCCTATGTCCAGGAGTGGATTGAAAGTGGCTAAAAAGAAAATGTAGCACCTTTATTTCACCCTGCAGAAAAAACCAGAAACATCCAAAATAAATACTATGCCTGTTGTTGACAAGAACATAGTTTTGAGGAATCATGTTTAATTATTACCTCCACAATACGGCTTTCTGAACTTCATTTACTTATTAGATCCCCGTGTATAAATTATTCATAAACATGATATAAATAACAAATAATTGAAAGCTGATAAATTATGTGACTTTCCTTGGACTTTATAAGGTATAAATCATATTTGATTAAAATGTGTTTGATTGCGCAAACAGTAAAAACTAATAAATTGGAATGTAAAGTTATATTCTCAAAGGGACAAGCCGTAATCTAAACTTACAATCTTATGAAATATTAAATCGTACCACAATTATGAAGCAGATGACAAAGCTCTGAAGTTTTTATTGACAAGCAAGTGCCCGACGAGGTAATAAAAGCGAATTAGTAAATTATAAATAACTCGTTTTCTAGATCAATGTTGATACAAAACCGTAATAAAACATAATGAAAAATTACATTTATTAGCGCGTTTCAAAAACATTCTAAATAAATAAGAAAACCAAAATACTTCCTTCCGTTTGCCAACTTCAATAATCAACAGATTGTGTCCTCGATCCTGAGATATGCCCCAAATATAAGAACACCATATGTTGATTCATGTTTAATTATACAGTTTCAGTAACTGTCTAGACTAAAATTCTAACGTTGAGTAATTCTGAAAAATATTCCATTTATTTAAGTTTTATGACTTCTTCATTAATTTATTTTATGACTGTTATACATATAAAACTGATTTAAAAAGATTTTGCATTGTGTTCTACTGACATTAATTGTTATATACCTATATAACTGCATCATTTTTAAATCCAAAATAAAAATTAAATTTAAATTACGTCGCCCTTAGTACGCGCATGTAAAAATACGACACATTTTGAAAGGTTGACATCCCAACATTACGTGATTAATTACTACATATAAAAAGATTAAGTGCAACATAAAAAGGAAATTAATATCAACGAGTTTCTTTTTTTAAAAATGCTAATTTTTAGCATGGGACAATTTTTTATATTTTATGGCACTATTATTCTAAATTTCATTTTTACACAATAAAATAATGAATTTTATATATTTTTCATCTAATTAATCAGCACTATAATTTCCGAATTTAACGTTTATAAGTAAAAATAACTGACCCCTACCATCGTTAACGCAAATCTAAAGAAAACTTATCTCGAGAAATTCATTAGGTATATAATTTCACTTATCCTAATGAGTTTGGAAAGATTTTACTTTGAAATAATGAGATTACTCAACTATACACAAAGATTCCTTATGAATGATGGAGATAATTTACTTGAAAGGAAAAAAATGAAATGAAATTGAAAAAAATTACTAAAATTATACTGTGATATCATGGTTTCAAAGATTAAATGTAGGCAGTTGGAATAATGGTGTTAGTGATCTCATACGATAGCGGTCCATTCTCTGATTGATATAATCAACATTTCAACCAATTAACCCACGCTTAATTTCATTTCATAGACTATAGTCGTTTATAAATTAACAAACTTACAACGGAAGCATATTTAAACGTAACCCTTTTTAAATGTATTTCACAGCCACAACCTTAAAGATTTATTTACGAAGTTAACGGTAACATCAATCACTTCTTTTCTTAATAGCTCTACCAATTAATGAAGACAGTAATGAATAGTGAAAATAAGGCAAAGAAAAGGGTCACAACAGAAAAATACTTGCAGTTATTTGTCTAATTCAGTATGGAGAAAAAAGCGTTTCATTCGGGAGTTGCAGGTTAGAAGATTTTCATCAGAAAATTTGAAATTCAACTCAGGCTAGTAGATAGTAGTAGATACGCATTTATTTGAATAAATGTTATACAATTTCTGGCAATACCATTCTTCCAACCCATTCGATTCTTTTTCAAATTACACAACCCCTATTCAGAAAAATTTGTTAATTTGTATTTAGTCATCTCGGTTAGCGTACTGCCTCAAAATTCCTATATTTTTAATTACCCAAAATAAAAATGCCTCAAAAGTTGTACAAAAGCATGTTCAAGTACTCAAGTAATAATTAAAAAACAAACGTTCCCTCAGCTCACAAAAATATCTAAAAGGTATGAAAATCAGATAAATATCAGATCACCGCTAAAAAATACAGCGTTGTCATTTAAGACAAAGCTACAGCAACTACAAAGTATCTAGGACATCACCACAAATAAAAAAAACCTGGTCAAAACGATAGCTTTTATAAAAATAAACTTCTAAAAAAAGTTGTCCAAAAATTGCATTGTGCAAAAGAGCGCTATTCCAAATTTTTTAGTTATGTAGTGCATTAAATAGATGAAGCTGGAATAAAAAAATAAACTGTTTGCTTCTTACAGGCAATGAAAATTTTAAATGCCTGTATCTTTGTTTGATGCCCGCGAGAATTTAATTAATTTGCCGTGTTTTCATGTTTCTCACTCCATTACTCGCAAACTAAGGATCAAATAAAAAAAAGTATTCTTTACAAATTAAAGAGCGAGGCTTTTTGATTCCAATAGCGCTTTTAAAAATATTTAATATAAACAATAACGTATTTTTATATTATGACTAAAGAATACCATAACGTAATGCAAAAGAAACTAAACGAAGAAAGAATCTTGCGAGGCCTGAATGTTAACAATAATTCTTTAGAACAGAGAAGTGACTTTGTCATCTTCTATCGCACTATTCATTACAAAAAAATATAGTATTGTATCAGTTAGAACCCTCCCCTACCAAAAAGACTAAAATGTCAATATTAACTACAACTCTGCACACAACAAGAAAAAAATTACTAAACTACTTTATTCCAAAAGTGAAAGTATTTACATGGCAATTACTAAATCGAGATCGATAGTTTTTTGTGTATATAGGTCGTTACAATTTTTCCCCTCATCAAATCAGCTGAAAAGTTTGTAAGCTGACACATAGATGGCGCCATTAGAATTTCAGTTAACACCAACCTTCAAACAGTACGTGTGGAAATTGAATAATTAATTCGTGAGTTGTATCATTTTGAGTGGCGCTATTTTTAAAACAATGGGTAAAAAAGAATTTCGTGTGTTGGTGAAACACAAGGGGTGAAACATTGGTGTTTGGCGGGAGAAAATACCGTTGAAGCAAAAACTTGGCTTGATAAATATTATCCAAACTCAAAAATCAACCGTAGAGAAGTGGTTTGCTAAATTTTGTCGTGGCGAAATGAGCACCGAAGGTAATGAGGTAGTGGACGCCCAAAAGAGGCTGTTACGGACAAAAACATAAAAAAAGTCCATAAAATAATTTTGAATGACCGTAAAGTAAAGTTGATGAAGCTAGCCAATACTGTAAAGATATCTATCAAACGTGTTGGGCACATCAGGCAGGCAGAAAGCTCTGTGCAAAGTGGGTGCCGCGCGAGCTCAAAATGGATCAAAAACAACAACGTGTTGATGACTGGGAGCAATGTTTAAACTTTTTCAACCGCAATAAACTTTCGTGGATATGTGACAATGGATAAAACATGGCTCCATCACTACACTCCAGAGTCCAATCGGCAGTCAGCTGTATCAACAAGACCAGAAAAATCCACCCCAGAACATTGAAAAACGAAACAGTCGGCTAGAAATCAAGACAATGCACTGTGTCACAAAAAACTAATGCGTTTGCCTACAATTGCTTCTCGATGTACCCTATTCTAGAGATTTGACCCCCAGTGACAATTTCCTGTTCACAAACCTCAAGAAAATGCTCGCTAGAAGAAAATTCAGCACTGACGAAAAAGTAATCAAAGAAACGGAAGCCTATATTACGGTTAAAATATCGTATGTACTACAAAAATGGTAACGAAAAGTAGAAAAATGGTTGAAATCGGTAACTAGTTACGAAAGGTAGAAAATCAGTTGGTATTTCTCAAACCATGTTTACTGTTTGAGGTTATATCCATAACAACCGTTTAGCTTTTTTTAATTTATATACAGGGTGGCCAAAAATATAGGTCTACTACGCTACTAAGCATAAAAAATTTTCTTATAAACTCTTGTTCAGTTGGGCTTACTTAAAGAGTTACGGCCCTGTAAAGTTTTTTCTTTAAATCATTTCCGAGATAATAAGAAAAAGCAATTTTAAATTGAAACTTTACAGAGCCGTACCTCCTATAAATAAGCCCAACTAACTAAGACTCCTAAGAAAAATATTCCTAACTTTTATACTTAGTAGCGTAGTATAGTTTACGACCTATATTTTGGACCACCCATATACAATATATACAATGGGAATATGTTAATATGATAAGCACGTTTACTCTATTTTTGACAAAACTAGAACTTGTATGTAACACTCAACGAAACATGATTTTTTAACTCATGTGACATTGCGGGACGAGCGAGCGAGGTCCCGCAATTATCCCATTCGTTACAAAACTCATGCTTTCGCCACTGATTACATAAATAGCTATTTTATTCGATTGTATCATTAACAACTCTTTCTCAGTTTGAATCTCTGGACGAAAACTAACTAAATAACTAAATTTGTTTATTTCTATATTATTTGAGACATCAACTAATTAACACGAAGAGCCAAGGATTAAACAACACAATTTGAACGAATACGGTGATAATAATTAACTAACCATCCAAGCTTCAAAATAATAATTACTACTTTTGTGAGTTAAAACCTACACAGGGTGGCTAAGCGAAAACGAAACGGCAGACATGTCGGGTTCGTAAAGATTTTGAACAAAAAACGCTCGGACACGTCAATTTAGATTGCTAGGTGGAAACATTTTCAGAGTATAATACCACTCCTATCTGTCATCCCTTAGCAAGGGTGGAACTAACCTCAAAAATTTTAAATGGAATAGTGGGTTGAGTTATACCTTGTTTGAAAGGTCTTTTGATTCTCTTTACGGCTATACCTAGTTTAAAAGATTTTACTTCAGCGGTTCTCAAACTATTGACTATTTTAACATTGCCGAACTGTTACATACCTGAAAACAAATCATAGGGACCATAACAAAATCTAAAACCAAGTTTCTAAGTTTATAACTCATTTTTTTTACATATCACCTAATTTTGCAGAGGACGTCAATTTAATTTAAAACGTTATTTATTAACTAAGAAAAATGCCAACAGTTAACTGTAACGGCATGTGTGTGTTAAAGTGCAAAGCGCTATCTAAGCGATAAGCTTTAATGCTTGTAGCACACGTTGCCGATAAAGCCAAGATAACTTGTACAGAAGTACACGCAACAATAGAACACCTGATGCAGCATTTGACTCTTATTGTGAGCTCATCAGAGGTGTATACTTAAGTGCGGTATACGACTGTACAAGACGGCGGTTGGTCTTTTAAGCTCTCCTGGAGCAATGAACATAAGTAAAATGTGTGTCTTGCGACATCTCGGCAACGTGTTTTACAAGCATTAAAGCTATCGCTTATATGGCGCTTTGCACTTTAACACACACATGCGTTACAGTTAACTGTTGGCATTTTTCTAGTTTATACTATTCATACGTGTCAATGTTTACACGAGATGTCGCAAGACACACATTTTACTTATGTTTATTTATTAAGTTAATTTTTAGTCATTTTGTTAGGTTTAATGTAAAGCAAAAAAAGTCTTTGATGTTTAGTGGTGGAATTATGTACAGGGTGGGTCACGATGATGGTTGACGTTTAAGGAAAATTAGACATAAAATTTTTCTGAAAATTTGGTTACTTGCACAGCTAGCCCTGATCTATCGATTTAAAATATTTTCAACGTTGCAACGTTGCCGCTCATATAGAAATGTGACAACAACTTTGATATTTCAAATGAGACACTCTGTATATTATTATATTTTCGGATTTTACATTGAATTTGTGACGGATTTTCATGGAGGTACTATGTACCAAAAATTGATAGTTTCCGACTTATTCAATTTTTCTGAAAAAACAAATGACGATGAGACGGCATTTTAAAAAACCATATCTTTGATATTTGTCAGCCTAGGGTAACAAAAATTCGTATAACTCATCACTAAATCTCCTTTTTGCAGAAAGTTTGATCAGATTTCATTTTCCTCCTAAGGGTGTTCATGAAACTCACTCGATCTTCCTCAAATTCAAGTCAGTATAAATCACTAATTTTAAATGTAACAACCCGTATTTTCTTGACTCATCTGAAAGCTGGAGTAATTATCTTTCATATAATAATAGGGTTCCCTATACCCAAGTGCATTATTTTTCGTGTTATTCACACCTTTATGAGTTTTGAAACATACGAGGTAGATCATTTAGTTCATGTGGAGACGAGAATGAAATCTGATCAAACTTTCTGCAAAAAGAATATTTAGTGATGAGTTATAGGAATTTTCATTACCATAGGCTGACAAATGGCAAAGATATGGTTTTTTAAAATGCCGCCTCAGCTGTCATTTTTTTTCCAGAAAAAGTGAATAACTCGGAAACTAGGTATCAATTTTCGTTACATAGTACCCCCATAAAAATCCTTCACAAATTCAATGTAGAATCTGAAAATATAATAATATACAGAGTCTCATTTGAAATATCAAAGTTGTTGCCACATTTCCATATGAGCGGCAACGTTGCATCGTTGAAAATATTTTAAATCGATAAATCAGGGCCAGCTGTGCAAGTAACCAAATTATCAGAAAAATTCTATGTCTAATTTTCCGTAAACGTCTAACAAACCATCATCGTGACACACCCTGTACAATACTTTTATAATCTCACATATAAAAAATGTTCAAAAACATGTAATATTTCAATAAACTGCAATCATCAGTTATGAATAAATTTGATATGTCAATTTTCAAAGATAGTGTGCGTTTTTTCACCAATCAGAGCAAAGGAATAAAATGATACATCTGTATGAAAAGTCTGCTATCAGTGTTCGTACACATTCATGTAAACAGTTACTTACTGAAGTGGGCGTAGAAAAATTAAATTAAAATACAAAATGCCATATACGAGTAATATGACTTCTATGCAAATACGATGGTTTTATTAAGACGTGACCATTAAAAAGTGTATACATTTAGTTCAGTGATAACAGTAATCAAAAATATCTACAACTCAATCAACAGATATTTATTACAGTTTAACGCTAATGGTGGTGCATAAAATTATTACGAACAATGATTTCAGGATTTGATTTCGTAAAAAGTAAATTTCATTTTAATAAAAATCTAGAAATAGTAGTAATATGTAATACTTAATCAACATCTAGGTATAATTTTATAATTTTTAAGACAAAATATACTGTTATTTTTATTTCCAATTTTTATATTAATGGTAAGAGTGTATACTATAGTAAAATGCTATCAGCATTTTAAACAACAATTTCCGAAAATTAATTTGAATTAAACACAAATACCGAAACATAGAAACTTTGACTGACAAGAATATATAGCGTGTTTAAAAACCAAACCAACAGTTTTACCAACCAAAAATTAATTAAAAAATTAAAAATTACCTGAAGCCGTTTTGGAAAGGTCTAATTTTTACTGTTTTTTTAAATTAAACTTCAACACGCTCTAGACCGGTAACGAAGCGTTTGCGGACCTATGTTTATAGGAACTTTGTTGTATAAAATGACCAGGGCAATCACCCCCTTTAATATTGCCGCATCTTATTTAAAACCCTGTAAAAGTTCTTAACACTGTTGTTATTAATTATATGTATATCAAAGACACAACAAGTTTAGTAAAATATTGAGGAAGTAATAAACTTTAGTTATTCTCTGTTACGAGGGTAATCAAACGAAATTGTTCAGTTAATGCGGTTTAAGTACTATAAAATGTTCTTGAATAATTAAATTATTTATGACATTGAAAATTATTATGAAAGTAATGTTACTCAAATTTTATTATTAACAGCCTTAATAAGAAGTGACAATTAATGATCTCTTGTAAGACACGAAAATAACACAGATATGATATTAAAATTTTAAGTAATAAAGTAGTTGTATTCTAAGTAATAGAATAGTTGTTTATGTAACTAGTGACAAAACTCATGATTTTTGTAACTAATGTTTCGTATAACCCAATATTATTTATGAAAAATAATATAAACGTACATATTTCCAAATATAGACATTATATTTTATATAATAATTAAATTCAAACTAAATTTGTGTTACCTGGGCTACGTGTTTCAAAACAATATATTTTTCGCAACTAGTAACGACAAGTTTTGCTTACTTTATTTGTCAAAATTACAAAAATGATATTGAGTACGTTAAATAAACATCATACACGAACAATAAATTTAAAGTTACATTGAATAATCACAAAAAAAGAAAATTAATAGGTACATTCAAAAAACTAAAAACCGGAGCGAATCTCAAGATTGAAATACCAAAATGTGTTCTTTGAAAGTGTGTATGCTAAAAATAGAACTGATACATCCAATCTCGATTTTCTTTATATACTACTATAGTGGTGCGGGTCTTTTATGTATTACATTAAGGATAAGGAATAAGAGGATCTTTATAGGTAACATCCTATAAGTTAATAAGTAAAACCGTCATATTCTAATTACCGCTAGAAATTCATAAAATTTAAACTTCGGCTTCTGTAATTATAGGGATGAAAATGGTACTGAAAGAGCTGGTTGTTACATAACCGTTTTAATGAAGATCGGGAATATTACATTTCACTTTCGAGCAAAAAGCTAACGTTAAGACTGGGCCAAGGTTGCACGCAATGAGAACGCGCAATATAATTCGATGTTTTATAAAAAAAAGCTACGTCAAATGTTTTGATTAATCATTCACTACAATCATAAAATTTGAATTTATAATTACTATAGATGAAAGATTACCGGCTATTAACGTTTGTTAAAATTCAGAGAGTTTCGTTTCGCTGTAATTAAGTTGCGCATTAAATTTAAGATCTAGACCGAGTCTTCGAAATTCAACATTTACTTGTTGCAGAAAATTAAATGCAATGCAATATAAGTATTTTCTGTCAAATAGAGTATTCTGAATTTCTGTCAAATTGGTTTATCATTCGCTTAATTAACTCTTCTGATACTTATTTCGATAAACCCTAAAAACAGAGTGCATACGTAAAATAATTGTTTCCTAGTTATATAGTTCGACTTTTAATATTGCCTTTAAAAAGTAGGTTTTTTCAAAATCAGTTTGACCATTCTTTTAGGTTCCCCACGGCCTACAATTTAAAATATTTTCAATTTTCTAAAACATATATTTTTTATTTGTTATTCTGAATTTACGTAAAACTATTAGTACAGTAAATAGCAGTGGCGGCTCGTGGTCAATCATACTGGGAGGTCAAAATTAATTTAAAAAATAGACATACTTAAAAAATATAAATAACTCAAATGCACCGCAAAATTTTATACAATCTACAATTCTGTTCAAAATATAGCGATTTTTCGAAACATTCTCATTAAAATCTCTAAGGGATTTTCTGTAAGCATTGTCTAGCTGTGTACAAATATCAACATTTCCTACGGTTGCAAAATTTACCGAGCATTTCATGTGTTCTGCAGACGAAGCATGTTTTTTTATTTCCTCTTTTAAATGTTTTAAATCTCTTACACCGGATTTGCACTATAGCGAGTCTGACGAGTCTTTAGAAAATAATAAACAAACAAAACAGTAAAATACATTTGATACTTCACAACCACATATCCAGTTAGCTAAATCGTACATTACCTTGCGAAAGTTTCGATGAACATCTTTATTTTTGTCTTTGCTAGTTTGTCGTAAACTTAGTTCTGGCAAAGGACGACCATTTGCCTTGAACTCAACTAATTTTGTAAAATTAAGTTTGTTAGCACTTTTTAGTTGTTTAATTTTCTGCACTACCAACATTTTCTATTATAGCGCATGCACACGCGAATCAAAAATAGTATTTTTACAAAACAACACAACAACAGTAAAACATATCAATATAAATTCTTAAATTGATTTAAAACATGCGAAAATCGAATCAAAAACCGAGCGTAGTTGTACACCCTATACGAAGTCAACGTAAACTGCGGGATCCGGCTCATGACCCAAAGTTGATTATTGTTTCGGACGTTTGCGTTTATTCGGGCGCTGCACGTTTTTCAAGTTTTTCCGGGTAGATCTAATTCAATGAGGACAATTCGCACCGCCAGCCCAAGGTTGAAGAGGATGAATTACTAACGACGGCCGATAAATTTTAAGTTATTGTACTTGCGACTTAATTACCTATTTTAATAAAACACGTAATAATGAATATTTTTTTATATATTGTCAAAATTTTTGAGAGGTCATTGACCAAATGACCATATGGACTAGCCGCCACTGGTTTTGACAAAAATAATACATAGTAGGATACTGCATGTGCCATTAATTGTAAATTGTATAAAGTACCTTATATTCATGTTTTATACCGAAAATGAATTGTCATTTAAATGCAAAAAAGTGGTTTTTCTCAACTTTTTTTTCCTGAGTGAAAAGTAATGAACCAACATTAATGGTGTAAAAAGAAAAGTAGAGAATAAAAATACAAATAAAATGAGCACCAACTCGAGTAGATCAGGTAATAAATTTCCGAGAAAAATCGGAAAAAGTGAAATATTGTGTATTTCTTTTGAAATTAGTAAAATCGTCATTTTTTAAGATGTAGCATAAATCTTTCAGGAAATAGGAGCTAATGATACGTACTTAGTGTGTGCAAATTCCTGCAATTGTAGGGCAATTAGTTTATGCTAAATTGCGATTTAATTTTTTTAAAGCAATATATTCAATCGAGGCTGAAAGTGAAACAGAAAGGAACAAAATGTATATTCTCATTTTTTGATAAAATGATATTTAACATGCAAAAAATGCATGCAACGATGACTTAAAATGACCAAGTGCGAGAAAACGGAGGCGTAGTGGGAGTACCCGTCCTCAGCGCGCCTATATAAATCGCAGTCCCCTCAAACGGCGCTAGCGGACGGGTACCCCCCCTACTCCGCCGTTTTCTCACCGACTTTGTTATTTTAAATAAAATGCCCCAATTTTTATTTTCGGTTTCTGCATAAAATTTTACGTCGTCTACTACCAGGTTTGGCCTACTTAAAAAATAATTTCAAGCGTTAGCAACCAAAATTTAAATTTACTGAATAATTAATATTTCATAAAACATAAAAGGCAGATAAGCAAAACTTCTACAACGGTTAAACATGGTATTGGACTATATTTTCAGTATTAGAGATTTTTGAAATTTATTTCTAGGAGTGGTCCGGGAGTAATGGTAATTAAGAAAATTAAAATTGTCAAGGAATCAATTTTTTAAATTGCAAGGGAATTTTTTTATATTTTCATTCGATGCAGAATTTAATTACCTATCCGCTAATATATCATGTTCCAAACCCAAACTATGTAGGTACTGTTCAAATAATATTCGCAAAATCTGTGTGAATGTGAATATTTTAGATGCAAGGCGTAGTATGCTAGTGTAGGCTTTGGAATAAACCTTTGTTAAAATTGAATTGTAATAGTACACTGTGCATTTTATTCTACTCAAAATGTATGTATGTGTTATAACATGTTTTAATTCTAAAATAAACTTTAGTAGGTGAAGTATTAGTGGCAGTAGAGAAAGCAGTTGAAATAGACCAAGCCCAGAAATAATCAATCTGGATAAGAATGTCTCCACACATCCATCTAAAACAACTGATTTATTAGTCAAATGAAATATACAGGGTGGTCCAAAAATATAGGTCGCAAACTAAGCATAAAAAGTTATGAAAATTTTTCTGATAAACTTTTGTTCAGTTAGGCTTACTTAAGGAAGTACGGCCCTGTAAAGTTTCAATTTAAAATTGGTATTTTCTTATTTCAGAAATGAGTTATAGAAAAAATCTGAAAATTTATATGGTAAAATACGTTAATATGATACACAATTTATTAAAGTTTTCAAAAAAATATATTAAGCAGTAGTTTAGAAACCGGAGTAGCTGTGAGGATATTATTAAAAAAATGTAAATCTTAGAAATTTCAATCACCCTGTACAGAAATTTGAAAGAAGTACTTCATTACGGACAAAAAAGTGTTTTTCGTTAATGTGATATTTTTCGAGAAAAATCGTGTTTTTGTTTTCCGTTAGATTTGAAAGCAAAATACAAATTTTTAATAAATAATAGGAGGTTTTCTAAATTAAACAACTGCAATTGTTTTGATAATCGTAGTTGTATTTTTTATTTCATTTTTATAACATAAATGTTGATAAAAAAGTTAAAATGTTCAAAATCATGGCATGCGTGGAGTCACAAGGGCAACATTTTGAGCATCTCTTGTAAGATGTAAATGTAATAAAATTTTGAGTTTTACACTTTTTTTTCAATGACAACTTGATCATTATAATTTTTGATGCGAAAAAACAGACATTAAAGAAAACGACTTTTCTCAAAAAATATTATACTAACGAAAAAATTGAAAGAACACTTTTTTGTTCGTAATAAATTGCTTATACCAAAATTCGTACAGAGTGATCAAAATTTCTAAGATTTACAATTTTTTTAAATAACAACCTCACAGCTACCCCTGTATCTACGCCACTGCTTAAGTTTTTTTTAAGATTATTAAATTGTGTACCATAATGACATATTTTACAATATAAATAATCAGATTACATCTTTAACTCATTTCTGAGATAATAAAAAAAACCAATTTTAAATTGAAACTTTACAGGGCCGCCTCCTTATGTAAGCCCACATGAACAAAAAATTATAAAAAAAAATTTCATAACTTTTATGCTTAGTAGCGTAGTATAGTTTGCGGCCTATAATTTTTGGACCACCCTGTATATGAAAAACTTTACTATAAAGAAAGAAGCAGAACAAATAAATATAAAAACATGTTGCGAAATATGAGAACTACACTAAAGAAACAAGAACAATATTATCGGTAGAACAAAACAAACATATGTCAAGTTTATTTAACAAGGATCAATTAATGTCGCTGAAAAAAAACAACCAAAAAATCTAATAAATTTATGAAATGGTCTAATGAAACATTGAAAAAATCATTAAACTTGAAATTTTGTTGTGAAAATAATGGTTATGAAGAATTATTAAAACAAGGCTCTCCATTGCCCTCCACAAGAACATTGAACGCAGACTTCAAAGTTTAAAATTTGAATCTGGAATTTTTCATAAAGTTTTTTCATTTTTGGAAATTCAAAATTCAAACTTTTGAAACTTATCAGAAAGATTGCGTTTTGGTGTTGACCGAAATGGCAATTAATCCAGGTAATATATTTGATTCTTCGTTAAACAAATATTTTGGCGACGTAACCTTACCACAGTATACTGGAAAGGCTACACATTTTTACTCTAGGGGGTATATCAATTCAGTAAATGGTGCTGCTTTAAAAAACATGGTTAAGCAAATTTTTCAAAAATCATTAAAACCAGGGATTGTGGCGAAGTTGGGATGTTTCCAGAATACTTAAGTACTGCTTGGTTTCTGGATTAACTTCAAAGATTTTTTTTAATGACTTCAAGACACCCAGCCAGTGCTCTAAACAAATGTAATATTAAAATTTAAAATAAGTCCATTCAATTTCTTAAAGATTTTATGGATCTGATTGTCAAAATGGAAGTGGGCCTTAAAAAAATATGGAAATCATCACATAGTGGTGCATTAATTTCGACTAATATGGAGTTTCATTATGCAACGATTTTATATGTACAACAATTAAAATAAAAATTACAATTGGTTAAATTCGAAAAACAAGTACCAGAAGTTACACGCAATTCGTCAGATATGTGAACATTCGAAGCTCGCGAAAATGATGAAGCAGTAACAGTTTCATTCAATTTCTTTCTTTTTTCCATCTGGATGTTTTCCTGATCTTCTCCACCTACTAGCAACTTGCAGATTTTCTTTTTATTCTCTAAAATATCATCAACGTATCCTTCAGCTACATTTGAGGATTTCCAGGTATGTCTTTTTATAACCGACATATCAACTCCTGCATTGGCTAATAAAGACGCTGAAGTTCTTCTAAAGCAATACCCAGTATATTCTTTTGCATTTGGGCGTTCCAAAAATTTGCAATTTTACTTGAGAAACCACCGAAGGTATTGATGCCCACTGGTTGCATGGTACATTTTCCCTTTTTATAATTTATAAAAATCTGGCATGAAGAGTATGAGATGGGCGCAGTGCTGCATATTTGCGAACCATATCCACCAAGTTTAGGTCTTTGATATTTCCTTTTGTTACTGTGAACTCACGAGGCACTTTTGTTTTAGTGATCTGCAACATAATTTTCATAAATTCTCCTAAATCTTCTACATCATTTACTTTTAAATTGAGTAATTGTTGCCTCCGACAAACCCCCGTAATTCCTATTATTATAACCACCTAAAAACAAGAAATAAATAGTAAGCAAACTTATACCAAAAAAAACTCTACTTTTTGCATTAAGTAATCTTCATCATTTGCTGTTGTAAGAAACGTTTCAATATTTTTCTTACTGAAGCTTTTGGATTTCTTCACTTTGTCGTTTCAAAAATGCGATTAAATTTGTGTATTTACTCAAATCAAGGTTTTTGTTGATTGAAATCATGGTTCTTAACATGGAATATACACTCCACAACATTGAGGGCTTCACAATTTTTGTTTTTTCAAGGAAGTACGCCAACATCACTTTCTGATTAATGCAATTTACTTTTTGTTTAAACCTCTATCTTCGAAACGGCTGTATGTTGTCTCGTAAGCGACGCGTGATTTCTGGGGGATTAAATTTGAGACGGCCTCTTGTGCAGCAGCTTCAATACGCTCTAGAGCGTTTTCTTCTTCTGAATCACTCATTTTTTGTTCCAAAAACAGTTACATAATCGTAAACTTTTAAAAATGCGACAATCTTCAGATCGTTTTCGTTGTTTATTATAAAAATGACATTAACCAACCAAATATTTTCAGCCACCTGTCTTTTAAATTCAATTTATTCGCGGTAAAAATTAATTAATATTTTACTTAAATTTTGACAAAATTGTAACAAAGTCTTGTATACAACTCGTTGCAATACTTCGCTTTAGTACCAAATGCAGTCCAGGTAAAAAACAATTTAAAACTAATTTGTATATCTCATTTCCTCAAGTAGCTACGCGGAAGATGATAGAGAATTTTCATCTGGTTTTTTGAATACAATTCCAACTGAAACCTATACATATGATAAAGTTGTGCTTCCTGCTACTATCAAAAAATTGCGAATTGAATTCATTGTACGAGGGCAGTTTGGAAATGATCTAGCGGTTGACAGATGGCGTTACTTGAAAACGAATTCCTTTCGGCTTTAACATTTGCTATCCAATACATGACGTCTGTTAAAATTTCAAACAAAACAATCTATTAGTTTGATTTTTGCAGACGCCAGAAGCAAACAATTTTTGTGTTTTCGATAAAATGGAAAAAGTCGAATATCGTTCGGTGATTAAGTTCCTTCACAAAAAAGGGAAAACCAATGCAGAAATCAAAGCCGATTTGGATGAAGTTTATGGCGAGTCTGCACCATCGTTAGCAACAGTAAAATTTTGGAAAGCTGAATTTGTTCGTGATCGTACGAGTGTCTTCGATGAACCATCCACCGGGAGGCAAAATGAGGTCACTACGCCAGAAATGATCAATAAAGTGCACGATAGGATTATGGTAGACCGTCGAATCAAGCTCCGTGAGATATCTGAGGCTTTAAACATTTTATGTGAACGTGTTTGGAACATCGTACACCAACATTTGGCAATTAAAAAGCTTTCCTCACGATGGGTCCCAACGTGTGATGATTTCGCAGAAGCTTTTGGAGCAGATCCAGCATGATCGGAAGGATTTTTTTCGCCGATTTGTTACCGTTGATGGAACCTGGGTGTATTACTACACACCGGAACCCAAAGAACAGTCAAAACAGTAGCGCAAGAGCGGCGAAGAGCCACCGAAGAAGGCAAAGACCACTCGGTCGGCCGGCAAAGTGATGGCGACTGTTTTCTGGGATGCGAAAGGCATAATTCATATCGACTACTTGAAAAAAGGAAAAACAATTACTGGCGCGTACTACGCAGCATTATTGGACCGTTTCAATGTCGAATTGCGCCAAAAACGCCCAGGTTCGGCACGTAAAAAAGTGCTCTTTCACCAAGACAACGCACCGGCGCACAAGTCGGCATTCGGCATGGCAAAATTACACAAATTGGGCTACGAATTGATCAACCACCCACCGTATTTTCCAGATCTTGCAGCCATCGACTTTTTCCTGTTTCCAAACTTAATAATGATGGCGGGTTAAAAAACCAATCTATAATAAATTTGCTAAATTGACATTATTCAAAAGGTTTCGAGAACATCCTCTATTTTTTTTTGTAATGAGACATTATTTAGCGGTTTTTTATACAGGGTGTCTCACCGTTATTTTATTTTAAATGGAAGACCCTATATATTATTGCATTTTCGGATTCTACGTCAAGTTTAGGGTCACTTTCTACAACATTCCCTGTAGCTATGAAATATTTATAATTTTTTCGGGATTTCCATATCGGGTTAATTTTGGTTTGTTATAAAGAAAATGGACTATAGCAATCGAAGATGTGTCCATAGATTAAAAAATGTAATACTAAGTGTTTCATATTTGCTGTTTGACATATTCAAAGAGCAATAACTATTTTAAGTCAAACAGAACACCCTGTATTTTTTTACTCTTTCGGAAGCAGGTTGAAATTCTCTTTCATAATCATATTGTTAGGATTACGGCTACTACTTTTGGAGATATTCGCAGTTTTCTACCAGGCGTACCAGATTTGTTATCGAATTACTCATGATTAGTATTATTTGAGAAACATAAAACTGTGAATTTGAGATAACCCAATAAATTTTCAAATCAAATATCTCTAAAAGTAGTAACCGTAATGGTAACAATGCTTATATGATTTCAAAGAGAATATCAACCTGCACTCTACAGAGTAAAAAAATACAGAGTGTTCCATTTAACTTAAAAAAGTTATTGCTCTTTGATGATGTCAAAATGTAACAGCAAATATGAATACTTAGTATTACATTTTTTAATTTATGGACACGTCTTTGTTTGCTGTAGTCCATTCTCTTCATACAAACCAAAAGTTAACCCGATATGTAGTTCCCGAAAAAAGTGACTTCCGTGAAGTTTTCCATCTGTGAAATGTTTACTAAAAAATTAATATCTCGAAATCTATTACTCTTACAGAGAATGTTTTACAAAATGACCCTAAAATTTGACGTAGAATACGAAAATGTAATAATATGTAGGGTGTTCTGTTTAAAATAACGAAGTTGATGTCGACTTCTGGTACAACCGGAAGAGTTAGAAGAGTGAAAATATTTTAGTTGAGTTTGCCCTATTGGTTTTAGTCATTCTCCAAATTTTTTCGATACGTATACTTCTCCGTATACGGCTAATGGCGGTTCCTGCTGAGACACTCTGTATATGGAAAGTATTTTTCGTAAATATTTTCCAATTGTATCAAACCAAAACATAAACTTAAAGGAATTTTTTGTAACCGCATGTGTACTATAAATTTAGTTTTACCAAACTTCCATAAGCTTAAATCCATAATTGTCACAAGATTTGTTATTTTTCGATTAAAAAAACCCAAAAAAAACTAAGTCTACGGCAAAAAACTCTCCAGTAAATCTGTTGCTGGATATGTAATTTAAAATGATGGTTCAATTTAAAACATTAAATTTGTATTTACTTTAAACGATATTTAACAAATTAATTGAAAAAAATTAAAATTAGTTTACTTTATATGCCATCTGTTGAAAAACGGTTGTCCCTATCAAGTATTGAAGGGTCTTAAGTACTAAAAAGAGTGTTGTCCTGTTGAAATTACTATTAATAAATAAATACTTGATATTATCTTTTGTTTTAATTAAAAATAAGAACTCTTCACAAACTCTCCCGATTTACCAAAGAAAATATGAGAACTTCATGGATGTGTAATGACATATCGTAACTAAGGCGATAATTGACAATATTATGTCAATAAAAAAAATGTACGTGTATTCCGTTCATTTTTTTAATATTAAAGCGATTACCTAATTAAACAGAATATCAGTAGTAGTAAAAAAAACAAGAGTTTTGCGCAGAACTTCACATTGTTCGAATAATAAAAAACGTGTAAAAACGTACGGAAAGTGTGCAACGACATAACACATTTTGCTCGAAAAATAAAATAAACACATAAGAGCGTATAGGAAGACTCGAAAAAGAGGAAAAACAGAATTAGGTTTTAGAAAAAAAATTCAGATCAAAGTTATAGATAATAAAATTTACGACGTTTCTCCCTTAACTTTTATTTGTATAATTATTATTCTTAAATATGTGATTCAATCGAGGATTCAATAACGACCACAATGTAATCAGCACAACTCGGATCAAAATATTGTTTGAACAAAAGTTGTGTGTAGTTATTAATTAACAACAAATTTCATTTCAAAAAATGTAAAACAAGGCAAACCCATGTTCATTCGCCGCAAATGCTCAAATGAATACGCGACTTAGATCATAGATATAGAAGTGGGGTATGGGTTGATATGCTGCTACTTATACTTTCTACGTAACAAACTAAAGAAATTTGTGTGATGTTAGAATTAAATACATATTAGTCATGTTTTCCAATTATTTTGCAACAATACTGGTTTCAAGGTTAATTTTTAATTGGAGACATTCGGCTTCACTTTCTGTTTAGGTAAGGCGTATCTACACTATACTCCTCTATATCACTGACTTAGATCAATGAACTATCCCACGCGAGCATTCACTTGAGCATTGAGAAAACGGATTGAGCCATGGAGAGCTCGCCTCGTACGTAACTGAGTAAAAAAAGGCAAAACCCATGATTATTCTGGGCAAATGGTCAAGTAAATACGCGGCCTAAGAATAATGAACTACCACACGCGTATATTCAATAAGCAATCGTGCCGATGGAAGGAGCGCAAAATGCAAAGAATTAGGTAAATGGAGTGAGCTATTTGATCTCCGTACGCATCTAAGAAAACATATAAACTCGTTCAAAAATGCCCAAACGTATACTTTAGATTAAATACTACCAAAGATTAACGATTAAATTTTACCGAATTTCATAATGAAATTTTAGATACCATAATAAGTGATTTTGATGCAATATGCCTTGGAAAACCGAATAATTGAATCATCAAATACTAGAAAATTGAGTCAAATCACAAACAAGATTAAGATTTGTGATTTATTATCGATTTTTATGGTTTGAGTAGTTCGCAGTTGAAACTAACACATTTTAAAGTTAATTATTGACTAAACAAAAATTATAGAAATATGCGGTTTTTACACATGAGTTTCAAATTTCGAAAAGTTTTTTCCAATCACCCTATATATTTTTACACCATTCAAAAGCTTCGTTATTTAGCTTCTTAAAAATGCTAACATGTGTAATTAAAAAGGTTAGGTCAACGTGGTATAATTGTTAAATCAATAATTTTCAATGATAAACATAATTTTAAATTTATCCAATTTATGCAATCTTCGCGGTGGCCGAAGGTGAATCTAGTTTTTTACAGTTTTTCTCTAAAAATAAATAATAATAATTAATATTAATCTTTAAAAAGTTTCTTTTTTGTATGGAGTTAATTTTAAAACTTTTAGATATCTTTTTGTTATTCTTAGATTACAAAATTCTTTTTTTAAACTTACAAGTTAGACTTCAAAAATGCATAGACCAAGGAGGCCACATTTAACAGTTTCTATAAAATTTAGTTGACATATTTTTTTCTTAGTTAATTCCATGATGTTTAAATTAGTAATAAATACATATTTTTAAAGCTTGTGATAACTTCTACTTATTTTAGTGTATAAATGACAAGAAAAATAGAAATGAAGAAATTGCTAAAAAAATAAACTAAAAAGTTGAAAAGCTACTGCCAGAATTAACGAAAGTGCACGCACTCACAAAAATTCGCGTATCCTTTTTATTTGTAAAAATTTAATTACACATTATTAACATTTTTAACAAGCTAAATAACTAAGCTTTCGAATGGTGTAAAAATATACAGGGTGTTCTATTTAAATAACTCAAGTAAATTTTAATTATAAAATAGGCAATTTTTTTATCGCCCTGTATAACTGGAAAATTTTTTAATGTGATTGAGAAAAAACTTTTCAAAATTTGAAACTCATTTGTAAAAACCGCACATTTCTATCATTTTTTGTTCAGTCAATTGTTAAGTTTAAAATGTGTCAGTTTCAACTGGGACACCCTGTAGAATAATATAATATTTGGAGTAGAAGTATGCTCAGCAGAATCACTTACGTTCGGAAAAATAAGCTAATCGATTTATAGTATAGATCTTTCTTACAAAAACTAACTAAAAATTCAATATTACAAATTACGTTTACGGAGAAAATTTAATTACATATTTTATTACTTCGACAAATAGGCAATTATAATATTAAATTCTGCAAATTTAGTTTAACATAAATATATATATTTCTAACAAATCCTAATGTATTTTAGTGATTTAGTCTAAATCTAAAGGTTTAAGTTAGACCCACGTTAAAACTGGTTTAAATGCCTCATGTCTATTCAATTGTTTAATTATAGAAGCATCATTAATAATGAAATCCTTTAAGAGATAGTAACAATTTATGATAGAAATAAAAGAAAATGATCTCATCTGTATTTGCTAATTTAGTACTGAAAATAATTAGGATTGTCCTTCTATTTTCTATAGAAAACATCTAACAAGTAACGAAACGTATGATTTTTTCTAATGTGGTACAAAGTCTTGTAATCTAATTTAATGTACGTCAAATTAATTTTTATATTACTACTGCATACAATTTAATTCAAATTTTATTCGAGTGTCACCGGTCTTACCAGAGTTATCAGTTTCGACTCGATGTACTTAGTGACCAAAAGTTTAACTTACTTATTAGTTTTCGTAGCAAGTAACGAACTTATATGTCAAAATTTGAAAAAATACATTACCTATAAATATTTGCCTTGTACGTTATTAAAAACGATGCCAATCAGGCACAGTAATAAAACTACGAAATTTGTTATCCTCGTGCGCAACATACATTTACATAAGCATAAAATTGACAACGAGAACAAAGCAATTCTCGTATTATTTTACAATTAAATTTTGGGCTTTTACAGTAGCAAGCAAAGGTTGTAATGAGTTTTGAATCCGTCAGCTGAACGGTCACACTCACTTTGTAACAATTTTCAGTCTGTTCTTTGTTTCGTTTTCCCTTAAAAATCTATTGAAACCCTGCACGAAACGGAAAAATTAAAATACAGAGGAAAACTCTGTTGGTGCATTGAATACATAAAATAAGTGCAAAATAAAAATCTCGGCGTGCAAATATAGAACAATCGCCTTGAGAGTCCCCAACTTGGAGAAGTGCTCATTAACACACAATGTATGTACGAGTATTTTACATCCTCTTGGGGATTCCTGACCATTTCTCAACTTCACCCTGAATGTTGATCATTCCGTGTTAGTTTTCATTTATTGGCTACTTGCTTAAATACACTTTTTGCATCTTGAAAATAAATAAAATAAACTACGATTTTTAGTAAAAGTTACAACGGTCGGAATTTACGCATTACAATAATAAGTTTAACAATGCAACACTGTAACTTAAACACAAGTAATAGTGAAATTTAATGCTTACATAAAGTTAACTTTAATGAAATTAGTTTACTAGTTGATACAATGTATGTATGTTGTTCTGAAATCTATAAGTTTGATATTCAATGCTACATTAAAACTACAGAAAATCGCAAAATGCAATATCAAAAATCTATTTTATTTATTTAAATTAATTTAAATAAGTTCTTAAAATAATGAATGAAAAGTCTGAAGAATTTGATAAGAGTACTAGAAAAATCCATGTTCTTACCAATAAATGTTTAAGAATAAAAAGTAAAATACTGTAGCTTTAATCCATAATAAATTTAAATTGATTTCACTTATACATGTTTGAACAAGGCAATATAGAAGAAAATACAAAAATAAATTAGATAAAAGCTTTCTCATTCAGAAACAATTGATAGGGATTTTTAAGAAAGCTTTGGTAACAGGTATTTTTATGATATTAATAAAAGTAAGAAAGTATATTGCGAAATTATGGGGTGTTTGGTAATTTTTTTACTAAACCACAAAACTAGAAAAACACTTGTGCAGAATTAAAAACCAAAACCTTCTATACATCTCAGGTAGGCACACCTGTCTTAAAAATGTTTATAATTTTTCTTTCAGAAACTTTATCTTATAAATACAGTAGTGTTATTAATCGAATAAAGTTGGATCATTTTAAAAATTCCTACTTTATATGACATCTTAATAGATTTATTGAAAACAGTGATAGTGTAAGCAGTTCGATGTTTTAATTGTTATGTTAACTTAAAACTTATCTCAAATCCGCCTGTTTGTACAATTGCAAAGAAACACCGACAATCACTCGACAGCTGTTTCGTCCTTTTGAGACTCTTCAGGAGTGGAAAAACTCGAGTGTGAGTTCACGATTATACAAAGTGCACCTCGAGCTATCGTAGCACGTTGACAGATGTTATAATCAGTTTATAAAAGTCGATTTTTCAATGTAACTTTCAATTACACAAATTTCTGGTATAATTTTAGATCGTGTAAATAAAGGGAGAAATCGATGGTTGCCGAGGCCAACACGTAGACTAACCACGCCGTGTTCACGTGATCGGTTACAGTAATTCCATGAGAAGCCTCCTTTAAATTTGAATGTTTTCATTTTGTGAATGAGTTATAAAACTTAAAAATTTTGGCTGCGTCCATTAAATCAATTAATGCAACATTTAGTGAAAACAACCCATTGGAAATTATCACTTGCACCAAATATGTTTCTACATTACAATTAAATATTTTTGACAGTTGGACAATAATAACTAAATAACGAATAACTCAAGTCTTGAGTTATGATAGCTGATAGCTGTTTACACTCTTCGGTAACCCATTCCCATATTTTAAGCCACGTAACAACATATCTCTTTCATTCGTTGACATACAATAGTAAAAATACACAAAAGAGTATTATACGAGGGTGGTCTGAAAAGTTTCTGACCTAACATAGCTACAAGAATTTTTATCTTAAAATTTATTTTTATTTTTCTACATAGTCTCCTTGTGACTCTATACGCTTCTCCCATCGATCCTTCCATCTCTTTAATCCGCCCAAATAGTACTCAGCGTTCTTCTCTGCAAAATAATTGTTCACGAAGGTGACTGCCTCCTCATTTGACAAAAATCTTAGTCCTCCGAGCGCAGTTTTTAGTTGAGGGAACAAAAAGAAGTCGCTTGGGGCTAGATCTGTTGAATAAGGTGGATATTCAAGCAGTTCAAACCGTAATTCATGGATTTTCGCTATGGCAACTGTTGAGGTGTGAGACCAGGCGTTGTCTTGGTAAAACAGGATTTTCTTTTTCTGCAAATGTGGCCGTTTATCCGTAATTTCTGCCTTCAGCTTGTCAAGTAATGAGACGTAGTATGCTCCTGTAATGGTTTTCCCTTTTTTAAGATAATTGATTAGGATAACTCCATCACTATCCCAAAAAACAGTCGCCATCACTTTCCCAGCCGAAAAAACAGATTTTGATTTTTTTGGAGCTGGTTCCCCCTTTGCAGTCCACTGTTTTGACTGTATTTTTGTTTCAGGCGTATAGTGGTGTATCCAAGTTTCATCTACAGTAATTAATCGGCGCCAAAACTCGGATTTATTGCGCCTAAACTGCGCCAACAGAGCATTGGAACTGTTTCGAACACGTTTTTGGTCTAACGTTAGCAAACGCGACACCCAACGCGCGGACAGCTTTCTCATGCCTAGATCTTGATTTAATATGTGACAAACACGTTCTTTGGACATTTTCATTGCCTCTGCTATCTCTCTCACTTTAATTCGGCGGTCGTCTAACACCATTTGGTGAACTTTAGCGATGTTATCGTCAGTAGTTACAGTTTTTGGACGTTCCAAACATTCATCATCTCCTAAGCTCTTACGGCCACGTTTAAATTCAGCTGCCCAAAATTTTACAGTGGTAAATGACGGTGAAGAGTCCCCGTACACAGAGTCTAACTCATCTTTAATTTGCGTAGGCGTATTCCCTTTTAAAAACAAATATTTTATGACAGCTTAATACCCGATTTTCTCCATTTTCACAAAAATACTCACATCAACTCACTCGAACGACTGTCAAATAAAAACTGCGCTTCCAAAATTGCTGAAACTTTGATGTGTTGCTGTCAAAAGATGCACAACTACATTCCCTGATTTTATTGACGAGTGCTGCCATCTTCACGTTGAGGTCGGAAACTTTTCAGACCGCCCTCGTACTTATTCGGCTAAGTCGTTCAAAAGTTGCACATTAACTAATATAGAAACAATAGTTATTTGTTCGATACCTGCTTAAATAGTGGCTAGTATCCAAGGTTACTAGTTGATAAAGCTTCCACTTTATTTACTTTCGCTCACACTTTCGAGGACGATAATTTAGATTTTTAATTGATAATTTTATGTTATGGAAGCTATGCTTAGGCGATCCATCAAAAACGATTTAATTGATGTATTATTTTAATAAAATAATTTCAAATAAAAATTGCAGAACCAAGGGCTCTGGAGGAGGTATCGAACAAAATCAAACAGTGTAATAGCTATTTACACTACGTAGAGGGAAGGTGAAGCGAATTGCGTGTTCGTCCACAAAGCAAAGTTTAGCCCAAAGAAAAAAACACTTTCAGATTTTTCGAATTGTTCAATTTCCCAGAAAACTTTTACAATTATTTTCCTCAAAACATAACGCGGACTAACGACAACTAAAAAAATACATCCAATAATAGATGAGATAAAAATGAATGATGATAAAACATGGAGAATCTGTATCAATATAATTAGGTAGTTCTTCTAAAGCTTCGGAGTTCTACTAGTACTCGGCTCATCCAGTTTCAAAAATTCCCTTGGTACATCTTCCTTGTGACTGATCTATCCTTCTACTACACTGTTCATCCAGTCTCAAAATTCTCCTTGCTACATCTTCCTTGTCAGACGTCCATCCCTCGTGCTGCTTCAGGTAGATTATGTCTCCCCGAAAATTAACAAGAAGTGTAGCAGATGTTCGGTGGAGACAATGCCCAGTATATTCATTTGCGTTTTCCAATTTTAAAAATTTGGCTATGCCCACTACTTGTCTCTAGCACACCCCGTTTCGATATCGAATAAAAAGTCGACGAAATTAAAACTCTTCGGTCTAAGAGCCAGGTATTTTTTGTATGGATTCAAATATTTTTTACCCATAATCGTAAATGATCTTGGATTTTGGTTTTGGTATATGAAATCTTCACGAGTAAACCTAATGTAATTTATTGAATGTCGTCAATTTTTAAATGCACCAATTCGATAGATCGGCACGCTTCACTCACACCAAAGATTGCGACAACCTAAATGACAATTTATGAAATATAAATCTTCCATTAACGTCAAAAGGAGTTACTTTCATCATTAAATATGTGTGGTCTGGAGCTTCTTTTAAACAAGATTCCAGTTGATCACCTACTCTTGATTTCTTGGGGATATAATACTCATTTTTCTTTCCAAAAATGCTCTTAATTTAAAAAATTTTTCCACCTCTACACCATGTTTGACATTCAACGTCGCTTTAACCATAGAATAATGAGATCACAATGTGGATGATTTAATGTTCGCCAAGTCAGCAAAATACGCCAATAAGGCAGCTTCAGAATATATTTTTACCTTCGTGTCATCGCACCACTTCGTGAAACGTTTGTAAGCGCATTAATAGATTTCTCGAGATTTTGGTGGAAGTATGTTCAAGACAACTTTTTTCAAAATTTCACGCAAATGCACTCACTTTTTGAACTTTTGACAATTTTTTTCACAAAACAAATTATATTGATAAACCAAGCCATGACTATGTGGGTACCAGATATTGCGATACATTTTCGCAATTTCACCGGTTGCTATTTTCTAGAATCTCTAAATTTATTTCTGTCATGTTTTTGTTGGCTGGAGAAAAAATAGTACGTTTCATTCGGATTAAAAAAAGCGCCTTTTTGACTCGTAAATTTAAAATAATCTATTATTATAAAAAAATATCGAGGTCAGTTAAAAATAGATAGACCTTTAGTTACTACGTTACAAGACAATTTAACTTTTTGGGAGAGGTAGTTCATCAACACTCGAGGCAAAAACTTCCCATGCAAAAAGCTAGAATCCTATAAACTCAGCAATAATTGTCATAAATTAAAATCTAAAAGTAAAACTAGGGTTATTCACTCAACCCGTTCACTAAAAGTTATATATCTATGTATATCTTACCGTTTTTGAGATTTTTGAGTTAAATGGAATACAAACCAAAGATATCTTTGCACAAAACGTACAAAACAAACAGGTATTGGTTAGCAAACATGTCCGATATTTGGTATCCTGGGTGTTTGATAAGAACAAAACATTAGGTGATTTTAATTTGCACATCATTAGTTTACAAGATAAATTTTGTAAGGGTATCAAATAATTCGATTATTAAATAAATTAAAAGTATTTTAGAAAGTTGTTAATCATTGTTTAGTAAAAATATGTAGGTACTCTTGCAGAAAAATTGCATTTCAATAAGAAAATGTAAATTGAATTGCCATGAAGATACTCCTCGTTTTGGTTTCAGTGACTATGATAGTTTGGCAAACACGCCTAATAATGCATTAAAATGCATGATCACATTCCTATGTTCAAATAGTTATATTGGATTTCTTTTTTACGGCGCTACCTATTGTCAATACTTGGTGCACTAAATATTTTGAAGAAAACGTTAATTTGAATATATGTGCTAACTGCCAATACTTTCTAATGCATGGAATATCTCTAAGGAATATTTATCTGTGATTGTATGTACGGACGCCGACTAAAATAAAGTCCATGGCTAGAGGTGTTTTAAATTTTTGTGGTTGGACATCCTTTCTACAGTACTTCCGGTAGAAGTTTATGCTAATCGCACACTTTCAAGGTGATACATATCAAAGTAAGGTAAAATTAGTAAAATATACATTGTTTTACAACTAAAATGTAGTTTTACTTTCCAAAAAGGTGTATCAAAGTATTAATAACATAAAAATTTAAAAACTTCATATGACTTTGAATGAAGATAACGTATGTATTTATTTACGTTTCATATGTTGGTCAGTTATTACCCGGTAGTGTACATGTAATGTTGTTTAAAGCAGCTGTGATAAATGTAGGTTAGGTCATTCCAGAATAACCAACCTTTGCTTTTGATGATTTATTGACATCTATTTTGTATGGAATTCCAGAATTTTTTTAGTTCCTCCCTCCGAAATGCGGTGATACCAAGCCTAAATAAGATATTCGGGGGCAATACCATAAGAGCTCAAATTTAGTCGATATAGATTTTTTGGCTAGTTTTTTGAGAACTTACTTTCATTGGCAATTTAACGACAGATGTTTTGAAAAAAATCTAGAGAGCGAACTTACATCATTATGTTGTAATTTAATTGTCAAATCTACAGTTGACAGATATAATTTTCAAACTGAGGCGATGTTTTCTACATTTCTGTTTTTTCTTATTTACCCAATAGCAAGCTACGATTTTTTTAATAAACGAATGAAATTTTTTATATACGAGTGGAATTGTGAGCAATACTTTCGTTATGTTTTTCCTGTTGATATTATGTTTGACATCCTTTGCTCCAAGTTTTCGATTAAATTCAGGTTTGAAGATTGGGTTGGCCAGTTCATTCTCTCTATTTTTGTTTACCTCCATCTACAATTTAACCTGTTTTACTTAATGACAAGGTGCATTATCGTCTTGAACTGTAAGACCCTCCGCACATGAGGCGACTAAAAAAACTAAACTAATTATAAACTAAATCACAAACTAGTTTCGAACAAGTCGCAGCTCGGTTTAAAATATGTTCAGCAGCAACCCGACGTGCTGGTCGCTAGGTAATTTTGATTTCTAGTTTGTTTCTAACTATACGTTAAACAAATATTCACATGATTGTGCAGTGAAGATTTTGGGGCTCTATATCGGAATTTTCGGCTAGTTTATAATTAGCGTATTTTTTGTTTAGTCGCCTAATGTTCGGAGGTCCTAAACATTTCTTCGCCAAACATACCTGTTCCACTATATACGATATTATTCTGCAGTGCATTCACGTATTTGGTGCTGTTTTTCATTCCAGCGACATGTAGTCGACTAACTCACCATGCAGAAATACAATCCCTTGCCATAACAGAGGTTGAATCTTTTATTGTTGGAAGGATACACGTTAGTAAGAACGATGAATTTTTGGTTTCTCAGAAGCAGTGGTTTCTTCTGCGCCAAAACACAAAGTCCAAAACTAAGCACTGCTATGGAAGCGCATTGCCTTCGCTCCATATTTAGTTAATTGAGTGGAATTGAGACTTTTGTCTGCCAGTTTTGTTCTTTTTTCTGAAGAAGTATCAGACTTCTTTCAGTCTAGAATCTGGGTTGGTTGAAAAGTTGGTTACCTAACTTTTAGTAGTTTATCTTGCACTTTAACTCGTCTATTTCAAGTTCAAGTGGCAAAACGTTGGCAATTAGGGTTACCAATTCGACACAGTCCAATACCGAAAGACGCTTTTGTTTTAACATTGCTACAAAAAGAAAAGTGGAGGCAAAATATCCAACACAGCATTATCTCAAATTGAGATTTTTACTACGAGGTGTGCTTCAATTGTCATTTCACGTAACGAAGTAAATGTCATAACATAATATAAAAATGATTTTTAGAAATTCATTTTCTGCTAGACAACAGTTAAAACTGAAAAATTGGAAATACGACAATAAACAAACCATCTATTTATTTAGTAACATCATTCTAATTCAGTGAAAGGTTTGACATAGAATACTGAATTCCCTGGATTACGTCAGACACAAATTATTTTAGACTTCACTTCATTGCTAGTGCAATGTTAAGGTAATTAAGTTTGGATACTTTAATTATATTAACTACAGAAATAAAATAAATTCCACTACTGCAGTTGTATTTAACATGTATATTTGTGTATCTGGTATATACAGAAATAAATTAATAAATCTGTATCTACATTCTTCGTAGCATGTACAAAGTTTAGAGTGATTTATTTTTGCTATCTAGGTATGACGTTCAAAGTAAATTTTATCGGTTATTTATTTATTAATTTATCGTATGGTAGACTAGACACTTTACGTATAAACAAATACTAAATATAAAAACAGTATATCGATTAGACAAACAAATAACATGAATCATTTGAAAAACCTTAAAAAATAATAATTTTTTAAATATATCTATACAGGTTGATTCATTAGTAAATGCACATTCGTTAGGATTAGATAAGGGGATATCAAAAGAGTTCTAAAAAACATATTTTGTACAATTCTCCGATCCTTTATAACCAAGACACAAGGTGTTTTATTTATTTTGTTAATTTCTTTATTTACTTATTCATGAACCACATTGTGAATTTTTACTCCACATCTTATGAAATAAGAGTTAGTACGTTATAATAAAGCAAAAAAAAAATTTCCGTATGTAAATAAGATATCAAGAAGTTTACAAAAAAGTTTAGGGAACTAATTTGTTGGAAATTGTATTGTCTATAGCTTTTCTTTGAACCATTGTTAAGTTGGTATCAAAACTGTAAAACTGTTCGTACAAGGAAACGAAATTTGTTGTTGATGTTAACCTTGTTAGTTACTTGAGTTATAAGAGATATACAGCTCAAATATTAAAACAAAAACTCTGAGAAGGTGTGGCTGGTGGCGTCGTTAGTTGACAAGTACACTCATGAAATTTAAAACTTGGACACCACAATTTCTGTAAACAAAAGTTTGCATATTGTGAAGCGGGCTTAAGGGTATCATTTACAATTCTAACAGCAGGTAGTCTCAGCAGGGGTTATCTTATAGAAGGACTGTAGAATGAATCATTACACTAAGCACGTTTTAGAAAATAGGTAATTTACGTTGCTTACTTAATTTTTTCTTTAAAGAATATATTTGAAGGTATCGCTAATTAAACACCATAGCTCGATTAATTATCGAATCAAAATTTTGTTTAGGAAATGTTTACAAAATAAAATTAGAAATAATTTTGATTTAAAAACGTCTACAAGCAATAACTTTTAAATTAAATCAAAAACTAAACATGGTTATTTGGGTTGACTGATTATTACTTATTTTTAAATAAATCTAACCTACTAATTATTGTAAGTTATTAAAAAAATCATTAAACTCTCTATTCATAATATTTAGTCCTTACAAAATGTATATTTTATGACGTTTCATTTTTTTCTGTAGTTAATATAAAAGTGAAAATAAAAACTAAGGCAATTCTTATTGTCAACGTATATATTTAGTTTTTTGACAAGAATTTATTACATAATTATAATTAAGATACCAAGTTATAGTTTAAAATTAAATGAAAACTTTTTTTAAATAAAGGTATTACTATATAAATAAATATAAGAAATCAATAATGGGTGTGACCTCCATTATTATTGATACATTCTTGGAGGCGTCTGCTCATTGACGCTATCAAGGTATCAATATAATTAATATTAATCGTTTCCCATGCGGTATCAATGGCTGCAATTAGTGCATTACGGTTTACTGGTATAAAATTTGGCCCTTGTTGTCTTCGGATAACAGCAAGTATTCGAGCCCAAACATTTTCGATAATGTTAAAATCTGGGCTTTTTGCTGGCCAGGGTAACAGCTCCAAGTTATTTTCTCGTATCCAATTGCGCACAACCCGCGAAGTATGAATAGGGGCGTTGTCCTTTAACAACAAAAATACATTATGAAAATGTTAATTCAACAGATCCCGAACTATTTTTTGGAGAAAGTATAGTGAAATAAGAATACTTGTTGGAAAATATAATCTTCGTCTGGATAAAACACTTCGACTGAAGGTTTCATAATAGTTTCCAAAATATCTAAATACGCAGCAGAATCAAGACGTCCATCGATAGCCCAACAAACTCCTGGACCCCGCGCGCTAACCCAACCCCACACATTCACAGAAAAATAACCACTTCGTTTTTTAGGACATATGTGATTATTTTCGTAACGAGTTCCTTCCATTCTAAAAACTTTTAGTGGTCCATCGTTGCGGCTATTGAACGTTTTTTCGTCGCTAAAAATCATTCGATTCCAAAATTCTAAAGGTTCGTTCACATATCGCCTTGCAAATTCCAGACGACGTCTCATATTTTCGTCACTGAGAACTTCTTTCGCAGCAGCATTATACTTCTTTATTCCCATCACCTTTAATCTTTTTTGGGCAGTTATGTTGTTCAGTTACGTAATGAAACAACTCGAGATCTTGAGCACGTGTAGATACTTTAGGTCTACCACTTCCGATGGCTCTTTCCAAAGTGTGTTCAAGATTCCATTTTACTCGGTAATGCCTTACGGTGCTTTTTGGTATATCTAACATTCGTGAAATTTCAGGCACGCTACGGCCCGCCGCTAATTCCGAAACAATCCGCGCTTTCAAATCAGCATCGAGATGAGGTGGCATTTTCACAACACTTGAAATTTTAAACTAAAATGGAATTTACATTTCTTACTTTATTTATTGGTTCACACTACCCTTCTCAAACAGTAGGTAATTGTTTATTTATTACATACTTCTAATGACCAATGTAACAACCCTTAGAGCAATATGACTCAAAGGAAGTAAATTAAACAAGCAAGGATATTCTATTGTTATTGAAACTTATTCATAAAGTAAAAGCCATTTCCTTATAATGCTAATGGACAGGATTTTCTTTTAAGTATTAAGATTACAATAGAGGACTTATAAACTTTCGAAAATATCTAATTATAAATATTTACACTGCAATTGCGCTTTTCCTTAATAATTTCTTAGCAATAACATACACGTTCTTGGTTTTTAAGTTGTCATAAATTTGATATGATATAAATTTGTGTTTCTAATATTACATCACAAACTAATCTTTATTCGCCAAAAAATTGTTGCTTAAGTTGTAAAGCTTCGTACACACCTGAACAACAAACCGAGCAACAAACATAACAACGAACCGAAAGTCAAACAGAACGACAAACGATCTTTTATGATTTCCACAATCCGAACAACAAACGGAACGTTTGTGCTGTTCCCATAATTATTTTCAGTAGTTTTCAGTTCATATATATTTATTATTGAGAAGAGAAAATTGCGGAAAACAAGAAGATAGTGCCAACCAAATTTTTACGCACAAAGAAGAGTAAAAAATTATAATTTACTTCGCTTTTTTTATTTTGGAAATTTCCCGCCCAAATGATGCTAATAGGGACATCATTTTTTCTTGCATTCTTAAACACTGATTAATTTAAAACATTTTTCTTCTGTCAACTCCATAATATTACCTAAAACACAACAAACCCACAAAAGGGAGGACAAAAAATAAATAATTTAATTCTCCCGCATAAGTTTGTTCGCCGTTTTGTTTAGATTCGTCCAAACCTGCAAACGCATTCGCGCGCATTTTTTTGATGTCGGAGAAAAACCGACAAGTTGCGGGAACGCCGCAAACCGTTCGTGGAACAATCAGGACTTGCGAATCTGTTCTAAAATTCGTACGTAGCACCGTCCAAATTAATGTTCCGATTGCCGTTCGGTTCGTTGTTCTGTTTGTTCCTCGGTTTGTTGTTCAGGTGTGTACGAAGCTTTACAATAAGCATATTAATATGAACTATATCTTATGAAAGGAGAGTTATGTAACTATAATTAACGACTTAACGTTACGTTAGTAGATTCCATTTACTATTTACACATATTTTCTTGGAACATTCGATAATTAACTATCGGGATATGATGACCCTATACTTCGCAGGTTGTGCGCAACTGGATACAAGCAAATAACTTGGAGCTGTTACCCTGGCCAGCAAAAGCCCAGATTTTAACATTATCGAAAATGTTTGGGCTCGAATACTTGCTGTTATCCGAAGACAACAAGGGCCAAATTTTATACCAGTAAACCGTAATGCACTAATTGCAGCCATTGATACCGCATGGGAAACGATTAATATTAATTATATTGATACCTTGATAGCGTCAATGAGCAGACGCCTCCAAGAATGTATCAATAATAATGGAGGTCACACCCATTATATTTATTTATATAGTAATACCTTTATTTAAAAAAAAGTTTTCATTTAATTTTAAACTATAACTTGGTATCTTAATTATAATTATGTAATAAATTCTTGTCAAAAAACTAAATATATACGTTGACAATAAGAATTGCCTTAGTTTTTATTTTCACTTTTTATATTAACTACAGAAAAAATGAAACGTCATAAAATATACATTTTGTAAGGACTAAATATTATGAATAGAGAGTTTAATGATTTTTTTTTAATAACTTACAATAATTAGTAGGTTAGATTTATTTAAAAATAAGTAATAATCAGTCAACCCAAATAACCATGTTTAGTTTTTTGATTTAATTTAAAAGTTATTGCTTGTAGACGTTTTTAAATCAAAATTATTTCTAATTTTATTTTGTAAACATTTCCTAAACAAAATTTTGATTCGATAATTAATCGAGCTATGGTGTTTAATTAGCGATACCTTCAAATATATTCTTTAAAGAAAAAATTAAGTAAGCAACGTAAATTACCTATTTTCTAAAACGTGCTTAGTGTAATGATTCATTCTACAGTCCTTCTATAAGATAACCCCTGCTGAGACTACCTGCTGTTAGAATTGTAAATGATACCCTTAAGCCCGCTTCACAATGTGCAAACTTTTGTTTACAGAAATTGTGGTGTCCAAGTTTTAAATTTCATGAGTGTACATGCCAAGCAAAAAGTATTTAGGTGGCAAATTTAAATATTTGTTGTTAATTCTAATTCTTAAATTTTTGTAATAAAGTTAAATCTATTTTACATTTATATCAAAACTCTTAACTCAGTGAGCAATTACAATTATTACGTAAAATGTCAAAATGAAACAATAACAATAAAACAACTGTGTATCGTTCTACACGGTATGTACCTGCAAGCGGTGATTGGATGGATAATTTACCGCCCCCAGTTTTTAAAATTAGTTCGCATATTTTCCGGGGTTTTCAAATCAAATCATCAAATCAAAAACAGTTTAATGTTCACTGAAATTTACAACATTTCTTGGACAAAGAATAATAACAAAAAACATAAAATAGAAATACAATGCATTATCGCAAATACATTTATCACAAAAATTCTTAGTTTAAAATAAACACAACCAAAACTGTTAATTACAACCAAATATAAAGTAAGTATATAAATAGTTGGACATATATGTAAGTCCAAATATCATAAATCACTGAATTTCATATAAATAAAATTAGTTATTATTATTAAAAGTAACCACAAAAAAATCAGAGATTTGATATAATGGTCTGTCAACCAGAAATATTTTTCTAGTTTTTCTAAATTTAGTTTGAGGATACACTGATTTGTAAGAAGCTGGTATGTGATTGTAAAATTTTATACCACTATACATGACCATTAAAAAAAATACTTCTCTTTACTTATCATACAAATAACTATTATTTCATTGAATCTAAAAAATAACGATTTAATCAAAGTATGTAGATGGTACTCAAATTTTGTACAGCCTGTCATTCTAAACAACTTTTCTTATTTTTTTTCATATTTTAACATATTGTGAACCGGAAAGATACTATACGTGAAACGCAAATAGATCTTGCTCAACTGTCAATGCCTACGTGATTTTACAACCACGAAAGTATGCTAAAAATAAGTTTCAAACGAAGCAGGGTTAATAACAAAACATCAAATTGAGATTCAAAGATTTTTAATTCCGCTCATCTCTTCAAATTCAATCTTGGGACAAGCTGTATATAAAGGTGCAAAAAAGTTTCTTCTTTGTAAAAAATTGAATTTTAGAACTTTACAGAGTTTATTTTAGTCATAAGCAGACACGAGCGTCGAGGCAATTCCGCTATTTCCAGCCGTGGGATATTGACGAATCTTAAGATCTTATCCTACTAATGGAAAAATAACTAAAAATGAAGATTATAGTGATATTTATACATTCCTTGTAACATTACGTATTAGCAGAAATGATAAAATGTTTATACTAATAGAAACTTTAAAGCCTAAGTTTACCATAATAAATTTCATATAAAAACACAGTTACCTACAATATTTGTATAAATTATTATTGATAAATTGTTGTCAATTCGATTTTGAACTTAGCCTATTTTATGAATATTTTCATTATTAACTGTAAATCAGTTGTCAGTTTAGTGTACTGTACAGTACATAACAACATAATTACAGTTTACACTGATAGGATACTAAGAGATCATCGCAATTAGCAAATTAATACATGTTCGCTAAAGTATGACAACACAATTTCAAGTGAAGTATCAATGTTGTAAGTTAATTTTACTTTCGGGTACTGATGGTCTACTAATAAAAATTAAAACTGCAACATACAGTTAAGGACTCTTATCACCACACAAACTGTATTGCCTTATTTGAATTTTAAATTAATATCATACGTATTTCTTTAGTATTGTCGGTATATCGAAGAGTCTACTAATTGAAACTATCGAATGCAAAGATCATCAAAAATATCAGTTGTCCATAAAATATGAAAGAATATTTAATAGGTGACGTATATACTACAATAAATGTAAGGTGCTCCTTGCTCAAACTTTCGAGACTATTTCGATACCTAATGTTCGATTGATTTAATACTTCTGATATCAAAATTTTAATACAAAACAAAAGCAAAAAAATCCTAAAGTACAAGATAATAAATTCAAAGAAGCACTTGAATATCTTTATAAATAACGGTAGTTAACTGTTCCTTTATCAATGCAAGCAAATAAACCGGTTGAATATTTTACAATAAAACCTCAAAAAAAGTAGAAATATTTTGTAAAATTTTAATTCGATTCAATGAAAGTTATCATTTGCACTTGTTCGATCAATTAGAAGTTCATATTTCATAGTGTTAAGCGACATTTCAAATTTGGGATTGAAAGTAGTAGTTGTAATGCTATTAACTTTTCTACTATTTCATGAATATTTGCTAATTGTAGGTATATTTTTAGATCATTAAGTTTTTTAAATGCATTTACTCAGAGAATAAAACAGTTGATAAAAATATTAGGTATTTTTAGTAAAGGCAAAAGGAAACGACAGCGGTACGTAGAACAAACTAAAAGTAACAAATTGATTTTATAAACATAACATGATATATAGAAAGGTACATACAGGGTGATTCATTGGTAAATACGCATACGATAGGATTAGATAGAGGGCATCAAGAAGATTCTAAAAACGTATATTGTACATGTTGTACAGATCTCCGATCCTTTATAACCAAGATACAGGGTGTTCTATTTATTTTGTTTATTTCTTCATTTACTATATCACGAACTACATTGTGAATTTTCTTTATATTGGCAACATATTTTCTTGTCCAGTAATGTATCTATACGTATAAACATTAATGTTTCTCCAGGTACGGACTTAAAAAATTCAAAAATTTTCTTCGTTTAAAAAAAATTTTTTTGAAAAACATATTTCATAAAAGCAGAAAAAATAGACAAACTTAAATGTTCCGGTAATACATCTGTTTAAAATTTAAATAAAATAAATTTTATTTCGGAATTTATGAATTTTCTATTTTAAAATAATGAAATTTGTCATGTTTGTGTCCCTTATCTTTATCTTAAAGTCTAGATGGCTAACCTTGTCCATTTATGTTCGATGACCGTGCAACCTTCAACAGCTTCTCGGTAGTGACCTCTTGATCTTAGATTGTTTCATCAAATTTTCCTTACTTTTAGTTATTTCTTCCATTTTCCTTTTATGTTTTATATTGTTTATACTTCTTCTGCACCAACAACTTTATTTAATTCGAGATCTTCACAACTTCGCGGGCTTTTCAACAAATGCGCGGGGTTTTTCTACGATACTTTGCTTTGCTTTGGTTTTAAAACCATTTACAATAACTGAGTTAATTAATTTTATAACTATAACACTTCAATTGACGAAGAACATTCTGTATTAATAGTTTTATGTACGGACTCGAGAACTACCCGTCCATCATTCTCTACTGCCCAAGAGCGTCTCTCCCCACTTTCATTTCGTTTCCTCACGTACGCACAAAAAATCGATATATCCTCCTAACATACAACAAACCTCTAATATCTTACTACTAAACATAAATATTTTATATGTATACATTTAAATCTACGACCTTGCACAATCACTGCAATATGTTAAATTGCCAGGGTTATAGACTATACAAGGTGCAGCAGATAAAGAGCGGTTGGTTAGACGATCTCGATAACTAAACGTAGCTAAAAATTAAAAATTGACATGAAGGGATTTTGAAATGTGAACTACTTATTGAAAATACTAGCATCCTCTTGCCACTTCCAGTTACACAGGAAACACGTTATAAATTCAATATTTGAAATATGAGATCCTGTATATTTTTTAATTTTCTGAAGATTTAATTCCTTATGCCTATCATAAACAGTTTTTGAATTATACAGCGTGTCCCAGAATTGATGTTACAAGAGGTGTGCAAAATTAATAATTTTTGAATCTGATCTTTTGTAATTAAGCCTTGCTTGGTTTGAAACTTATTTTTAGCATACTCTCAAGGTTGTAAATCACGTAGGTCTTGACAGTTGAGCAAGATCTATTTGCGTTTCGAGTAAAGTACCTTTCATGTTCACAATATGTTAAAATATTACTAAGAAAAGTTGTCCAGAATGACAAGCTACGGCCCTATACAAAATTACAGGACGATCTACATACTTTGATTAAATCATTATTTTTAGATTCAACAACAATGTATTTATATAGCTACGATAATTTCGTTAAGATTTCAAGATTGTATTCGTCTGACATCCGATACGTATCAAGACATTCGCAAAGCCTCAAACACTTGAGCACTTATGTCCCCGAAATTTGTTACATCTTATTAGAGTTCGTCCCAATAGATGATCCTCGCCAAATAAAAAAAAATACTTCACCATTCATGGACATCGACTATCAACGCTGGAGACGGACATGTATCCCGTATCAGTGCTCCAAGGTCACGCACCGTAATGAACAATTTTAAACTCATATAGCCGCTTTGAACATGTCCATGTCGATATCATAGTACCGCTTCCCATAAAGCAAGGCATACTCGTACAATATTGTATCACATATATCAATATATTCGCAAGCTTCAAAGTGCTGATAAGAATCACCTTAGAGTAGATCACACAATTATGATTAACCATATGACCTGGCCTAGTTAAATGTCAGAAAGCGGCACTCGATGATGTAAACGTTGGTTTGGTTGAAGTGCAATACGTAATGTTGATTTTTCGACAATTTGATGTTATTATTTGTGGATTCCAGTGATTTGATCAATGTGACGTAAACCTAAAAGTAGGCACATGAGATGTCAGGTTGAAAGCGTTTATCTCTCGAAGTACTATTCCGTTTTAAAACATTCTCTTTGTATTAGATTGATAATGTACTGAGGCATATCATAGGTTATAAAATTAAAGACTTTATTAATAGAAAATTGTATAAATGCAACATACAGCAGTGTATCACTCGGACGGTGACTTTGAAGTTACTAATTAAATAAATATCACTTCACATTCTGTTTAAAACGCACAGTCGGATGTTAACTAGTCGTATAGCGTTAGCAATGTTATGTTTCATTACACAGGGTGGTCCAATCTATACGACACAGTCTCTCAAATGAGAACGCATCAATATGTTGCGGCGATTTTTTGTACATGTATGCAGAGTCCTTTTGAACATAATTTGAAAATTTTTTTTAATATACAGGGTTTGTCAAAAAAAGTTAGATGCCAAAGTTGCAATTTTTTAAATGAAACACCCTGTATTTGAGGACGAATTTAGATTGTAGAGTTAAAATAAAGATAAGTTAATGTTACATGCCCTATACCTATCTCAAATAATTTTTGAGATATTTAAAAATTATAAAATTTCAACATGAATTTTAAAAATTATAAAATAAAAGTGCTTTATGTGACGTATGAATCGTATTGCCTTATCATAGTAATACCTTGGGTAATAAAAAAACAAACTTTTTAAAAAGTTATACAGGGTAGTAAAAAAATGAATTAAATTATAAACAAATTGAAAGGTGTTAAACTCTATTATCTAACATCACAAAATAATAGGCTTTCCGAATACCTATCAAAGAGTATTAGGGTGTCCTATACCTAACTCAAATAGTTTTTGAGTTATTCGAGATACTGTTTTGTTTGTTTATTAACTACTATTGATCTGTCAAAATATTTTAAAATCCTCGTTTGTTAAGTTAAAAAGTATTGAATTTAAAATGAAAACTTATAGTAAACAAGAAAGAATTGACATGATTTTTGTCCTCGGGGAGTGTGACCGGAATTGTTTATTAGCTTCGAGAGTTTACGCTCAAAAATATCCGACACGTAATCATTCTAATGTTTTTTACTACCCTGTATAACTTTTTTAAAAAGTTATTGTTTTTCTTTATTACCCAAGGCATTACTACTATGATAAGGCATAACGATTCATACGTCACATAAAGCACTTTTATTTTATAATTTTTTAAAATTTATGTTGAAAGTTTATAATTTTTTAAATATCTCAAAAATTATTTGAGATAGGTATAGTGGATGTAATATTAACTTACCTTTATTTCAGCTCTACAATCCAAATTCGTCCTCAAATACAGGGTGTTCCATTAAAAAAATTGCAGCTTTGGCATCTAACTTTTGACAAACCCTGTATATTAAAAAATATTTTTAAATCATGCCTAAAAAGACTCTGCATACATGTACAAACAATCGCCGCAACATATTGATGCGTTCTCATTTGAGAGACTGTGTCGTATAGATTAGACCACCCTGTATAACTTTTTTTTAATATTCAATTAAATTTGTTGTCAATAAATTTTAGAATTGATTTGTGTAGCGGTACGGTGTCCTGGTGGACAATTTTATATCGTTTCCCCACTAGTATTAAACCGAAGTGACGGTCATTTGCATATTTTGTTTAGCAGACCAATATATTACGGTTTATTTGTAATAAAGCAATAAATTAAATGACAGTGGGTGAAGTTTTCTTAAGTGGGCCACCTAAAATCAACTTTTGAATTTTTTTGTTACTCGTTACGTATTTTTATAGTTGATAAGGTACTTTACAGTAGACACTAAATGGTTTTTCGAAATAACAATTTTTTAAAAAGTTATGCAAGAACAAATATTTTTACTTATTTCTCTTCAAGTTTCAATATTTTGGCAAGCGTTCCCTGAAATTGAACAATTTTTTTTCTTTAAGTGAGAAAATGACTACTGAACAAAGTCAGACCAACTATGTTACTAAAAATTTTTTTAGCTTATAAAAAAAGCTATTTGTTTTAAACAACTAAGATTTTTTCCACTTTCTCTAGCAAATTAAACAAAAAATTTTTAATACAATCGATGCGGAAAACATTCTTCTATTCGAAGCAAAAAAAATAAATTCAGTACAATTTATGAATGACAAAATTATGACCGTTTTAGCCCGAGCGCGTACGGGCGCAGACACGTTCGATTTAATCACCGCAGACCAAACAATCCAATGTAAAGTTTTTTCTGATGATGTTGATGACGTTGAACAACAATTCATCGAACATAAATAAAGCAATAGCGATATCCAGATTTTTTATACTATGTTAAAGTTATAAACGTAGTAAAGACGAGGAAAGAGGCAACGCCCTGCTCCGCGAAAACGGCATCAAGCGTGTCTGCGTCCTTGCGCGCTCGGACTTAAACGGTCATAATTTTGTCATTTATGAATTGTACTAAAATTTTTTTTTTATTTCGAATAGAATGTTTTTTTTTCGCATCGACTGCATTAAAAATTTTTTATTTATTTGCTATAGAAAGTGAAAAAAATCTTAATTGTTTAAAACAAATAGCTTATTTTACAAACAAAAAAAATTTAGTAACATAGTTGGTCTCATTTCGTTCATTAGTCATTTTCTTACTTTCAATTTCATGGAACGGTTGCCAAAATATTGAAACTTGAAGAGAAATAAGTAAAAATATTTGTTATTGCATAACTTTTTACAAATTTGTTATTTCGAAAGACGCTTTGGTGTCTACTGTAGGTACCTTATCCACTACAAAAATACGTAACGAGTAACGAAAAAACTCAAAAGTTGATTTTAGGTGGCCCACTTGAGAAAACTTCACCTGACCCGCAGCTGTGTTCGTCGAAGAGGGATCGTGGATGTATTCAGTGATAATTAAATAAAAAATGTCCACACTGTAAAAGAAGTAATAAAAGGGTGCCACCGAGCGAAACGTGTAGTAAATACTCTAGAGCAACTAGGAACTCAAGACACTGAAACAAACCATAATACTATAGAGATATAATTTTTATAAAACGACTAGACCTTATTAACACATAACACATATAAAATCGATAACAATGGACTGAAGGAAACTACAAATACAAATTATTTCAATAGTAATTAAATAGAACTATTTTGTCTCATAATTCAAACGGTCAAAAACGGCCATTGGGAGGGCGTGATCGCCAAATAAATTTGTAATCACTTAAGTCAAACAGATAATTGAATTTAACAAACGCTCACACCCAAATACGTGTGGCATTTAATGACGTTAACTATAAAAAATAAACTTTACGTTGTGTAGCGGTACTCGACGAAAAATCTAATAGAACAAAGGGCGCAATCACATCCTACAAATTTTTCAAAGCTCTTTCAAATTACATCGATCAAATACAATGCCCAAGAATTAGGTATTTAAACTCACGTTTGAATACAGATACAATCGCGTTTCAGGTAAACTTATAATATAAAGCATGTACAATTTCAACTTATCTCATTGTTGGTGATTACGATAGAAGGTAAGCAGGGTCGCATTCCAGAACGGATGAGTAGTAACACTGACGGGCAGACGAAAGAAGTAGGAAGAAGGTGTCCGAGTGTAGATGACTAGATCAGTCAGATGATAATCTTGAGGTCACCGGTTTATCTTCGATAAACCCATTGACTGGATTAATAGAAGCCGGCACAAAAAACAGATTGGTAACAACGGCCTGCCGAGGATATGTTGATATAATTTTAAGTAACCATATTTAGCTGCATTTACCTCGTATTTAAATATTTATTTTCCATCCAACATACCGAGAAACGTTCTGAAACGTGTTTAAAATGGCGGTAGAATCCAAAGTTCGCAAGGGAAAGATTACATTAAGAAATGTTACTTACGACGTAGAAGAAGTCAAGCACTAATACCTTCAATACTATCGGGTACTTTCCATAGGATTTATGTCAAATAGCAATTAATTAGTAAATTTTTATTATTAAGATTTTCTCCAATTTTTATTTAGAAGTCAGACACACCTTCTTACGGCAACGTTTTAATTGGAAGAGAAAGAAAATCGTTTACTTTTTGGCTGGGAACTAGTATCTTTCAACTTATAAAACATCAACATTCCAACTTTGTTACGGGAATGCTCGAATTCAACTTAAATTGCCTAACTACAGGCGGATTTTATGCCAAGAAATCATTTTATAGTACTAATAAATTCTCATAATCCAACAAAGTTAAAGAAATCCAACTTCAGGTAGACTAATCAAAAAAAACGCCATAAAGATACAAGTGTTTCGCTTAAAAACCAGATACTAACAAAAGTGTAAAAGATCATCGAAGTATGGCAGCGACATAAGTTTTGCACGAAAAATACTATAAACGTCTAACAAAAGTTGTGTATAATTAAATTATAAACTACTTTTATACAAAAAAAATATATATATTTTTATAAATATGTAATTCTAAAAAAGGAAAATCTTTGTAAGGTGTTTTTGGCTCCACGGATTATACCCAAAATCTAATAAGATCTCCTGTGTTTCCTTGATGTTGTGTTTACATACGGACTGCTGGCTGACCTACAAAAATAAAATTCTTTTGTTTCATTATGACGTACATACTACGTAAGGTCTACCAACTGAAATAGCAGTAAGAAACGAAACGACTAAAAAGAAAAGAAAAGTAAAAAAATTTTAAGGAAAATACACAGATGTACATTTAATAAACAGTTTTGTAAATTTAATTAGCTTGAGGTAAAAAGAATCGAAAGAAAAAATCTTTTGTTTAACTTTCGATGATCTACATTTATTTGTATTTAATTTGATATGTAGCCTAGAGCTGATTTAGTACTTTTATGTATACTTTATTAAAAATTATAACCCAAACAAAGTTGTATTTAGAACATGGCATTATGCCGATGTTTGTATAACAAACAATAGACTATTTAACAATGTATATTTTTCAAAACTTCCGTCTTAAAATTTTAAGTTTCCTTCCATTATTCCACCCTTTTACCGTTGTTCTGTATTCATAGAAATTCGCTTGTATTAGATTGTTCACCCTTTAATCAACTTTGCATATTCATAATCCTTTCTCTTCTAAATATGTACTTTTTGATCAAATTTAATATTGAATAAAAAACCGTTCCCTAACTGATCAATACGTTTACCCTTAATAAATCAATAACAGTAAGTTGCTATTATTAAAATTATATGCAGTTATTATAGCGAACCAGTAATTTTACACACATTCAACTCACACACTGGATTGAAATTGCTATTGCAGCATATTTACGTCACATGAATATAGAAACAGAATTAATAATATCAGAATATAATGCAAGTGAAATGTGCAACCGCACCACTAAATAATTAAAATGAAATTTAAAAATTTAATTTATAATTTATTTTTTAAAATTTGTAATATCTTTATAATATTACCCAAATTAAAAAAAACTATCAATTTAGTATGTAAGAAAAGAACAATAAAGAAATGAACGATACTTGAATTTGAGATTAATGTTTACTCTTATTGCGTTTTTGTTTAATAAATAAATACTCGAAAATAGAAAAATTAATTGTTGTTTATTATAGAATTTTTGTTTGAATAGTGAAGTAAGTGGTTATAAATGTATAAATGTTTAGAGGCACGAATGCTACACATGGATTGATGTTTATTAAAACAACGTGAATGTTTAGAAAAAAAGTAATTTTTTTAATGTAACGCCATTTTAAAACATGTTTGCGTGTGTTTTCGGTGTGCAAACATTAAGAATAATAAATAAAACGATAAAAATGGTCTAGAAGTCTTGTGGGAATACATCGACGTATATGTTTACGTAACATAATAATTTTTAATTCTGATCGTCAATAACTACAGTAAATGTTGTAAATTGGAAGCGATTGGTTCAACAATACTAGTCAAATCGAATGCGTGGCAGTTATTGGAGTGGAATGTACACTCTCCTTTGAATAAAGTTCAATACATCAGATTATAATAGCAACAAGCCGCCAATAGAATGAACAGAATATACGTAGTATATGTAGCATGTACGAGTATTTTATTATTTCGTCGAATTCACGAAGAACATTGAATGGCGAATAATTAGCTTCCGGTTGCCTTGTTCGACAATAGTGTGGTTCAATAATCGGAAGCTCTGTGCATGGACATCAAATTTAAGCAATTTAACATTACAATACAACATAAAGAGTTCAATGTCAAACGACTTGAATACAAAAAATTAATTTTTTGAAAATAGTAATCCAAAATTCAATATAATATAATTCTTCATCGACCGAAATAATTTAAGCCACGTTTGAAACAATGATCAAATTTAGCAAAAAAATTTCAAAAAATTTAATTGAATACTAATTTTAAAACAACATTTAGATCAACTTTTCCTGCCATTAATTGCAACGGAACCGTATGCTTTTTTCTTTAACCATAGAAAATAAAATTTTCCAAATACGTATACGTGTCCTATACAGGATGTGTCTCGACGATAGCATGTTAGACGAATAAAGAGAACGAAAAAAACGATTCAGCTGAAAACTTGTAACTTTATACAAATGAACATGGCTGTGTCACTTACGGCTATACTGGAAGTAGACACCTATTTTGTTATTTTAAATACAATGTCCCAATTTTTATTTTATTTTCGGTTTCCGCTTAAAATTTTACATCTTCTACTATCAGGTTTGGCGTACCTATCTCTTACCATTATTCTTCTTCTTTCTCTTGTCCCGTTTTACCATTAAGGTGTCGGGTAGTGGTCTGTTATCCACTTTATCCATCCTTTTCGATCTTTTGCTATATATGGTAGTTGTTCGAGTGTGGTGTCGTGTTTCTTTTGCTATCTCTTGTATTACGTTATTTGAAGTTTTCCGTGGTCTTCCGGCTGTTTTCTTTTGTGTTGCATTTGCTTGTAGATATTTTTTAGTAATTCTATTTGGTTCCATTCTTGTTATATGTACTTGCCAGTTTAATTGTTTCTTTTCTGTTTTGTTCCATATTCTTTCTTGTTTAAGTGTATTGTATATTGTTTCATTTCTAATTCTGTCTATTCTCGTTACTCCTTTTATTTTCCTTAGATATTTCATTTCTGCTGTTGTTGGTTTTCTTTTATGGTCTGGTAGTGTTGCTGGTGCTTCAGTTAAGTATAGTAGCGTTGGCACTACTACTGTATTGTATACTTGCTGTTTTGTACTCGTTATTTCTTTTTTTCCCAGTATTGTTTTGTTAATTGCGTGGTAGATGTTATTTGATTTCTTAATTTTGTTAGCTATTTCTGTCTTAATTTTTCCATGGCTACTTATTATTGTTCCTAAGTACTCGAATGTTGACACTTCTTCTAGTTGTTTTCCATTGCACATGAGGTGAATGTTTCCTTCTTTTATTCTTTGAATACGCATTATTTTTGTTTTAGTTTCGTTAATCTTCATGTCCATTTTTACCAATTCTAGTGTCCACACGTCTATTAGTGCTTGCATTTTTGGGCCCGTGTCAGATATCAGTACAATGTCATCCGCATATAGCTTGTACTTTTACTGGGTTCATGTGCCTATATCCTATTGTTGTATGTGGTACTTTGTCTATACAGTTTTTCATTACACGGTCCATATACAGGGTGTCACAAGCAAGCGTGGGTCTTCAATAACTCATTTGCGGTTGGAGATATCGAAAATGTTTCAAATAAAAGTTCCACCAATTCAACTTCTCTATACCATAAAATTATTTTCGAATATACAGGGTGTCCCGTTTTTCTGTACGCAACCTAACTTAATTTTTTAAATGGAATGCCCCATTTATTATTACTTTATTAGATTTCTCGCTTAATTTAAAGGCCACTTCGTTAACCATACATTATGGCTGAAATGCACCGTTCCTCAGAAAATTAGCGTTAAAGGAAGAAAAATGCCGTTTCGGTACCCTGCGCCATTTTTCATATCTCCGAAACAAAAGAACTTAGAGGAATGCGGTTTTCACAGATCGCTTTTAAGAGAAATGACCTACCATTTGCACTATTTACACAAACATGTTTCTGTTAAATTCATTCAAAGCTACCGCTTCAAAAAATAAATTGTTTCAAACCGGCAAAACTTGTTTTTTCAAATAGAACACTATTATTTTTTCAGCCCATCATATGCAGAATTTTATTTCCTTTCGTTTGATATAAGGTTGTTGCTATCAGTTCCTAACAGTTTTTGAGAAAATTGCAGTTATATTCTAAATTTTAATTGAATCGGATCATCATGTACGCCTTGGTCGGTGATTAGCTTTTGTTTTCTACAATGTCATATTTGTGAACTTCATAAGGTGTTCAGTAAAGTTTCATTGTATCGTTGTGTTTGTTTCATTGTAACTTTGTGTTCATTTTCCGAACTGTTCCGCTATGGCGTTGAATAAAGAAGAAATGATAGATATGGTTCTTATTCTTGGGGAATGTGAGAGAAATCCCCTCTTGGCATCGAGGGTGTATGCCCAGCGTTATCCAAATATCCTAAAGTGGAATCGTTCAGCAGGGTTCTGGAGCGGTTTCTTACTAGAGGATCAGTGGAGTCTGGAAAAAGAAACTACGCCAAGACAGATGAAAATGAGTTCCGTGTTTTGGCGTCTGTGGTGGAAAATCCGAATGTCAGTCAAAGAGACATCGCCCGAGAAACCGAAATTGGTAGAATGTCTGTACAAAGAGTCCTGAAACAGCATAAGTACCATCCGTACCACGTTCAGCTACATCAGGAACTACTTCCAAGGGATTTTGCAGCAAGAACGGAATTTTGTCAGTGGGCCATCAAAAGAATAGCCGAAGACGAAGACTTCTTCAAATATGTCCTGTTTACTGACGAGTCTACCTTTCACAAAAATGGTTTTGTAAACAGGCATAACTTCCATTATTACGATACGGCAAATCCTCCTAACTTCCGGACGTTTTCTCAATACCGATGGTCACTGAATGTGTGGGAGGGTGTTTTTGGTGATCGTGTTTTTGGACCGTACTTTTTGATGGACACTTAACAGGAAGGGCCTATTTGCAGTTTCTGCAAAATGGTTTCCAAGAAATGTTGGAGGATGTTCCTTTAGAATTTCTTCGACGTATGTGGCTACAACAAGACGGTGCCCCATCTCATTGCACCCAAGAAATTCGGAACTACTTAAATGCGAATTTCCCAAACCGCTGGATAGGAAGAGGAGGGGCAATTAACTGGCCCGCTAGGTCGCCTGATCTCACAAAATGCGACTTCTTTTTGTGGGGATTCGTTAAAAACAAAGTGTACACCTCTTCACCTACAACTACCGAAGATATGCGGGAGAGGATAACTAACGCTTTCAGAGAAATTACCCCGGACATTCTGGTCAACGTTGACAATAACTTCAAACGTCGAATGAGGATGTGAACTGGCCTGAGGCAAAGTCACTGCTCTGTGTGTACATCTTGAAAATTATTTTTGTGATTTAAAACGTCTGAACTAAAATACAACACTCTGGTTTTTCAATTGAAATAGTTTTCATTCCTAAGGTAGAAAACAAAAGCGGAAAAGCAGCTAATCACCGACCAGGGCGCACGCGATGATCCGATTTAATTAAAATTTAGAATATAACTGCAATTTTTCAAAACTGTTAGGATTGATAGCAACAACCTTATATCAGACGAAAGGAAATAAAATTCTGCATATGATGGGCTGAAAAAATAATAGTGTTCTATTTGAAAAAAAAAGTTTTGCCGGTTTGAAACAATTTATTTTTGAAGCGGTAGCTTTGAATGAATTTAACAGAAACATGTTTGTGTAAATAGTGCAAATGGTAGGTCATTTCTCTTAGAAGCGATCTGTGAAAACCGCATTCCTCTAAGTTCTTTTGTTTCGGAGATATGAAAAATGGCGCAGGGTACCGAAACGGCATTTTTCTTCCTTTAGCGCTAATTTTCTGAGGAACGGTGCATTTCAGCCATAATGTATGGTTAACGAAGTGGCCTTTAAATTAAGCGAGAAATCTAATAAAGCAATAAATGGGGCATTCCATTTAAAAATTAAGTTAGGTTGCGTACAGGAAAAACGGGACACCCTGTATATTCAAAAATAATTTTATGGTATAGAGAAGTTGAATTGGTGGAACTTTTATTTGAAACATTTTTCGACATCTCCAACCGCAAATGAGTTATTGAAGACCCACGCTTGCTTGTGACACCCTGTATATGATAAACAGAAGGGCGCTCAGTAAATCTGCTTTAACCCTGTTGCTATTTTAAATGCGTTTGAAGTTTTGCCGTTTATTTGTACTGTTCATACTACATTCTTGAATAAACTTTTAATTGCTTTTATTAGTTTTGATGATACTTGTAACTGTCTTAGGCATCTCCACATTTTTAGTCTGTTTACTTTGTCGAATGACTTTTTTAAGTCTATAAATGTTAGTATTAGTTGTGTATTTGTTATTATTCCGTCTTCGATTAGTTTTCTTAGTACATTTATGAGGTCGGTTGTTTGTCGCGCTGCTCTAAATCCCCCTTGTTCATCTTCTATTTCGTTTCCTATTTCTTTACTTAGTCGTTTTTCTAATATTTTTACTATATAATATTTTTTATTCCTACTGGTGCCAAGCATATTGCCCTATAGTTATCACATTCATTTTCTTTTCCTTTCATGTATATCGGTATGATTATGTTTTCCTCCCAGTCGTTTGGTATTTGATGGTTTTTCCATATGGTTTTTATCAGGTCTGTTATCCATTCTGTTAGCTTTGTTCCTCCCATTTAATCATCTCGGGTGTGATTCCATCCGGTCCACTTGCTTTGCCTGTCTTTATTTTATTTATTGCGTTTTCCACTTCTTTAAACGTTATTTGATCGATTACTAGTTCTTCCTCTTCTGTTTCTTCTTGTGTTTGTTGTGGACCTTTTTCCAAATTTACTTTTCTAGTGTTTTCTCCATGTTTCTAAATTTTCTTCCATATTTGTGCTAATTTTCCCTGTCTGATTCATAACTAATTTAATATTTTTGTATTTCTTGGTTCTTCGTGATTTTACTATATTCCAGATATTCCTTTTGTTATTTTTATACGTCTCCTGTATTTCTTCTCCAAAAGCTTCCCAACTTTCTGTTTTTGCTTTCTTTACTTCCGCTTTAGCTTCATTTCTTTTTGTGATATATTCTTCCTTATCTTTGTCTTTCCTTACTTGCATATATTTTTCCATGCTTTTTTTTGTTACTGACTTTCTTTTGTACTTCACTGTTCCACCATTTTGTTCTTTTTGTGTTCTGTTTTGCTGTATTTTCTCCGCACACGCCTTTTGCTGTTTGTATTACTTTCTCCATGATTGTACTCCATATTTCGTTAATGGTCATCGTCTTCTTTCTTTTTCCATTTTCTCTAATTCGTCTTGTAGTTTTTCCTGGTATGTAGATTCTTTATCCTTATCGTCTTGAATCTCACTATATCTTCTTTTGCGGTGTTTTTATTATTATTTTAGCTATTACTAATTTATGTTGTGTATTTAGTTCTGCTGTTTTGTTTATTTTTACGTTTTGCACTAATGTTTCCATTTGCTTTGTGTATACAATATAGTCATTAGGCTTTTAGCGTTTCTTTCTACTGATTGATCTACAAAATTATCAAAGAGTCATTTTTATAAATTGCAACTAATTCGATGCATTTTCTTTTCCAGTATTAGACATTTTTGAAATTTATTTTTAGAGGAGTTCCGGGAGTAACAGTAGTTCAGAAAATTTAAATTGTCAAGGAATCAATTTTTTTAAATTGGAAGTGAATTTTTTTATATTTTCATTTGATGCAGAAACCTATCCGCTGATATATCATGTTCCAAACCTAAACTGAATGATTTTCGTTTTATCTGTTGTTTTACTACTTACCTTTTTTCTACTTTTCTGGAGATGATGTAGTAAATTAATAGTATGCTTTACAATCTGTTGTGCAGGTATCATACCTTCAATCAGTTGGCTAAAACAGATTACAAAGCACACTATTAATTTACTACATCAACTCCAAGAAAAATACAAAAAAAGCAGATAACATGATAATTATTCAGTTTACGCATAGAAACATGATGTATCAGCAGATGGGTAACTAAATCATGCATCGAATGAGAATATAAAAAAACATAGTTGCAATTTAAAAAAATGACTCTTTGACAATTTTGGTTTTCTTAACTACCATTACTTCTGAACCTCCCCTAGAAATAAATTTCAAAAATGTCTAATACTGAAAACATAGTCCAATACTATTTCTAACCGGTGTTCAAGTTTCGCTTATCTGCTTTTTATGTTTCATGAAATATTAATTTTTCAGTAGATTCAAATTTTCGTTACTAACGCCTGAAATTATTTTTTTCTTAATAATGGTAAGAGGTAGGTACGCCAAACCTGGTAGTAGAAGACGTAAAATGTTATGCGAAATCCGAAAATAAAGTAAAAATGGGGGCATTGTATTTAAAATAACAAAGTTGCTATCAACTTCCGGTATAATCGAAAGTAACACTGCTATGAAAGTATTTTCAGTAAGTACACCATGTCCATTTCTATAGAATTACAAGTTTTCAGCTGAATCGGTTTCTTCGATCTCATTATTCGTCTAACATGCTATCGTCGACACACCATACTTTTGTACATAAAATATTTTATATTACTAATTGGGAACGTTAAGTTCATTATAATCAAGAAAAATAGTATATGCCATTCGATTTTTTCCGCCTTTGGGTACCTACATTAAATATACGCGTATATAAAAAATTAAAACGCAAGAAAAACAAATTTGTTAATGCAAAATAAAAAAACCTTTAAAATCAATTTATGATGTATGTAAAACAAAAACTAATAAATTTTTTTACGTTTAGAATTTAATACTGCGCTTGGTAGGTTAACTACATATGAAATTTGCTGCTAAATATTCCTCATTGGAATGGGCAACTTATTTAAACAAAAATTGGAATTAAAATTCCTATTGTTGGTATACAGACATCTAAAAATAAATACTCAATTTCGCTGGAGTTCTGCTTTGCAATAACATTTCTAGTAATTTTAAAGTGTTTTCATAAACGATTTCCATTACTAAATATGATAACGAACTACAATAATCTGGGATGCAATTCATGAGCAATATAAAATTACATAATAAATACTTCCAGTTTCCTACTTAAATGTATGGATTTTATATTACTCGCACGCATAGCGTAATTATTAATAAAACCGTTAAACCTAATGTTATTAATCGTAATAAAAACTCACCTTCATGTCACGTTACGAAAACAACATTAGTTGAAAGAACTCACCTAAAACAAAAGAATTTAAATGAGTAAAACATCAAGCCCATTTTTTACATTGTTTCATTTTTAAACAAGGTAATTGCAGAAAATTAAGAAGAATGTCGTGACTGGCGCGTTTTTTCTATTAAGGCAACTAATATTTTTCACAGGTCCTTTTACGTTCTATGTTTGTTATACAGTGAACCGAAAAGTGATGTATTTAATTAAGTTGACCTCAAAATTGTTGGATTTAAAAAATGTTGGATCGGAAAAGCTCACTGTCAGCGAGAGACTTCAGCAATAAGATTTATAGCTTCATTCTGGTTGAAACACGTCTCATGATGTGACATAAATATCAATATCGTCAAATAAATAAAACATTATACAATAAAAACATCGCATTCCTGTGAAACAGTTCATAAAAGTTGTATTTTGATATTCCGTACGTCACTTTTTGAATTCAAATATGTATTTACTTATTGAAATAATCATATTCTTAAATGTTAAAAGTGTGCATTATAAAATGTGGTGGTATATGATTAATGTTTTAGAGTTTAACAGAAAATTTGATATTGCGTGTTAATTGCTGACCATTAATTTAGTTTGATAACTTAAAAAAAATGTAATACAGCGCACAGAAGCAGACAAAGTCCCCGGAAAATATGCAAAAAGTGAGGTTAGATGACAAGATATTGAAAAATGCCTAAGAGAAAAGTTGTTCAGAATTAGATTATACGTCTATGTGCAAATTTTCAAAAGAAAATAACGACTTTTAAAAAATATCAGTTTTCCGGCGTTTTTTCTGGAAATATTGAGAAAACAAAACTTTTTGCGTTTGATTTGCATAAAACACAATATAACCAACAAAAAAGATTCACCACCCAATAATTTCTATTTATTAGTCTATCAATGGACGGTAAAGAACAAAAACCATTGTTTTCTTAGGAGGGACTTTGTTGCAATGGCCTACAGAAAACAAAAGGTTGAAATTACAAATTTAGAATTATTTTCAAATAGTCCTAAAATGATCAATTCTTCCATTCTAAACCCAATGTGAACAATTTTTTACAATATTGCCTGGATAATAAGCTCATACAAAAACATACAAAAAATTTCCGGAAAAAATGCCGGAAAACTAATATTTTTGAAAAGTCGTTATTTTCTTTTAAAAATTTGCACATAGACGTATAATCTAATTCTGAACAACTTTTCTCTTAGGCATTTTTCAATATCTTGTCATCTAATATCACTTTTTACATATTTAAGGGATATTTTTGAAATTGGCGCCATGACAGTGGTCACATGACATTTGTCAAAGTGCTTTTTTTGGTCATTCGATATGCTGAATACATTTGTCAAAAGAAATTTTCGGATATCTCAATTACAAAAAATTTTCCCATTTGATGCAAACTCTTTGTCGGTCACTGTATATAAATTTAAAAAAGCTAAACGGTTGTTATCCATATAACCTCAAGAGTAAACATGGTTTGAGAACCAACTGATTTTATACTTTTCCTAACTAGTTACGAAAAGCAGTTTCGAAAAGTTCCACTTTTCGTAACTAGTAGAAAAGTAGATGGTTTCAACACTTACTTTGATTACGAAAATGTCACTTTACATGTCAAAATTAGAAAATAATTATTTATGTCACTAGGCCAGAAACTGCCTTTTTGCGAGTGTGAGTACAATGTTGTGGGACCGAGGCGGAGCCGACCGAGGCTTCATAAGTGTGAATACTCATAAAACAGTTTCTGGACGTGTATTACAAAACTTTTAGGTCGACAAATATTAAATGTTTAAAATAAATCTTTTGAGTAAATTTTTTGCCACTAAAGCATAATTTTTTTTGCGTTGGTATTAGTCAAATTTATTTTATAAATTAAATTCAAAAATTGAGAAGTTACTATAACTTTGAGACTCTTTGCTGGTCACTGTATAATTAATTGGTCTATTCTTAAAATGTTCATCTCTGTCCATTTTGCATTTGTAATTTGTATGCAATTACTTGTACGAATTTATAATAAAATTTACTATGAAGAAACTTAGATGGAGAGTTACTCAGAAGCCTAAACGTTGCTGAACAAAATTTCTTTTAATTGAAATGTACGAATAATCAAACTGATTCCGATTAATTAAAGAATCAAAATATGGTATTAAATTTTGTTTGGGTTCTTACATTGATTGTTCATTTTAATTAATTACTGCCACAAAATTAAATGGAACTGTTCTAAGAATTAAAATTATTTACCCGCTAAATTTCTCTATTGCAACAGTGAAGGTAGATCAGAATCTTGTGATATAAAATTAGATACCTAACTTAAAATTATTTCATTTTGACAACAAAAAAAAACCTTGTTAATCTGAATGTACCGTCAAAACTAAAGTGACGCCAGGCACGTCTCTCCAGGTCTTTTGTTTGTTTCGGTTCGCTGTATTAGTGTCATACCAAAAATAAAAAGCCTTCGATCTGGGAAATCGTTACACCTCCAAAACAATGCACGTGTTGGTACCACTGACTTGAAAAACATATTAACCTAACAACTGTTATTTTTGCAGTCAGAACTACACTGTGTTCAGAAATGATGTGCATTTGAATTTGGCGACCACTGATAATTTCCGAAAAAACAGATGTTGAATTATGGTGCAATTAACAAATGTAAAAGGAAGAATAATTCTTGTCTCAATCACAAATTATCTACCGATACTGAATCAACGTTGTGCAATCAAGTTACTAGAATAACAACACGCCACATTCAAATGCAGCAGCAGCGTTATCCAAACTTTGCCAACTGAGAGAACCCTTTCAAAATTGAAATTTTTGTTTAGAAACTGCTTTCAAAAATATCAAAAGTGAAAGTAGATCTAAATTTTACTAGATAAAGGTGGATTGATTTTCTTATCAGAGACAGTTGAAGCAACCAGTACTATTAAACCAAAAGTGTTTACGCTTAACACGTAGCGAAAATTACAATGCAATATGTAAAATGGCAACAGGTGGAGGTGATTAAAAAATTCAAACCTTTAGTATAACCTGTTTAACATAATCCCTCATAACATTCTATGATTTATTTATTTATTCTTATAGTATATTATTTCCATTATTGTATTGTGATGTAAATGTTATGTATTGTGCCCCAGAAGATCAGTATAAACATGTATAGTGTGGTGACAAAACCGTGTGCAATTGTAGATTGGTTCGTCTTGGCAAAGCATTTGCTTTAAGGTTTAAGAAAGCCACTAAACCTTAAACATGCAAACAACAAAAAATTAATTTTGAAGTTTGGGGAGAGTGGGCGTGGCCAGCCCCCCAGGCAGGAAATTATACTAATTCACCTTCATAAAATGTAATTTTTGGCCTTGAAAACTTTTCATTGTTTAAAAAATCACAATTATTCACAATCACTATTGTAATGTGTCAATTTCTTACAAACTTAGTAACTATAACCGTTCTCCAATTGTAACAGTTTTTGTGAACACTAATTTTTAAAGTTATCATCTTATCTATTATTTCGGTGTTATTTTTTTAACTTTGATGCGCACTAGTTTAGAAACGGGTAAAGTAAAAAATATGTGTCTCGTCTCATTCGATGCAGAATTGGATACCGTATAACTTTTAACAAAACAATGTTTTTGATATTGTGATTGCATCATTTTTGATTGCATTATTGGCAATTTCACGTAACTCGGAAGGAGTGCAGGGAAATTCGTCCAAATTGTGAATAGAATCTATTCTTGAAAACAAGGAAAAAGCTTCAATAAAGTAAGGTGACATTAATTTGATACCTACATATTAAAAATTAAGAACCTTTATTGCGTATCTAACTGAACACAAACTGAAATATGTATATACAAAAATCGCTGCAATACATGTTACAATTTTTATCAGTAAATAAAAGCAAATTAATGAGAAATAGAGAAAGTAGTATGAAAAACATGTGTTACACTGACTATTTGAAAGGCTCGTCTATTACTTAAGGCGGAGCTTTACCCGTACAGAATTGAGCACTGAAGAGGTTTGGTACTAGTCAAATAACTTTTTAAATTTAATCAATTTTCACCGCTAGATCTTAAAATGGTCAATCGCAGCGTAATTTCTGACTCAATTACGTAAAAATTAAAGATCTTCTGATGATAATTCAACCGTCTACTATACTACTATAGTATGTTTTTTCATTATCAAAATCCGAAGTCATGTGGAAATAACCGAAAGAGTTCGTTCATTGTTAGCTTGTCGTTTTTCTCAGGCTACCGACTAGAATGAGTCATACAGCTTTATCATAGCTTTTAGCAAGTAAAGCTCCGTCTTAACTCGCCGCTTCGCGGGTCGTTAAAGCAACCTTAGTCGCATTAAAATACTCGTAATTGTAACACTGGTTTTACGAGAACAATTATAAAACCGCGTAACGCGAAAACAGGGCAGAAAAACTTAAATCCCCAAAAACGTCAAAAACTAATTATTTTGGTCTGAAGAAATTGTATTATCCGCAATTGCAAACCGGGTAGAGACACCCTTATCTAATATTCAAAACCAGAATAGTATATTAAAGAACTAGTTTCAGAAGACGCATTTTATAAGACGAATACAGTTACGAAAACGAAGACGAGTTTTCGAAAGTACGAGTTGCTAAAATGCCTTCTGAAACGAATTCTTTATACTTTCTATTTTGGTTTTTCAGATTGATTTTAAAATAAAATTTCGCTAGTTTTTAAATTTAGGGAATCTTAAAGTATAGGTGGCAATATTTTCATTAAATTTTGGTTTAAATGCTAGTTTAAGTTTAATTAGAACGTTTATCATACGTTTGATTTAAAAAAATGGTTGCAAATAAAAATAAGTAGATACATAAATGTACTGAATATTAGTTAACATTTAAATTAACGCACACCGAACGTAACGACAGCTTTGACGTTTAATATCAAATCAGTGTTACCACCGTTCGGAATAAAAATTGTTCTATTTTCCATAAAATAACTCATTTGGGTGCTTTTATAGTTCTGTAAGCAACCCAAAATAAAAAAAATTATTTAACTTCCCTATACATTACTTAAGTGAGTACTGCAAAAACTTAACGTAAACTGAAACTTTCCAGACGACAAAATCACAAAAAATCCGCTAGGAAGATACAATAATACGGCAGAAATTTTTGTCTCAAAGTGAAGCAAACGAACAGTCGACAGTTGAAAGATAAGGAAAGTCATATACACAACAAAAACGAAACAAAAAACAGTCCCGCCTGACGGAAATTCAACGCAATTTAACTATGCAACATAGAGACTTATTGAACATTTTATAACAGAAATACAAATAAAGGTCACAACTTGGCGCATACATTGCAACTAGTTTTTACAATCTACTAATTTTATTTGAACTTGGACTAGGAGAAGCGGGTGTGGGGACCCGTACTGACAGCTTAACTCCGTGTTTAAGGTTATGCTTTGTTAAATAGGTAGTAAGATTTACACGTAGGATTTTTTTTCAACGTTTAAGTTCATTTTTAAACTACCTTTACAGTACTTCCCTAATTACCTTACGTTTTAAAAATAGTTTATTACAGATTTAATTTATTTTATTGCCTATGTTATTTATTTAATTAAATTCGATTTTATTATTTTATTTAAAATTTTGTCGTGACAAATTCATTTTGTTAGCGGTATTAGTTACGCGGCGGTTACTAGCATTGTAAGTACCAGTAAAATGTGTGTCTTGCGACATCTCGTGTTAAAATAAACACGTGTAAATAGTATAAACTAAGTAGATGCCAGGTAGGTACCATTTGTAAAATGTACGTTACAAGTTATACTGTATCGGTTGTATAAATATTGTGTACAAAATAAATTAAATCTTATTTATGACTTAATTAGTCAATTAAATTAATTAATAGCCGTTATTATATGGTTACGTAAAAGGTCGATCCACAGAATCAGTGACCTTCCTCAATTAAGAAAATTCTATCTAAAAAATCTATCAACATCATACCATGGTTATTTAAATTTTTGTTTGTACATTTTTGGAGCAAAATGTTTTATATAGCTGCACACTTTCTATACGCTTTGACATGTTTAATAGTAAAGTTATGGAGTTCTGGGCAAAAGGATTTGTTTTATTTCGAAGATATTTAGGTTTCGTGAGAAAAAACATTGAAAAAAATGTAGAATAAGCCCAAGAAATCGTTATACTAATTGATTTTTAGCAAAGCAAATAAAATGAATAAAAGTACAAAAACTTTTCCAAATTAAGTAATTTATTATTTAACAGTAGGTAGTGACTGCGGTAGTGGATGCTGTGGTAAATTATGAATTTTCGTTAAAGCCTCGACTTTAACTCTTAAAATATAAATACCAACTTTGAAGCGTACTTTAACAATCCCAACTAATTATAAGAAGCTTACACGTAGACATACAGTAAGTCATATCCGTTCAAAGAAAACACCTGAGGTTTGCGTTACATTTTGTAATAATCGCCTATTCTTTATCCTCTAACCTACAAATTTCACTTTCGTTAATATTTTAAACAATAAATGTCCAGAAATCTTAGCCATGCTTTCCAAATAATTACATCTCACTATCTGCAAACTTGTATTTAAAAAGTTTATTTTACGTCAATTTATTTTTCATGTATTCATTATACATATTGTTGTATCTATTGATAAATATACAATTAGGTAATCAACAGCTTAAAATGCATTATGCAAAATTCAACGAAATTTAAAATAAAACTTAATTAGATTTAAATTTGTTAATTTTCTAATTTATTTTAATACAAGCACTTGAACTAAAGCAAACTTGATTAAAATTTTAATTGCACTAATCCTAATTTATCGATAGTACGGTGCTTCATTGTAGATCATCCTTCAGAGAAACGTATATCGTAGCACTGCACAAATTTACAATCATTCAAATAAATTTTCTTACGACGTCATTGTTAAAACATTACTTGTTTAACGAATATGCTTCATTTTAGTGAACAAAGTTTTTTACTGATTCTAAACTTGAGATTAAATTTTTTATTGCTTGATTTCAAAAAATGTTTCTGTAGTTTATTGCCACCTAGATTTGTTCCAGCGTAATGAGTAAATTTAAATACCCATTCCTAACTAACAGTCATAAGGCACAAATTAAATTCATCCAATCCGTTAATATCCAGTAAGCAACATATTTTAGGTCAAGGTAAACAAATTTGGCATGACTTGTAGTGTGTACATCCGTGTGAAAGAAAGACGAAGGACACGTTGTATAATATATTACAGCAGCTTGGTAAGTATTAAATTCAAATTTCGATTACAAAAAAATTGTAAATAATTTGTCTTAAACGTCGTAATCTATGGAAGCGTTACCATGAACATGTACTCGTATGTTTATTTTTCTTTTCATTTGTTTTGGCGAAAATAAAAACGAATGTGCGAAAAGAAATTATTGAGCCGTGTAGAAGTTTATCACCTGCAGAATCAGCTTCAAGGTACCAGCGCGAATACGACGTCTTCAAAAAGTGGCAGAAGAAAAATAGTCAGAGGTTTTTATTCGACCATTGTTTCAAAGCATCAAGCTTCATTTTCAATGCTTAATTCTTTGAAACAATGGTCGAATAAAAACCTCAATTTTAAGTTGTTTTTATAAGGAAAAGGTGTACTTCAATTTCACATAGTTTGAATATTTCCTTATGTACTACAACGATTGAATTTTATGAAGATGTTTTGTTGGTCTACGTGAATCAACTACCTGCTAGATTCAGTCCTAATACTTGATGGACAAAATTATCTATGCTGAAAAGTTGCTTCGAAATGTACGAAAATGCCCCAGTTCGCAGGTTTGTTTTCCTTAAAAAAATTATAAAAAATATGACGTTTAGTTATCATTTGCAGATTTCAAAAAGTAATAGCGTTTCTTAAGCGAAAAAATTAGTGTTACACCTAAAAAGACCAAGATATTAAGTAAAGAAGAAGTTGAACGATTTCTTTTGGACTCTTCTGGTTTATGTATTTATTCGTATCGTACAATAAAATATTGTATTGTAGTGTTATGTATGGTGCCCCAGAAGATCAGTATAAACCTGTATAGTGTGGCGACGAAACCGTGCCAACCCTTACCCACCTTAGTATTCATATGTAATAATATTAATTAAGTGTGTAAACATCATAGAAGGTAAATTAAAACATAAAATATAACAGCACAGCCATTGCATGACGACATATAAAGCACCGGTCCAAGTGCCAGTCACGACAATGGCGAAAAAAATAGTAGGTTAAAGAAATAGCAAAACAAAATAATGGAAAAACAGATAATCAAGACAAGAATTCAAAATATTGCTGAACTTCAGATGTCCTTATAAGCCATAATATTGGCTGATCCGTTAAATTATGAATGTTTGGAAACCTTCCTTTAAACTTCGTTCATTGAAAATCCTCTACAATATGTGTAACGGTCTCTGGTTCGTTTCCACAGTCACAATTTGGATTAGAAATCCCACCCCTTTTAAATAACATAGAGTTGCATTTTGAATGGCCTGTTCTTATGCGATTTACTTTTGATAATTTTTTCTTTTTGATCAAATCCGGGACTTCTATTGTCGGATCATCAATGAGATGTTTATTGAAAACATCAACTCCAGATCATAATTTTTTCCACTCTTCAACTTCAGAAAAAGCCGTACTTAAGTAGTCTTGTAACCATATAGGACTTCGAGATTTAAGTCTTTCAGCAGGAGGGTTGTTAATGTCATTCCGAATTGGTAAGTTTTTATTAAGTTGGCATTTATCCCATTCTCGTTTTAACGCAGCTTTTCGACGAATGTTTAATGGAGTAATATTACAAAGAACAGGAAGCCAATCGAGAGGAGTAGATTTAATGATTCCTCTAATTATACGCATAGTGCAATTCAACTGGGCATTTATTTTTTTTGTATGATAACTATTCAACCAGATAGGAGCACAATATTCTGCTGTAGAATAAACTAATGCCAATGCAGCCGTACGAAGTGTCTTTGCATCTGCTCCCCAAGTTGTTCCAGCTAATTTTTTCAATGACATTATTTCTTGTTTTCATTTTTTGTTTGACTTTTTCTAAATGATCTTTGAAAATTAAAAACATTCTAATTTACTTCCAGATAAACTGGGTTAAAATTATGATTTAGCTTTGTATTATTAAAGATAACATTAATTTTCAACTTTTTTCTCTATTACTTAAATGAAAACAAAAACCTCTGTCTTCTTAAGATTGGGGCATAATCGCCATTTTTGGAAATATTTTACATAATACGCAAATCATCAGATAGTTTATTTTCGATTTCGAAAAAATTCTTAATGTTGAAATGAAATTGCCACATCATCGGCGTAGACGAATTTTCGACATTGTAAAGAAGGAAGATCAGACATATATACATTAAAAAGAATAGGTGCAAGAACCCATCCTTGTGGAAGCCCATTATTTAAAAATATAAATTTACTGCTTTTATCTCCAACAAAAACTCTAAACTTCCGATTACAAAACATACGGTATCCGCCAAAATAAACAGTACCGAAACAGAAAGTGCTGTGGAGTTGTTTATGTAATATAGATTTGTCATATTTGACTTAATTGTCATTAGTTGATATATTCATATACTAAGTGACATAGAAAGAAGAACACCCAGTAATAATGAATATTTTTTAATTTTTTTTGGGAATATATTTGTTTATATTAAGATAAAAAACGCCATATTGCCCTAGCGGTTGTTTTGTTAACCTAATTCAAAAACACTTACGATTAAGTAGCCCTAAAACAATGAATTAAGCATTTGTAAGTACAGTTGTCATTTAAGCAATTTAAATTGCATTTCAAAGAGCTTCTTTAATTCAATCACAATGCCTCCAGTGCGAAGACGCCATAATTTTCGGCAATTAAGCGAGTTTGATAGGGGTAGAATTGTGGGATTGCGTGAGGCTGGTTTGTCTATGAGAGATATAGCCGCTAGAACGCAACGGAGTTTAAACACTGTGGCAGTCTGTGTTCGGGCATGGAACCAAGAGGGCCGTACACGAAGAGCGAAGGTACAGGACGTCGTCGAAGAACCACAGAACGCGAAGATCGCCGTCTTAGACTATTGGCTTTACGGGACCGCTTCTCTTCTACACGGGCGATTGCGGACCAGTGGTTTGAAGAACATGGAAGACCGATTGGGATGCGAACCGTTTATAGACGGATAAGAACCTTTGGGCTCTTTTCATACCGTCCCCTTTTTGTGCTACCACTGACTCCAGAGCATCGACGTTATCGTCTAGCGTGGTGTAGAGAACGGGCAAATTGGGACCAAGAATGGAATTCAATTGTCTTTAGTGATGAATCCAGATTCTGTTTGGGTATGCAAGACGGTCGTGCAAGGGTGAGAAGACGGCGCGGTAAAAGACAAGATCCCCAATTTTCTGTGAATAGGCATGTGCAACACACACTTGGAGTTATGGTATGGGGAGCTATTGCTATTGGAAGTAGGTCACCTTTGGTCTTCATTAGAGGTAACATGACCGCTGCGCGCTACATCCAGGAGGTCGTAGACCACAATATTGAACCTTATGTTCAGACCATTCCCAACAGCACATTCCAACAAGACAACGCACGACCTCATGTTGCTAGGGTTTCTTTGGCTCATTTTGAGGCCAATCAAATTGCTTTGTTGCCTTGGCCACCAAGCACGTTTGGAATATTATGGGAAGAAGATTACTCAATTTACCTCACCCTGCACAAACTCTAGCGGCTTTGCAGCATCAGTTAGAGATAGCATGGGATGAGATACCTCAAGAAGAAATCGATCACCTCATTAGAAGTATGCCCAGACGTGTTAATGAGTGCCCAAGACATCGTGGTGGAGTAACACATTATTAAGTTTTTTGAAGAAGTTAACAGTTTAATTTTTATCAAACTGTGATCGTTTACTAATCTAATTCGAATACACTAGTATACCAAAAATTGTTCAAATAAATTCATTATTACTGGGCGTTCTTCTTTCTATGTCACTTAGTATAGTACGCTGGAGTTAAATTTGATTTAAAAATGGTTCTAACAACGGAAGAAAAAGTTTTTTTGGTAGAGCATTATTTTCGTTCATATTTATTTTTATTTTCGGTACTGTTTATTTTGGCGGATACTGTATTTTCAATAAAAGAAATAACTTTGGAACAAGGAAAACAATTTAAAAAGTAAACCTTCTTTCCACACGGTATCGTATGCAGCAGTTACTAAAAAGACAACTCCAGTTTTAAGTTTCTTCTAAAATCCAGCTTTGATATGTGTGGTTAATGCCAATACTTCATCACAACAACTTCTACCGGACCAAAATCCTGCTTGTTCAATTAGTAATTTCTCTTCTATTAACGGATTAATTCTTTGAAAAATTAATCTTTCCAAAACCTTATAAATTACACTTAACAAACTTATTGGACGATAAGAAGTTGGATCTGTAGGAGATTTATTTTTCTTTAAAATTGCCACGACTTTACATTTCTTTAAATCTGTTGGTAACTTACCTGTATTATAAATATCATCGAGAAACATAAGTAGCAACTTCAAACAGTAATTTCCCAAATTTTTCAGAAATTCCGATGTATTCCATCAAACCCAGCAGCTTTCTTTGATTTGGTCTTTTTTAATGCATGTTTTAGCTCTTCTACAGTAAACGGTCTGGATATATCTTCTGAGAGATTTTATTTTCTTTTGTAGACATTTTTTCATCTTTGTGGTAATCAATTTCTCCACTTTTACTGAGTTTGAAACATTAACCAACCGATAAGCAATATCAGTGGTTGCTTGCGAAAATTGTAACAATATTTGAGATTTTTTGATGTTGTTGAGTGATAAAATTTTTTCCTTAAACATGAGTGATGTAGAAGATCCGGGAAAATTCGTTATTGTGAAATTGCGGCAAACAAAAAATGTAACAACGAGAAAATTCACCATAACTGATGATGACTGCATGTTATACAAAAAATACGTAAATGCTTCGGCTTATAGAATAGAAAACCTAAGATTTTTTTTGACATACCAACATAAAAGTGCATTTCCTTAATGCTGGACAGCACACTATTGGCGGTGTCCCAAAGCAAATTGCAAAATATTTAGGTTTAAAAGATCCACAGTTATAATACCGGTCACTTTTTTCGCAGAACTGGAGCCACTAGGTTGCAGATTCGGATGGAAATATTTTAGCACTGATGTGTGTAGCCCCGAAATTGTAATGAGTTATGTCGATAATTCGGCCAATAAAAAAATCGAAACGTCTAAGAAATTATTTTGTAGTGAGGAGAGTCCAAATGTTTTGCCCTCCTTGAGTTCAGCAGTTACTGTATCAACAGATGGTTCATCATCATCAGCATCAACCCTTTCATCGTCCAAAATCTGTGTTACTGGAAATAATAGTACTATGATTTTCAACATATATGACGATAGAACAAAATTTTATAATGTACATAATGTTATCAAATTGTAAAACTTTTAGAAGTTAATTGGCAGTTTTAGAAAACAAATTTGAAATATCTCCAATAATTTTAAAAATATCAAAAAAACAAAAATTTCTGATTTTTGTTTTTAATTTATTGCCGATAAACTAATCAGATTAGACATTTCTGACGAAGACACAGAAATTTTCGTTTTTTTTCGATACTTTCAAAATTATTGGAGATATTTCAAACTTCTTTTCAGATTGTAATTCAGTATAAAAATGCGCAACTTTGCCCCAATTTAACCGACTTCGTATCTCTTAAGATAAGCGAGATCCCCATAGTAGCACTCGAAAAACGGCGAGCCTGTATATAATATTGTCAACCCTAATTCAGAAATATTATCTTCAAAAGAACTGAAACATAAAGCAGGGTGTATGCGTACAGCGGTTTAGTTTAAAATTGAGTTACAAAAATATTATTTTAATTACTTTATTTTTTGTTTTTCGTTTCATTCTCGATTTGTTATTATGTAGAGGTACTACAACAAATTAACGTAGAGACTTTTTGTTTTCTTTAAGTTTATAGTTAAACACATAGAAATTATTTGTTCATTTCTCCCACAGAATGCGTCATTTTGTTCACCTTACTACTATTTTTCTAGGGATTAGGTGGAAGAGCAGGTTCTATTAGTATAGATAGCTGAACCTCTCCCTGAGGTTTTCTGTAATATACCTCTTTAATATGTATATTACAAGAAAATAAATACTATTATTATTATTATTATTATTACTATTATTATTATTAGTATGCAGTTCATTCGACAGTGACTCCGTGACAATCGAAAAATATATATTTTCCGACCGATTCGATGACGACTGATTACTGACTCCTTTTTTACTATTACCCACTGATTGAAATTGATTATGAAAATCGCTAACTTTCCGACATTTACGGATTTCTAAAAGCAGTATATTACTAACTAATTGTGTATTCTAATCGATTTACTTATTCAGATGCATACAAGGCCTGGCGAGCGAGATAAAGAGATACCATATTGGTAATATCCAATCCAACAGTTACCATAAAAAATGATCGTCTACAATGTTCATTATTTTTATAGTGACTGAGAAATACTGCTGAGATATTTGTGAGTAGGGTAAAATGAATTCATAGTAAAAGTGTCAGCATTCAAAATCTGTTTTTGTTAGATATCGTTATGGTGTTGTGGGCGATAAGGATAGAATTTGTTTTTTTGTAAAACTTTATTTATAGGGGTCTTCGAAGATCCAATGTTATCTGCTATTTGTCGTATTCCAAAAGTAGGATTTTCAACTTCTGATAACGATAACAATATCAAATTGCATATAACCTTCAGTACAAACATGTTTCTTAGTATTTTTCTCATAGTTGGTAATTGTAGTTTATTTGAATCTCGGTTCGGGGATAACAGATTATCTGCTTCCATTCGATTTTCCAGTGAAATAAACCATAGTAAAAACTTCTGCTGTTAGTAGAACTATATACGCCTAGCACTTAGTTAAACAATTTAATTTAGTATTCAATCAGGTTTGTTTAATTTAATATCTTATATTTCGACTCTTCAAAATTGCTACCTTACATTTATTGGTTAGAATTACGTGGCTGCGCTATGACAGATTGAGACCACACCGATACTACAGAATATTATAGCGAGACTATTGGGACCTACCTATGATCAACTTTTGCTTTTACGTACGAAAATGTGACAAAACTCTGTAACAATAAGTTACGTTTACAATATTACTTCTTTCATTAGGTTGTTTTTTTAGGGAATGTCGTGGAAAAAATGTTGTGTCTAACACATGAGAAAAGCCTTTCTCCACTCACACTCTAATGCCTCACGAGCGTAGCGATTGGGAAAAAAATCACTTTCCTCACTTGTTGGACAAATAATTATTTGATTTGTAGAAACACTATTTTCTTTGTT
>JALBCR010003054.1:0-52399 GCA_030710515.1 Abscondita cerata | reverse complement strand
AACGTGGTAGAATATATAGATATAGTTATAGAATATATAGATATATGAGATATATAAGAATATGCGTATAGAAGAATATATATAAGAAAAGAAGCAAAGAGTGGAAGTAAGAAGAAGGTAGTATAATAAGTAAGAGAAGAAGGAAGAGAGAAGCAAAGCAGAAAGAGACAGAAGAAGTGAGAGAAGAGCAAAGGAGAAGAGGAGTGCAAAGATGGGAAGAAGAAGAATATAAGAAGAATGAACAGAAGAACGGTGAACAACAGGTGGAACATGGAACAACACTGGCATGGGTAAGCAAAGCAGGCTGGGTAATGGTTCGGGTGGGTATGGGGTGGGGAAGGTAAGGTCGTAATGGAATGGGAATGGAATATAATGTAAGGAATAATCGGGCAAGGTACAATACAAGGTGTCAGGTGTGGGGGTATGGGAAGGCAGGTGTAATGGTGGTAATACACAGGTGGTAACAATAATGGGGAAGGGGAAGGGGGGTAAGGTGGGTGGGCTCCCACAGTCCCTCCTCCTCTCAATGGTGTAAGAAACATAAAAATGTGGGTGTGTGTCGTTGATATTATTTTTGAAGAAAATCGGGAAGAAGCCAATTGTAATCAACAAAAATTAGAAAATTCCCATTTGTTAGTGAATCATTTGATAAATACGATGCATCTGTTTTGTGTGAGCATTTTTACTATCAACTGAAGAAGAGATTTGTTACAATTTCTAAAGCACGATTTTCCGGAAATTAAATGCGAAGCGTTAAAGTCACTGAACCCTTGAAATATACTCGTCGTTCAAAATTTTTATTTTTTGAAGAAATTTAGAAAGCAACAATGGACCCATCAATATGGCTTAATACATTCTAGTGTTCGCCGTTTTTATTCAAAAAAAGACGAAAGATGTGAATACAGCTCTTAACGAAGCCAATTGTAGGTAAATTAAACGAACAAAAAGTTTACGTAATTCAGATGAACATTCAATCAGTAAGAAATAAATTACATGAATTTCAACATTTTGTTAGTGAATCATTTGATAAATACGATGCAATCTGTTTGTGTGAGCATTTTTTACTATCAACTGAAGTCGAACATTTTATAGTTGACAAGTACCAAGTTTGTGTCTCACTATTCTAGACCTAACACCCATTGCGGGTGGAGTAATGATTTTATGTAAAAAGCGATTTAGACTATACCCCCTTACGTCCAAATTAATGATATGTCGGTGATTTTCAATATAAAATTCTATGATAATTCCTGTAATAAATATGCAAAATTTAAAGATTTAATACATTCGTACTCTTTCTATGCAGCTATTAAAGATAAAACTAGACTGAATAATTGTATAGACAACATTCTGGTTAATTTTTGAAAACAGCTATGAAACCGAGGTGTTTTGGACCCCAGTTTATCGGATCATGTCTTTAGTAATAGGAATTGAATGTAATCAGAATAAAAGTGTAATTGCAAGAATCACTAAGCGTCAATATAACCCGATTAATATAAGTTAACATTTATCGACATTTGGAAAAAGGCTGATTGGGGAGTTTGTAAATAATAAACGGATAAAGTGAACAAAAAGTTTACTATATTTGTTGACATTGTAAGACATTGTGTAGATACTGCCTTCCTTAATTCGTACTAAGAAAATGCACTTAAATAACTGGTTTGATTCTAAATTAAGTAACATGCGCGAAAACTTATGCTTATTAAACGAGTTACATGAAAACACAAATAACCAGTGGCGTAGCTAGGTTTAGGGGGCAGGGGCGGCCCGCCCCAACTATCACTTCTTTCAGAACGAAATATGCCTAAGGGAATTCATACTTCGAAAAGACAAAGCGGGTTTCAGCAGAGAAAAGCCAAAAAGGCTAAATGGATGAAATTCAGAGCATGTCTGGTTCTCTTTTCAAATATGTCACAAAAACAGGTAGCGGCCAAAGTTCAAGTAAAGTATCCAAGTCTCCTGCTGACGAAAGTAATGATTTACATCTTGAAGATTCACATTCAAATAACAACATCGACAATACAGAATCAATGAAGACGACCCATTACCTCGACGGAACCAAAATAAATAAGGAAAATGACACCGTTAGTGCTACTTTTGGAGGCAGCATTAGCTTCGAAGAATCAGTGCAACACTTGAGATGTTTCACATTGGAGTTTACCGGTTCCCAATAATGTTCGCATTGACATAATAAAAAAGGGCAGTGAACATTTCCAGAACAAAGGTTTCCTACTGTATCTCGTCATGGTTCAAAGATTAAAGGTGATTCTCGTCATCTTTCACAGGAATGGTTTTATAAAGAGATGCCTAGTGGTGAAAAAATTCTACGATCATGGATGGTATTTTCTCCTATATCAAATAACCTGTACTGTTTTTGCTGTCGTTTATTTGCTGTCAGTCAGTAACATACAAAGAACATTTACAACTGGATTTAAGAAGTGGTGGAAACTAAATCCTAAAGTATTGGACCATGAAACTTCATGTGAACATTTAGAAAATTTCGAAAAGTGGAAAAGTTTGGAAATGAGATTAAAATCTCACACCACAATAGATGACGCAACTTTGCAATTAATGAATACGGAAAACAGAAGTGGAAAAATCTTTTATCTAGATTATTTGATATAACTTTGTTTTTGGCTAAACAAAACCTAGCATTTCGTGGACATGATGAAATCCAAGGGTCTTCCAATAAAGGTAATTTCTTAGAACTAGTTAAACTGCTGTCAAAGTATGATGCTGTACTCAAAGAACATATATTATATTTGGAACAGGAAAAATCACCTAAAGTAACATATTTATCGCCAGAAATACAAAATGAGTTCATAAATGTTTTAGCTAATCACGTAAAATGTCAGCTTGTCAACGAAATTAAATCGGCCAAATATTTCGGAATCATGTTTGATAGCACACCTGACGTTTCACATGTCGATCAAATGTCTGAAGTAATTCGTTATGTAAAAATTAATAATAGAAAAGTAGAAGTCAAAGAAGTATTCTTAGGATATTTTCCCTTACATGGAAAAAAGCAGCTGATTTAAGCGCTGAAATACTAAAGAAGCTTGAAAACGATGGCTTAGATATTATGATGTGTCGTTCTCAAGGTTATGATAATGCTGCAGTTATGAGTGGTATACACGGGGGAGTGCAAGCTATTATAAAAGAAAAACAATAAAGCAATTTTTATTGGTTGTATAGATTATTCAATTAATTTATGCGGCCAACATTCGTTCGCACAAAATGTGACTTGTGTTACATTTTTCGGAGCAGTGGAGACAATATTTAACTTTTTTCAACTTCCACAAGCCGCTGGGAAGTGCTCCTCAATCACAGCAAAGCATCTGTTAAAAGACTTTCGACAACGCGCTGGAGTGCTCATTATGGTGCAGTAAAAGTATTGGCTGAAAATTTTGATGGGATAATATCTGCAATTGAGGAACTATGTGACCAAGACGTAAATTTAGATACTAGAGGTGCTGCACAAAGTCTTATCCCTGCTGTGTGCAATTTCTCACTTTGTTTTCTTTTCTTTTGAAATGATGTGCTAAGGGAAGTGAACAACGCTCAGATTGCATTACAAAGTAAAGGTTTATGTGTTGATGAAATAATCATAAAACTAGAAGCACTTCGTCTATTCATTGGAGAGAAACGGTTGCATCTAGCAGAAGAGGCAATAGATTTTGCTGTACAAAAATCGGAAGAATACAACATTTCGATGGAACGACGAATCGTCACAAGAAACGCATGCCCGGTGAGTTAGCATCGTCCACCGATGCTGGACTTACACTTAGAGCGGAACTTCAAAAGACATGTTAGAATGTCTTGACAGATTCAATATTGAACTCGAAACAAGAGTAAAGTCCATTAAAGACGTAGCTTCGTTGTTTGAGGTTGTGCAGTCAAAGAGCTTGCTTTCGGCAAACACTGAACAGTTAAAATTTGCTATATCAAAATTTACTAACCTTTACAATGAAGTATCAGAAACAGAACTACTTTTAGAAATACCAAGATTGAGAAGACATTTAAAAGCGGCTAATATTACTGTCTCTAATTGGGTGACACTGGACTATTTGAAATTCATTGTGGAATGGGATTTTACAGCATCTCTTCCGAATCTAACGGTCGCACTAAAGTTATTTATAACAATATGTGCATCAGTTGCTTCATGTGAGAAGAAGTTTCAGCAAATTAAAATTAATTAAAAATTACTTGCGGTCTACAATGACTGAAACCAGATTAAACAATCTTGGTATTTTAACGATAGAACATGAAGCAACACAAAATATAAATTTTGAAGACGTGATTTCGGAGTTCGCAAGTGTCAAAGCTAGAAGGAAGAAATTTTAATTTTTAGCATACTAAATTTGTTTCACATAAGGCAAATAACCCGCACTTTGAATACTCATTTCAAAAATTAAAATATAATTATAGAAAGGAACTAGTTGAATCCAAAAGAAAGTATGTACTTTGATAATTTGAATTAAAACAAGCTTGAAAATAAGACTAAAATTGCATGGAACATTATAAATTGTAAACAGAAACGGTAAAAAGTAACTAACACTGTTCATTTGGATGCTGATGTTTTGAATAAGCATTTATAACCGTTCCTGTGAATATTTGTAATCAATTAAATACAGTAACTCCAGTTATAAAAGCAAAGAAAGCGCAACGTGATTTGCCTTCATTTGAAATTAGGAAAAGTTAGCTTTAATCATGTAAGAGATATTATAAAAAAGATGAAGAACAAGAAAAGTCAGGACCACTTTGGTATTTCAATGTTCCTGATAAAAAGTGTCATAAACATATTAATTTATGCTCTTACTAAGCTAATTAATCTTTGGTAGAAGAAGTTCCCTGATGTATTAAAAATATCTAAAGTCAAATAACTTTAGACCAATTTCTCTGTTCCTGCATTTTGAAAAATTGTTGAAACTGTAATGAATAAGCAAATCCATTTTCATTTTGAAAGCTTTAATTTATTTTATTCTAGGCAATTTGGTTTTAAAGCTAACAAATCTACTAACGATGCGATTATTAAATTTTAAGTTTTATTGTTGATAAAACCGAAAACAAAGAATATCTTGGTGCAATCTTTGTGATTTACAAAGGCTTTTGATTGTGTTTCCCACCGACTGATCATTGAAAAGTTACTCTCTTACAATTTCAATCAGACTAAAGTTGCGACCTAATTGCAAGTTATTTGAAAGATAGAAGGCAATATACTGTAACAAATAATACCAACTCAAAATAAATAAAGTAAATATTGGTGTACCTCAAGATCCGTTCTGGCCCAACTTTGTTCTTAATTTACATTAATGATATTGCAAAATGTCTAACAAAAATAATATTATATTATTCGCTGATGATACAACCGTACTTACAGCGAATTCATAATATAAATGTAGTACAAAAAAATCATCTCATGGAAGCTCATTCAGGGTCTTGGAATAGTTTTCCAATAATAAACTAAAATTAAATGAGTCTAAAACACTTGAAATGATTTTCAGTCATAAACCTATGAAGGATGTATATCCCCTGGAAGCCAAGTATTTGGGCATTCATTTTGATTACAAACTGCAATGGACGAAACACGTAGACATTTTAGCAACTAAGTTAGCAACGAATATATTTGTTATCAGAAATCTAGCCAAACTCGTATCCTTAGATGTACTATTAACATCGTATCACTCTCTTTTTGTTTCACCTGCTCTGTATGGTCTTATAGGCTGGGTCAGTCACCAAATGCATCCCGTATATTTGGTTTGCAAAGAAAATTAATACGTGTCATATCAAACTTAGGTTATCAAGCTGACGTAAAGAACGCATTCATTGGATTAAAACTATTAACCTTCCCTTGTCTGTACATTTATTACAGTCTTATTTATACTAAGAATAATGTCCCAAATACATTGTAAATAATGAAATTCATGATTACCACACAAGATACGCCAGCAATATTAAAAATAAATTATTATTATACCAATAGGTGCGGTTTCAATTATTTGGACCAAAAATTTAATCACCTGCCGTAATCAATAAGACTTTTACCAATAAAAATTTAAGGAGGTACTAAAATCAATGTTAGTAAAAAATGCATTCTCACAAAATTGATGATTTCTTTAACTATAAATTTAATAATTGAATGTAATATTCTGTTTGGTTTCATGATTGTAATTTATGTGTATCACTATTAATTATTCAAAAATTGTGTGTACAAATACAATTTTAATTATTTACTTGACGTTACAAACAATTTAATTGTAAATGCAAATAAACATTATTATTATTATTTAAAATGCAAATAACGTACTTTTTTCATTCTTTTTTCAGTTAAGTGAAATTGAGTAATGAACCCACGTTAATGGTGTATAAAGAAATGTTGTAGAGGATAAAATTACGAATAAAATGGGTACCAACTCGACTCAATCGGATAATTATTTTCCAAGAAAAATCGGAAAAAGCTGAATATTTGCTTGTTTTTAAATTCGTAGCTCCATCATTTTTTGAGATGTAGCGTAGGATAGAGGGACCAGTCTTTGTGATTGACCCAGTGTTTGATAATTTGTTCAAATTTCCTCCTGAATAGTGCCACGATGTTTTTTTTGTCATGTTGGCAACGCTCCTAGGAAGCAGGAGATCCTTTGTCGCATTTGGGTTCACATTTTGTTAACAAAAGAAGAAGACCGGCCGAGCAAGATTTTTTTCACAGTTTTAAGTGAGAGGTTTAGCCATTATATTATCATTTCTCATAACACACATTGCATTTTTATCGATCTGCATCCACTTGTGTTTTTACTGTATAAGTTTAAAATTTGAACGAATGGCATTGTAATACTCAAAATTTGTCCTCAATGCTGGCAACACCAGAAATTTTGGCAGAAATTGGAAAACTTCCATTAATATACACTGGATGTTATAATTAGGAAAACGCCAGTGTTTGATATTTTTCCCAAACACTGGCTCAAATGTTAACCCAGTGTTTGTTACTGTTTATCAAACACTGGTTCATAATGTTAACCCAGTGATTGATGATTTTTTTGCATTCTTATAATTGGCTAACATTTCAACAGTTTTATCACCATGGCACCAAGGCCAAAGCCGAAGTTCCAGTGGACAATTGAAAACATGGAGAAAGCGAAAACAGCTGCGAATCTTTTTTGGTTTCTTCTTTAGATCACAATCCTGGTGCAAAATATTGGAAGAACCCCTCTCGGCTAAAAACGAACCTGTTGACAATCCTGGTGAAAACATTACCGAGGAACCCCTCTCGACCAAAAAGCAGTTACGAACCTGTTGGATTCTCTTTTGAGGAAATTGAAAATCTTCATTCAAACAACATCGAAGAAAACGACCACCGTAAACAGGTTGAATCCGCTTTTGAAGAAACTCGTCTTGGCTCAGCGCCAACAAGAATGAGGAACTCGCTAAAGTCCTGTCTCCTGAAACGGGGGAAAGGAAGTCCAAAAATACCAATAAATCTAGGCGATCATTGTACGGTGGCTATCCAGTCATAACTTCAGAGCAATTTACAGAAGTCAAGACAAAAGAAAAAAGCAAAAGAAGATCAAATTGAAAAAACTGAAATCTTCAAGTTCAGAGTCCAGTATAGATGTATCTTCGGGCGAAAGTGAATGGAATGAAGAGAAAAGTGACGAAGAAGAGATGCATTTGCAGCCCACAAGAAAGAAAATAGGCGAGCACGTCATAGTAAGATACGATGGTAACCACTTTTCGGGAATTATTTTGGATTGCAGTGTCACTTGCGCCAAAGTATCCGCAATGGTCGTCTGCGGCAGACTGTGGAAGTGGCCCGAGCGGGCTGATATCTGTGATTATAAGTTGGGGAGACCATATTTCCGTGCCCACTAAAGTAAACAAAACATGCGAAATGTCTTTTCCGTCTCGGAAATGGAGTTTGATTTTTAGTTACATAACTATTTTTTTATTTTTTAAAATTAATGTGGGTACTTATTTAGTTAACAATGTCTTCTGAAGTTACCTATGGGATCTCAATAGGTCGTAGGTACTGCTTCAGTGAGTAATTAGTGCAATAATTGTATGTAATACCTAAGTATTTTTTTCGTCAAAAATGGAAATCTCAAAGACTGGATTTTTGAAACAAACAATTGTAAAAATTCTCAAACACTAGTGATTTATACCTTTTTTCTAATTTTTTTTCAATGAGGTGTCAATTAAAGCTTTGTAAGAAATATGCAAACATTTTTTAGTTAGTTAAGCTCCTATTGAAGCATAATAGCAAGTACTTTCGTGTGAACGTGTTGTCTGGAGCGAGAGTCAAAGTGAAAAAAACTTATGTATCCCAAAGACCCTACATCTTTCGGGAAATAGGAGGTAATTATACGTACTTAGTTTGTGCGAATTCTGCAATTGTCCGGGTAATTAGTTTATGCATAATTTGTTGTTCCTAATGGCAAAAAAAAATTATTGTAATTGTTACTGTTGATTGACTTTGACAAAATTACAAAAACTGTAAATATATTCTTTAAACTAAAATAAGTTTGTTACTGTTACCATTAAATATGAATCCGGCTGCATGTGTTTTATTCCTACCAGATTGAGACTGAATGCTCGTGTTGTGGTCTGATTGTCATAAATAAAAAGTTTTGAAGGTGAAGTGTAAAGGAACAAAACGTATATTCTTTTTTTGATAAAATTACATTTAACACGCGAAAAATTCATGCAAAGATAACTAAAATTGACCGAGAACGATCAAGCAGTAGAGTGGTGGGGTACCGGGTATCATTTTATCAAAAAATGAGAATATACGTTTTGTTTTCTTCCATTTTACCTTCAAAACCTTTTTTATTTCTGACAATCAGACCACCACACAAGCATTCAGCCTCGATTGATTGTATTGCATTTTGTTCGTATTTTTATTCTCTATAACTTTTCCTTTTTACAACATTAACGTTGGTTCATTACTTTTCACTTAACTGAAAAAAGAAAGGAAAAGCACGTTTTTTGTATTTAAATGTCAATAAACAATATAATGACAATTCATTTTTGGTATAAAACATGACTATAAGGTACTTTATACTATTCACAATTACATGGCACAGGCGGTATCCTACTATTATTTTTGTCAAAAATGTATCTGCACTATTAGTGAAAACCGTTAATTAGTGTTTTCATTTGTTGTTTGTTTACTACGCAATTACGAGATTGTCGTTTTGATATTTTAATTTTGGAAACGTTTGAACCACTTCATTTATTAAAATATGCTTCAAATTAAGCAATATCAGTCTGTGAAAAGCTTTGTTGTACAATTAATATTCTCTTTACCGTGAGAGACGTACATGTCAAGAGATAGGTCAGTCACATTTATTTATATCTATTTTAATATGTTTCTGTTTTATTGTGTATATGATATTTGATTAAACTAAATATTGATTAAATAAACTGCTATTTTAGAATGACGCGATCTCGAAAATTCATAACTGATTAGGCAGCGTAGTAACTGGGTGAAACTCGCTCCTTACCCACGGTGTTGTACACTATTAACTCAGCGTTCTTCAGTTTTAATTAAAATCCATGATAAGCGAGCTAAATTGGTGTATTCTGAATCAGAAATTTTTTTGGCATCTATATTTTAATCATGATTTTTGTTCGTGTTTAAATATGAACTGATGGACCGTGTTTACCATCAAGGATATTCGTATTATGATGAATAATTACCTACGATGAGATATTTTGATACATGCTTTATGTTTATTTAATTGTTGGACAGAAACTGAGGTTTTCTTGTACTTTTCTTTCCTTGCAGGTGCCTTGGCAGATGGGTACCTTTTGGCTTAAAATTTTATACATAACTTTGACAAAATTAACATGGTATATTGAATATGTGCATTTGGCTCGATGCTTTTGGAAGATTTATAACTTGCAAACTTCTGCAACGACGAGAATATAGTAATATACTGCCTATATCCAACTTAAACGGACGTTATAAATATGGTTAAAAAACAGCATGAGAGAAACAGGTACCCCAATACAAACAACAAACTAACTATATAACCAAAACTGCCATCACTCTAATAGCTATTTATGTAACAAGTCCATAATCTATGTTTTTATGAACGAGAAACAGAATTATCGACAAGCGACGAATAACAGCATTTTAGACACGAAATTTATTTACCACGTGCAAAGCGTACCTAAGCGACTGTCTAAATAACGAGTGTCTAGATATATTTATAAAACGAATTGCATATACTATACTTTTCTACGACCAACAAAAATTTGATAATTCTTCTGCTTAACAAACACTAACTATAGATTAACACTGACATTAGAAACGTTTTGACAATTTAAACTACCCCCAAACATCTGACAAGTTATATAATTAATTTAAAGCCAAGTTCAGCCGGTTACTAAAATCAAAGACCATATAATAGGGAAGACGTGCAACACTAATGTTAAACAGCGTGCGTATAAAAGTTAGTCGTCCGCTAGAGTAATCCCTAGCAACCACTAACAAACTACAACTTAGCTATAACCAAAACTATCTGCAATCAAATCTGAAATAACTAAATTACAATGTTGCGGGAAATAATTCTAAGAAGACTTCGCTTTTAATCCCGCCGTAAGTCAAGTTAGCTAAGACTTAAGTCCTTGCTTGACTATAAATACGGGCATTAGTTAACTATTATTATCGAAGGATCAACTTATGTAACTGCTTTTTACATATCTGTGATATAGTTGCTTAATACGAATACATTTAGGTACGTGTTCGTCATTTTATTTATTTATTCGTATGGTACATTTTAAATATTGTGTTGTGATGTAAGTGTTACGTATAGTGCCCCAGAATATTCAGGTATAAACACTGTATAGTGTGGTGGCAAAACCGTGGCAATAGTGGATTGGTTCGTCTCGGCAAAGATTTGCTTCAAGGTTTCGGAAACCACTAAAACCTAAATATGCCAACCCCTTACCCACCTTTAATATTTATATGTAATAATATTAATTAAGCTGTGTAAACATTATAGAAGGTAAATAAGAACATAATGTATAACAGCACAGCCATTGCCTGAAGACATATAATGGACTGGTCCAAGCGGCAGTCACAACAATGGCGAAAAAAATAGTAAGGTTAAAGAAATAGCAAAAATAAAATATGGAAAAACAGATAATCAGGACAGAGAATACAAAATATTGCTGAACTTCAGATGTTCTTCAGATTTGGCAAGCCATAATATAGCTTCATCCGTTCAATTATAAATGTTTGGAAACCCTCCTTTAAACTTTGTTCAATTAGTGAAGCAAATCCCTCTACAATATCATGTAACGGTCTTTGGTTCCGTTTCCACAGTGACAATTTTGGATTAGAAATTGCACCTCATATTGAAAACAACATAGAGTTGCATTTTGAATGACCTGTTCTTCTTAACGATTTACTATAGTTAATTAACATTTGTAATATGCAAAAGAAAGTGTTTTTTTTTTTTTTCAACTTTTTTCCTTAGTGAAAAATAATAAAACCAATTGTTAATGGTGTAAAAGGAAAGTTATATGAAGATAAAAATACGAATAAAATGCATACTAATTGGACTCAATCAGGTAATAACTTTCCAAGAAAAATCGGAAAAAGTGAAATATTTGGGATTTTTTTTAAATTCGCATATCCGTCATTATTTTTTTGAGAGATGTAGCATGAAATCTTTCAGAAAAACAGGGAGGTAATGATACGTACTTAGTGTGTGTAAAACCCTGCAATTGTTGGGCAATTAGTTTATGCACAATTGCGATTTATTAAATTTTTAAAAGCAATATATGCAATAAAGGCTGAATGCTCGTATGATCATCCAATTGTACAAAATAAAAAAGTATTGTAAAGTTGAAATAAAAAGAAACAAAACGAGATTATTTTAATAGGAGTTAAACAATATAATTGTTGATGCTTAAAAAATACCAAATCTCAGTTTAATATCTTTTGTAATTTCTGGATATCTCAAAAAAACAATTAATTAATTATCTCAGTTACAGAAGCATTTTCGAAAAGCAATGATAATCAATTTTTTGTCTTTTTGGATCATAGAATCTTCAGTTTTCGTTTGTCAAGTGATTTTAAAATACACCCTGTATAGATGATTATGTATCAAATAAAATTAAGTTAGCTGAGAAAGTATTGACTGAAAGATAATTCATCGCCCACTAATATTAAATTAGCCTCTGATCATGTAGAAACTAGCAACAATTCCACTTCAACTCCAGTTTCTAGTTGCAGTCGAGTACCTCGAAATATTAAGAGGGAAAATTGTTTTAATGGTAATGTTAACTTAATTCACTCAAACAAATTTTCAATAAAGTACAATTTTTGACTTTAATGATTTTTTTATTACTAGTTTCAGTCGCGTTTTATAAGACGAGTACGAGTTGCTATAAAATGCCTTCTGAAACGAATTCTTTTATACTATTTTTTCTATTTTGGGCTTTTAGGTTGATTTTAAATAAAATTTCGCTAGTTTTTAAATTTAGGGAATTTTGAAGTATAATTGCTAAGGTGGTAATATTTTCATTGAATTTTAGTTTAAATGCTAGTTTAAGTTTAATTAGTACATTTATCATACGTTCAACTTTAAAAAATGGGTGGAAATAAAATAAGTAGATAAATAAATCTACTGAACATTAATTACGATTTAAATTAACGCACGCCGAACGTAACGATAGCTTGGACGTTTAATATCAAATCAGTGTTACTACCGTTCGGAATAAAAATTGTCCTATTTCTATAAAAGAACTCATTTGGGTGCCTTTATAGCTCTAAACGACCCAAAATAGAAATAGTATATAAAGAACTACTTTCAGAAGACGCATTTTATAAGACGATTACAGTTCCGAAAACGAGCCGCGAAACGGGGAGTTTTCGAAAGTACGAGTCGCTAAAATGTCTTCTGAAACGAATTTTTTATACTATATTTTCTATTTTGGGCTTTTCAGATTGATTTTAAGATAAAATTTTGCGAGTTTTTAAATTTAGGAATTTTTTATAATTGCTAGGGTGGCAATATTTTCATTAAATTTTGGTTTAAATGCTAGAACATTTATCATACGTTTAATTTAAAAAGAAATTGGTAGAAATAAAAATAAGTAGATAAATAAATCCACTGAACATTAATTACGATTTAAATTAACACACGCCGAACGTAACAACCGCTTTGACGTTTAATACAAATCAGTGTTACCACCGTTCGGAATAAAAATGTCCTATTTCTATAAAAGAACTCAACTTTCTATAAAAGAACTCATTTGGGTGCTTTCTTTTATAGCTCTGTAAACTGACTCAAAATAGAAAAAACTATTTTAAACTAATCACTTTTTTTTTACACACTGTCGTCACGTTTTATGCGCAGTTGGTGTCTTCCGATGTTGACTTTACTCTAACACAAAACAGTGATAAACCCTAACCACGCATACTTCACTCGGAGGTGGAAATTTGATGCAGTAGTCACTCCAGAACCGAAAATGTTTCGTCAGTAGTTTATGTAGTTCAGTTACGTTGCAGGTAACGCAGCCACAGTAAATGCCCCCCCTCCTTTTGGTAGCATAGAAAGACGCCGTAAATTAACCCAACAAGGAAAATAGCTTTTGTATTCTCATTAATGTTAAAACGTATTCAATCCATCATGAGTACTTCATACAAAACATCGCAATTTTGTTGCGGAACCTATGAGTGACAAGCCTGTTACGGATTTAGCCGGTGTTGGAGAAGTTTTGGGGAAAAGACTTTCATCGGCCGGTTTTGATAAGGTTAAGTTACAAAATAAATTTTACTATTTCTACTAATGCACCTATCTTATAGGCCTATGTAGTATTGGGCCAGTTTCTTGTTCTGAAGAAAAACCAAGAATTGTTTCAAGAATGGATGAAGGATACATGCCAAGCTAACGTTAAACAAAGTGCCGATTGCTATCAGTGTCTTCATGATTGGTGCGAAGAATTTTTGTAAAATATCTTTATTTTTAAATTAGATTTGCACCTCAACTTTACTCTAAATCATCCAACATTTGTGGTTTTAATCTTTCAATTCGTATTCAATTATGGCGTTAATGTAAATAATTTTTAAAGAATGTATAAAATATATTAGTATTTCTAATAAATTCTCTTGTATATTTTATGCTAAGTATTTAGTATCACAAACTTGCATAGTTATTCAAAAGATGTGTTTTATATTAGGAAAACGACTTGAAAAAAATCGTACTTAAACAGCAAGTGTTCGTATTATCATTATACTCGACGGTGTAATGATGCTGCTATTGATAGAAGACCTTTTTTTTTATTGAACTTGCACAGAAATTTTATTACAAAACTTAAAAGTTACGTAATCTTATATTATCTTGATTAGATACCTACATATTCAGGAAAATAATCATTTCCATTATTTTTTACATTAGTACTTCTCAGAATTTTATCAAATAATCGTATTAACTAATTTTTCGTTACAGGTGGCATAAATTTCATTGAAAAATAAACACTTATTCAAACATGTACTATAAGAAAGGAGAGGATCAGCTTTAATGTTTTTACTCTTCAAAAACCTGGATTAAAAGCCAGAGGACATACAAATTATTGATTCTTGTAGATTGTTGCTTGGCAGTACCTGTATTACTTGAATGTATCATTTTGTTACTTCAAAATTTTAATTTAAGTAGTGTTAGCATGTTCATCATGGCTGCCCTACTACTTTGCATTGGTGCAATACAGCAATCTATTTTTGCAAATGAAATATGTTTGTAATAAAAGCACCTTCTTAAAAAAAGTCAATTAAAAAACATCCCTATTGCTGTTAGTTCATCCTATTTCGTTGATGTTAAACGATTTCAGGTATGCGTCTTCTACAATGCCATCATATCACATGTATCTTATTAGCATCTAGAATTAACTGCATCATCTTTTTGTCAATCATGGAAGATCTGTGTTATATACTGCAAAAACCCTTCTGCTTATTGTCTGGATGTGAATATATTTCTCATGGAGTTTCAGTATGAGAATAATAATTTATCTCTGAGCTTGTTTAACTTAAACTTGCCTACTTTAAACTTTAATATATTGCAATATTACATAGCTAGGGTGTTCTGCCAAAAAGTCGAAAACGTCAAAATGTTTAAAATTATTCTATTTGATACATTATTATATCTACAGCAGAAAGACCAATGTATAGACAATAAAATAAGTCTTAAATGAGACAAAAACAAATTTGTAACAGAGCTGAAGTAGTTCCTAAAGGACGAATACCCGTGTCTATACGTCGCACAACGATACTGTTCAGTTGTTGACAAGTATTTCATGTACTTAAGCATTTTCATTGTCAGAAAACAATACTACATACTTATAGATATAAATCGCAACAATATTAATAAAGATCTTTGTACACAAAACGATGTATTACTCGTTCTTATGACCGACAAACTCTCAGGAACTTAATCTAAAATAAACAAACGTGTTGATTCAAGAATTCTTACTATCCTTATAGTATTTTATTTTTTCAATAAGTAGTAGTTCTTAGGTACATATAGTTTGCTCGATTATTTAGTCGACATGACTTCATTATCTTTAATTAATTCTACCAATTTCAAAAAAAGAACCAAATGTAGGACGAATTTCAATTTTGAATAGGCAAAACGGCGAATACTCAATTTTTTTTTTAGCTGTTTTTCTAAGAAGGTATGATAAACAGAGCTCAAGTTGGTTTAAGATATTGTAAGGCAATGTATATTTGCAATGCAATACTGTTACCACAGTAAATTTGCGGTGGTTTACATGTCATTTAATTAACAAAACACTAATAAGTTTATTTTTATTTTACATTGCTATCTATTTACATTCACTTATTATCACCGTTGATTAAAATATTGGTAAAGATAGTCAACCGCTTGTATTTGCTTGTATCACGAATGCAATTCACATATGCATGTTGGGTTGCGTTTTGTTTACTTTTTTCACCTGTACTGAAGCGCTAAGTTATAATGTGTACGATTCTTGAAATAGAATAGTTCAATTTATTCCACCGTTGTAAAAATGGCGCAACATACAATCCGTAAAATTTACTTTTGTCAATACAATGTTGCAACGTTTTCAAATATTTAGTAAACGTATTAACTAGTAATTAAAAGTGACGAATTTTTCATTTATGAATAATACCATTGATGATACATATCTTGGATTTTAATGACAATGTTTTTTTAATAATTTACTAAAATACATGCGAAGCGTTATTTGTTAAAACAGTTTGGTTTGGTCGGTGTTAGATAAATAAGAAACAATTATTTTACAAATTATGCTTGCACTTTATTTTTAACTTGCAAATAATAATGTTGACATTTGTTTGTCATTTAATAACTTCGTTAGGAATAAAGTAGAACATACTGGGAGAAATACCACTAGAGTTCAGAAACGCAAAATTATTGGTTTTTGTATCTACTTGTTTTTACGTGTTCAGTTGAAAAGGATTTTAAATAAAAATTGGTTTTCAAATTTTTCAATTCAAAAGGCAACAAGTTACCGTGTTTTTTAGGAAAGTGGGTTCCACTAGACCTTCAAATTTAAATTCACTTGGTAATAAAACCTATTCCTATTACTTCTAAAAATAAAAATACTAGATTTTAGCTTGAGGTGTGTTGTCTCCCGACGCGGTGCGGATAATACGTGTATAATACACTATTCTTTTCTGACGAAATAAATGACGATTTAATATTGAAAAATCATATTAAATAGAATTAGAAAATTATTGAGGGAAATTTGGTGTTAAAAATAGTACTTCACTTTGAAACAAATGTATTACGAGGTCTTCCGGATTATCGTGTTATGAGTCACATTCCTTATCGGCTTAGTCAGAAATTCTACAATTGCATACTTTTAGCAACACCTTTAGTAAATGAGTAGGCTTGTTATAATATTGTTTAGATGCAAACAGTTGAGTACGTTAGATTGTAATATAAGAAAATTCAACATTCGTTCCAACATAAAAGGATAGCGTTTCTATGTTAAAAAATTTTAATTTCAATGACCAAAATTTAGAAATTTACTTGCGTAAGCCTAATAGATTTTAAAACATTTTCAACGGATAAACGATGTTAATGTAATAAATATATGAGTATGGAATTTTCAAAAGTATTTAAAGAAATTGTTTTTTTTGGGAGAACGTTTTTCAACGATTTCGTTACGAAATTAATACTTTTAAATCTGCAGGTTTTTTCATAATAATAAACTTTATTCACATGTGTATGTATACAATCTTTGTACATATATGTGTTTGTCATGATGGTATAACCATTGTTATAACCTTACGTAAGAAAGATACAAATAAATATTATTACATTGAACAATTAACAGACAATAGAAAAAAATATATAACAAAGGACACACATTTAATTAGTACGTCGACAAAAATCAATAAATTCTTGTATATTGTAGAACGCATGTTTTTGTTTGTTTGTCAACATTGACTCAATGCACCAATATTTCAATCAACGGCATGATGCATTGGCAACAATGTCGTGCCTTAGCATAAACTATCAGCAAAATTACAGTTTTCTATTTCACATTTATCGGCAATACTGTTCTGTAAATTCTACAATACAATTGACGTATTTTCTTAGCACAAAGCGATACTACCGACCTCTGATGTTTAGAACAAATTTCGGGGTCGCATAATCCCGTAAGGTTGACTATCTTTACCAATATTTCAATCAACGTTATCACTATGTATGTACGCTCGTAATCGACAACGCGGGTCGTTCGAGGTGCAAACGGTTGGGCTCGCTGATCCGGTCCACGCGTCGTAATGACTGCTTACAGGAACAACCACCTGCCTGGTATTGGAGTGCTTTCTGCACTCGATCTGCTGCGTGACAGGGCAGGCTACTACCATGCAACGCTGGATTGGACCGTGGTGTACCCTTTTCGTCGCTAACTGGAGGTGCCTTTTAGCTGTCTGGCGCTTCGGCGTCGTTGGCGGAAGTGGCGTCAACAACGCTGGCACCGGGGAACGCCGCAGGAAGGCGCGTACTCTGTGGTGGAGGTATTGTTGCTCCTGGCAATACTTGTTTGGCTGTCATAAACCTGGTGTGAGTTTCGGTTTCTTCCTACGTATGCCGTGTCGGGTGAAGCATGCAAACGTTGGCAGGATTAAGACAGGTGAAACACGCCGCCTTATTGTCCCAACGGCTAGGTTAGTCACGCCGGCCCACAGTGTAGTATTTGCTTGATTTAGCTGGCCAAAATTATCTGATACATGAAATAAGGTCTTATTGCAATAACAGTTTTAGTTTATGTGTTTTAAGGGCAATAGAAAGTTATTTTCATAAAAAATCTTAATTATTGCTTATTTAACTTAAATCATTGATTATAAGCTTTTAAATATACCTAACTTTTCTAAGACTATTTACTAGCCATCAAATTAAATGTAATCAAGTACGAAATAATGTATACTAATTGAAAAAGAGGTTATTTTCTAAGCTTAAGTATCGCATTTTCCGCTTTCCTCTAAGTCGTAAAAAAAGAATAGTATTTTATTTACGGCAAGTGGCTCATCTCATTCAGATATTACGTCACTCGCTCCATCTTCATCACTATCTGATATATAGTGCTCTTGATCTGATACTATATCTTCTTCACCATATGCTAGATAAGCACTTGAACTCGCCGGTATCTGTACTTCAAGCAGCATATCCAAAGTTTTCTTTAAAAACAGGGTGCACTTTTCTCCTGGTTTCTCTCATTCCAGTAATGAGAGGATCTGAAGTGAGCAATATTCTTCTAAAAACATCCACATTGCAAGCAGTTCTGGAAAATTTCCTTGCATCATTTTGTCGGTATATTCGAAAGTGTTTATTTCTAGCCTCACCAGCTTCCTCTGACATTTTCCCAATAGGTAATAGTTCGTGCTCTACAATAGCGGGACCATGCACTAATATTTTATGCAATATTGGAGTCATAGGATGCCACGGGTACTTTTCAACATATAATTTTGCGGTGTTCATGGTATAGTCTGCAAACTTTTCTGTGTGAATTTTATGGCCACTAGATATGATTTCCAATATGACTTTGAGACGATAAACTAAATCAAAATCTAAACCATTTATTTCTGCTGCTAGTTTTGGATCCACAAAGAACCTTCTGCTAGTATTGCCATTATTTGTATTTTCAAAATTAGCCTTTGGAACATCTACAATAAGACCCATTTTTTACGAAATGCAATTTGTAAATGTTTCTTTGTTTTGTTGACTATTTTCTTATCATTTTCATCCCGCAATTGCCACTTCATAGGTAATTTATATGCCAAATGAAGCAGACCTTCAAATGCTCTTATTTTTTCCGTGCAACACCGATAATTTCAAACTGCGTTCATTAATACTATTCTCTTTGCTAAGATCGTTGAACATTTTTGAAGTTGCAACGAAAATATAACATCTCATTGTTGATTTTGTTGAAGTTGCTGCATTACATTCCTTTGCGTCAAGCATTGTGAGACTCATATGATGTACAACATAGTACACTGTCTATTGAATCTCTTCATGTGATGTCTGTCGTCTCTTTGGTGAACTGTATTTTATGGGTCGACAATATCAAGGAGAAGAAGGGGTTGGATTTTGCCAAATAACTTTCTTTTTTTCCTCTGAGTTTAGATTAAAAAGTTGCAAGGCACAATCGAACTTTGGAAAATGTTGCAATCTGATTCTTCTTCATTTAAAATTTCTGTTTAAACTGTCACTGCTGAGATCCATCACATCCCCATTTATAAATTATTGTGATTTTGTTACACTCTTCTTCTGATAAACGTTGTTGCACAACTTTCTCTAAGTAATTTATTACCCTAGTGGATGTAAGATTAAGTAGACTCTGGAAATTAGCTTCAGCACTGTTCTCAGTTACGTGTATTGTTTCTGTAAAACTGAATAGAACGGAAGATTTGGAAGGTAATCTCTTATTACGTTGTACTGCTTTGTAGAAAGCCCAGCTTCAACAAACATTGCTAATGCTTTTAAAGGCGATAGCTGTTGTGGAGCTGTATCTTGCATTGATTTGAAAAAGCTTTTGTACTTGGTCGCTCGTTTTGGACTAGATGTTAAGTCCTAAGTACTTTAGAAGCATCTTTTTCCTTCTACTTGTAATTTTACCTGGGCAGCATATAAGAGTTCCTCTGACTCAGTAACACTACGGAGATCTTCTGTCTTGCGTCTTTTACTCCTTTTCGCTGCATTCCTGAAACATTTTCTTTCGACGGCCGACTTTTGAACTTGACAAGAATTTTGGTAAATTAAATGCAGTAGTTTTAAGCCAAGAGCAATTACTTTTAATGAAAACATCTTTTTCCTTGCTTGATGCGATCCATCTTTGCTTAAATTCAGATTTTATCCGTGAACATTTTTTGAAAGTTTTTTTCATCGTTTTCGTTTAGATTCACAATATTAATATAATAATTTTCAGCAAAATCTAATTTCTTTGCAAATTCATTCCAGTTTGTTGTATGAAATTGAAAAGTTCTTGCTTGGTAATGACATGATATCCCGAAGACTGCGACTATCCAGAAATGACATAAGTATCTGTTAGGCCGAATACACAAAACCATGAATATCCGTGACTTTCTTTGCAAAGCCTAAATTATGAAAAGTTTAAGAACATATTTATGAAAAATAGGCGGACTTGCCCGAAATATAACAAAACTATTTTGAATTATAAAAAATTAATAAAAATAAAAATTCACTTGCATCTAAAGTTATTATAATCTTGGCTACCAAAAGCAATTTTATTTCAAAACATGCTAATCGTATTGCTACTTACCTTCTGTGAGTTGCTTCCATCATTAAAAAAATATATCATCTTCTTTCAGTTTGAAAACATTTCAACAATAAACCTGATTTAATTCTCCAATAATCACACTAGACATCTATTATCGCACATCAAATTCAAATCAGTACAAAACATAAACTGTACTATTTTGGACACTTACTTGGGGTTTTATGCAATCTTTGACTACTTAACTTTAAGACGAATTAATTGTCTATCATCAATTTCACTTTTTAAATCGAATCTTGACTAGATCATGCAAATACCTCACTGTACGGCCGAGGGTGGTTTAGACCGGGTTATACACGGCAGTCAAAAGATTCGTACCGGGTGAAGTCACGCCAGTGAGTTCCTGTTGTTGGTGTGCGTATAGCCGTTTGAAATGGTGTGCTGGCCAATCACGACCCTTCTCACGCGGGTGCGTTGCGTGGGGGTAGTGCGCTATGTGCGTACCCTGAGGGATAACGCTACAGAATAAATAATTTATTATGTGGCACACTACAAGAAGTGGTGGAAAAATTGCTCTTTGATTTGTAGAATAATAGATAATAGAATGTTATTTGATATAGTATATTCGCGTAAGCTCCAGTTGGATGAAGAACGTTTTATGTGATTACTAGGTAAACACTTTGTATAATTTTATACTGTACTGTACTGTAAACGGGAACTGGAAGCATGACTGGAACTATTGTTTGGAACTTGAAATGGTAGCATTTACATAATTTTGCAGTATCCCATACAACTTAGGCTGAACTTACGGTTGTCCGCGACAACGCCGAATTTGTGGAGAAATCACCAAAAACTTCCGAAAATGACAAAACGCCGAAATGCTTCTGGTGGACAAATCGCCGAACGTGATCCAAACGCCGAAAGTAAAAACGACGCCTTAGCGTTCATAACCTGGCGTCGTCCCCGAACTCCAACTAATCCTCGGAGAAAATGCCGAAAACGTTGTCGACAAAACGCCGAAAATTCTTTCGTGGACAAATCGCCAAAAATGTTCTATGGACAAAACGCCGAAAACGCTTCTGCGGACAATCCATTTAAGTTGTTTTTATGTGATTTGGAAGGGACGGTAATGGTTGGTAGGTTACAGTTATTACAATTTCTTTCTTTTAAAAAATTACATTCATAATAACAATTTCAAAGTTAAACTTTTTTTTTTCACTTAAATTTCTTTTTTAACCAATTTAAGTTGTTTTCATATACGTAGAAGTATATAAAGCATTCTTTTGTTGAATACTACTATGAAATTTGACAGCTTTCGGCGTTTTGTTCACAGCAGCATTTTCGGCAGTTTGTCCATAGAAGCATTTTCGGAGTTTTTCACAGTAACATTTTGGTGATTTGTTCATAAAAACATTTTCGGCGATTTTTCCACGAAAGTTATTTGTCGTTTTTTACTTTTCGGCGTTTTGACCACATTCTGGCAATTTGTCCACAGAAGCATTTTGCGTTTTGTCATTTTTCGAGATTTGTCCACAGAACTTTTTCGGCGATTTTGTCCCACAAATTCGGCGTTTTGTTCATTCGGTTGTTCGTCATAGACCCAACTTACATTGGGATTTGGATGTACACTCCGTGTAAAAGTGTGAGGCGCATTAGCTTTGTTTACACTCGTATATTTATTAAGTTCGAAGTACCGAACTAATGGAGTTAGGTTAGTTCTCTTATTAGCTCGATCGTGTTTACATATCTCAACTGATTCCGTTTGTATTTAACTTGACTTTTTAATTTTTAATTTTAATTTTTTTTTATATTTCAACTTTAATCAATTATTTATATTGCTTTTCTACGTTAAACAAACTTAATCCACGACGCACATAGGTCGAATTCGGCCAAAATACAAAATTCCAAAACCCGCCTGCAACAAAACAAACCAGTCCTCAGAATACTAGACAATATAACAATTGATACTTAATCCCCGCCTCGACACGTGAGTCGCACTCGCGCACCCCACAGGTAGTCTAAAGTTGACGCTCTTGACAAACCTATCATTTGAAGTTGATATTTCATGTTAAAAAGTTCAGTGAATAGTGAAATTATAGAAATCGATAACTCAGGTAAAGCCTCTTTCTATCCCATATATATTTATTGAAATATTTGCACATTTAGTGTTAGTAATAATTAATCAAAAAGGCAATTTTTCCCACAAATTTTGATGATTTTTTTACTTTAGCTATAAAAAAGTTACCTTCCGGGTCCGCCCTGAGTTACAAATTTCACTTTATTGAACAATACAACTCTTTAACTTTTAAAGTGAAAATATGGCCACCACTTTGATCACTTTCCGAGAAAACTTGTTTATAAATTATAGTAAAAATATACATTTCAATATTTTTAATTTTTTTATAAATTTTTTTGTTGCTATAGGTAGTCCTAGCAGTTCAAACACAAAAGTAGTGACACGCAGATACCTGTTTCACAAAATGAATGAGCACAGTTTTCCTTCCATTGATGAAAAATTAGAACACTTAGAGAATTATTTGATCGTCTCCTATACGGACTCAGAGAGCAAAAAGAATGTAAAACACAAATTCTCATATTTTAAATCAGAAATAAAGAAAAGATGGGGCAAAGCACGCAACACCTTGAGAAATTTCTCTTAAACAACGAGACATGGCTGCAAGGAACTTTTGAAATTCCCGTGTCAGCGCACAACAAGCCAGGCAGGCTTGTTAAGGCTTTTGAAGAGTGTAGCGAAAGAACCAAAAGAAGAAAGACAGAAGAAGTTCGCTCATCTGTAAGCAAAGAAATTTCAGTTCACGCGGCGCAAGTGGTTTTACAGAAAGAGGGGAAAAGAAACGCCTCAATGGTTCTTAAAGATATCACTAACTCCCAAAATACTCCATCGCCAGTGAATGTAGAAAACGACATTCAAAACGACAGAACCAAGTCCGCTTACACCAAAGAAGCTCTCAACATGTACGTGGAGGCTGGTCTTACTAGAAGGCAATATGAAATCATTAGGGCGACAAACAAAAGATTTTACCCTACCTACGAACAATTGGTTAAAGCCAAAGAGGAATGTTACCCGCCAAACAGTTACAGCTACCTGTGCTGAAAGTGATATTCAAGCACTAATAGATCACACGGTAAATAGAATATCCATTTACCTGGAAGAGGTCTTAATGACCCTAAACAATATTCAAAAGAAATTCCTTACTTATAATCTGCAAATGGGGATGTGATGGGTCACAACAGGCTCAGTTCAAGCAGAAGTACTTAAACGATGGTGAATCCGATGCAAACATATTTTTGAGTTCTTTTGTCCCACTACAAATTGTTTGTGGGGAAAACACGAAAACAATTATTTTTCAAACCCAACACCTTCCTCTCCTAGATTTTGCCGCGCAATCAGGTTTAGGTACGTGAAGGAAACCACAGACGTTACACTAGAGATGAAATAAATTACGTACGAGACATTGTAAAGAATTTGAAAAACACAGATGTGAAATTAAATGGAAATGTGTACTCTTTTAAGCAATGTCTTAAAATGACTATGGTGGACGGGAAAGTGTGCAATGCAGCAACCGGCATAAAGAAAAGCAGGCAGTTACATATGTAGTACCACGTCAAAGTTTTAATGATTTGGACAAAAACACGAAGTTAGTCCAGATGCTCTTGAGTTTGGCTTGTCAAACTTACATGCTCGAATAAGATTATTCGAAAGCATTCTTCATTTATCGTATAAATTACCTGTGAAGAAATATCGCGAAAAGAGAACGCAAGAAGAAAAATTATTGGAAGAAGAACGGAAACGAGCGATTCAACAAAGATTTAGAAAAGAAACGGGACTTTAATAGACATGCTAAAGGCAAATTTTGGAATACGAATGATGGGAATACAACAGAAGGTTTTTTAAAAACCCTGAACTAGCTGCCGAAATAACTGGTATTAGTTTTGGCTTAATTATAAGTTTGTTAGGAAAAAGAATAAAATCTCAATTAAATCATTAATGCCTGAAAAGTTACAACTTTTATTACCTGCAGAGCCTAACCCAAATGTAACCTGTAAAAAGTGCGTAGATAACAATGAGGAAGAATATTCTACATAGAGGATTGAATACATGTATAGATAGTATAAATTTGATGTAAGTAACTAAGTTTATAATAATTTCCTTTATTAAATATAACTATGTTTATTTTCTATAGAAGATATATTAAAAAATCATATTAAAAGCGTTATGATTTATTTTATTTAACAAAAAGACCGAATTATAATTTGTTAGTACTATTTCCGACCGATATGAACGATAAAATAATTTTGGCCGCCTAATTCTACGTATTCGACCTATGTGCGACGCCACATATACGATCAACATGAGAAATTTAACCTTACTAACATTTAATTCGATCCTACGTGTTTACACCGTATACTTTGTTTTAAGGTTTGAACCAAATTGATTCGGTACTATGGATCAACCGGCACCGAATTAATTTAGTACTGTGTGTTTACACCGAAAACACAAAACGTATAGTTCAAATAATGTTTACATATAAAGTTCTTAGGTCGAGTACTAAACTGTGTCGGTGTAAACATAGCTATTTTATTTAGTTTCAATGATAAACTTAGTGAAACTTAGATTAAAATTTGTATTTAAAATTCAATCATAATGTTTTAATACAGTTTAATCATTTTTATACCTATTGAATAATTAAATTTAATCAAAAAGTTACGTACGGATCATTATCAAACTAATGGAACTTTGGATTTATTTATTTTTGGAAATATTAAAGACTTGTGCTGCCAAACTTAAATACATAAATACTACTTAAAAGAAGTTTTCCTTTATCAGACCTTTTCTCATTTTTTTATATTTTAGTTTTTTTTTAATGAGGCTTTAAAGTTTACGTTCATTAGATACTGCAGTGATCGCAAAGGTCGTTGCAATGTACGTGAATTTGTAACCATGTATATTGTATAGTATAAAGATAAATTTGTGTATTGAATAGTATAAGGATAAATCGATATAGTGGTGTACGTGCTAAAACGAACTGAAAGTGGAGGAGCACGGTTTATAAACATCAAACAGTGATAGGTGTAAAGTTAAGATGGCACATCAAACAATGAAGTTGTTTTTAAAATTGTTTATTAACTTTAAAAAATTTAGTTTTATAATTGTATATAAAAGTTAAAAGCCAGATATATAAATAATAAGCCCGCGCATCGTAGAAATATATTTAATGGAAATAAAACCAATGCACATAAAGTTCACCCCGAAGTAATTAATAAATGAAGTACCAATGAGAGTATGGAAAAGTAAGGGCAAGCTTTAACAAAAAACATTGAATGAAAACCCATGTCAGAGGTCATCGTTCAAAGTCACAGATGTTGCATCCATTACGTCATCCGAAAATGAAATAAAGTTATAGTGGGTAAAATTTATCTTTTTCAGTTTCGGCTTAGCACTTTATTTCACTAAGACATGGAATCAAGTTTCCTATACTTTCTAACATGTGCAATTTGCAAGAAATAAATTAGGAACGTAAATTTGTCACATGCATTAAGAACTACACTATACGTTTAAAGTATTCGTCATAACAATCGTCGAGTTAGAAAGAAATAGAAACACCCAAGCACGTAAGTTTTCCTTGCACCAACCTCAAACCATAAATGACAACAGTTTATAGGTATTCCAGAAGTAATGAACATTTTTTAAAGAATTGTTATCGTAATATGATGATTTTATGTTTTTATCTATTTATATTCTCAAGTAAGCAAATAATGTTTAGGAATTAGCGAAATAAAAATAAAATATGTTTCATTTATGGGATATTTATATTCTTTGTGGAATTAAATTACAAAATCTTTTGTTGTTAATTTAACCAAAGAAAAATAACACATTTTAATAAAAATGTTTAATTTTAAATAAACAAAAAAACAAAAAGTTCATCAATATAAATTATACTAAAATTACAATTGCATGTATGTATGTTTTTAACACAAAATTAAAATTTACGAGACAAGGTATTTATGAATAAAATCACAAACGTTTACTGCAGCAAACTGGAAGTTAGCGTTTGTCACACTTTAACAATTTTTTAGAAGCAATCGTGTAAGTTTTCTCCAGAACTTTAACATATTTATACAATTTACGGAATTATCTAATGCAATCACGTTTGCAAATGGCATTAATGAGTGTGGTATCTTCACAGTTTTAAATTAAAAACATATCTGCGTAATACATTTCTTATAGAAAGAGTGTTGGCGCGAAACTGCTACGCTCTTTTACTGCTACCGCTACCCACACCACCCTATTGCCATCTTTCTTTATGTAAAACGTCTATTATTTTAGTTGTATTAAAATTTTGTTTAAAGTTACAAACCACACATATTATTATAATGAAGCCAAGGTTCTAAAGTTAATTATAGAATAAAAATTAATGAGTCTCATGTTTAATATAAAAGTCAATTGAATTTATTTTGTTAATTACTGAATGCAATCACCGCAATACGTATAGGTAGGTACTTTAAAAATAATTCAACTTTGGATTCATTTTATTTTGAAAATTATAAGTACTTGTAGTCGATAACGTGGTATTTAAAATAGGCGGCGGCAAATCCTTAACTAAAAAAAATAAATCCAAAGTTCGTTTATTTCGAAATGTTCAGTACGTAACTTTTTGTGATTCCTATTTAATTATGAAGTATAAAAATAGTTAAACTGTATTAAAACAAAATAGTACAAATTTTCATGATTCTAGAATCATAGCATTTTGTAGCTAAGAGCATATAATAATTTTGTTATTTTTGTTTTAACTATTTTTTGTTTTTATTGTTTTTTAATTTTGAACTTTAGTATTACTCATAAATATTGCTGTAGTTTGTGACTATGGTTAATGTAATTTATGTATATTACAACCAAAAACCACAACTACAAACTACTAATGTAATTTTCGCTTTATCCTTGAAACTAAATAAAATGATGCTGGTTTTGGCACAGAGTGTAAATTTCAATCCTAATTGTAACGTCAGCCTGCTAAAAATGTAACACATCCTATATATTTAGTTGAAAAGTATTGAAGTCACAACACAAATGACCTTGAACGTGACTTAAACAACATTAATAGTTAAATTAAAGATGAATGTAGAAAGAGAATTTATTAAACTTATTGTTTAATATAAAAGTCAATTAAATTTATTTTTCTTCAAGCGACAATAAAACGTCATATTATTGAACTACTGGCAGACGCTAAAAATCTTTTTACTGTCTAGACATTAAAAGCAAAACAGTTATTTTGTTTCCACAACTATTTAGAGGTTGGTACCTCGGTTATGTCATATTATGAATGTAACAGTAAAGTACCAACTTGATTCGTCGAGAATAAAACGTCACTATAACACTCGAGAATCTCAAAAATTTGAAAATAACACATGAAAACTAGCAATAAACGCTTGAAGAAAAAAATAATATATTTCACTTGGGTTAAAAAATATAATTGTTTCGCTTAATTTGCTGTCTCGGCTAACACCTCGCCAGCAAACTTTTTAAACTCAACAATTATATTGTTTAACTCTAGTAAAATAATCTACTATTGTTAATTACTGAATGCAATCACCTGCAATACGTATAGGTACTTTAAAAATAATTCAACTTTGGAATTTATTTTTTATTTTGAAAAGTCGATAACGTGGTATTTTTAAATTGGGCGGCAAACCGTCATAACTAAAAAAAAAAAAATCAAAAGTTTGTTTTGTTTCGAAATATTCAGTACGTAACTTTTTGTGATTCCTATTTAATTATGAAGTATAAAATAATTAAACTGTATTAAAACACAAATAGTACAAATTTCATGATTCTAGAATCATAGCATTTTGTAGCTAAGAGCATATAATAATTTTGTTATTTTTGTGTTTAACTATTTTTTGTTTTGACTGTTTTTAATTTTTTTTAACTTTAGTATTACTCATAAGTATTACTGTAGTTTGTGACTATGGTTAATGTAATTTATGTATATTACAACCAAAAACCACAACAACAAACTACTAATGTAATTTTCGCTTTATCCTTGAAACTAAATAAAATGATGCTGGTTTTGGCATAGAATGTAAATTTCAATCCTAATTGTATCGTCAGCCTGCTAAAATGTAACACATCCTATATATTTAGTTGAAAAGTATGGAAGTCACAACACAAATGACCTTGAACGTGGCTTAAACAACATTAATAGTTAAATTAAAGATGAATGTAGAAAAAGAGAATTTATTAAACTTATTATTTACACCTGATGAACACAGTAAGATAATTTGGCTTCACGATCCTCATTATGAAACATTAATTTTCAGGCCAGTTGCAATATGATTTACATTTCAATGATTACCTCCGAAAATGGGCACACTTAAATGCGAAGAACTTGTGAAAGAACCGGCTAAATTAAAAGATGAAAAGAACAATATACTGGAACAAACTCAAGAATTAGCGGTGTGCAATTACAATACTTTTATTCAAACGGCCGAATGCTCAAGAAACCTCTTTGAAGGATTTAATAATATAGAAGATAAACTTGTTAATTTATTGGATAATATACCGCAATTTGAAGAAAAATGCCACACGTTTGCTAAAAACACTGGGGAATTAATCTTTTACGTAGATTGAATTTCTTTACGTTGATGCGTAGTGCACAAATATTAGAAATTCTTGAAGTTCCTCAGTTAATGGATTCTTTTATAAAAGATGGGTTATATGAAGACGCTTTGAGTTGGCTACTTATGTTAGAAGGCTGTACTGTAAACATTCAGACATACCCATATTCAAGGTATTTTGAACACTTTGACTTAATTACATATTAATGGACTTTTAGAGTATTTTAGATGAGATCAATAAATCTTGGTTGATAATGCTACATCATCTGTTAATTCAGTTAAAGCAAGACCTACAATTGTCTAGATGTTGCAAATTGTCAGTTATTTAAGACGCATGGAGGTGTTTACCGAAGCTGAATTGAGATTGAAGTTTTTGCAAGCCAGAGAAGTGTGGTTGAAGCACTGTTTAAATTCTATTGAAAATATAAGTGGTAAAAGTTTTTGCCAATTTATCTAAAGCTGAATGTATAGTAATCATATTTTACTTATTGAACTTTACCATTAGTAATCAATGTACTCTTTTACAGCAAACTACCATTTAAACAAAACTATTGAAGTAACGAGAGTCAATTTATTCAACATTATAACACAGTATAAGGCAATATTCAACGATGATGATCACACCTTTTCCACAATAAATAAGCAACACAATATAAATGAAAACGTCATTTTTTCAGTTGGATTAGAGATAGGGTAGGTTACACATGCACATTACCGTACTATTTCACTTTTTACTTTTATTGTAGATTCAAGAGTTTCTAACTACTCCTGCAGAATGATTTATCAAAAGAGGTTACATCAATCGAATCAATCATAGGACAGTGCATGTACTTTTGGATTGTCATTCAGTAGGGTTGGTTGCGATTTTCGCGGTTCTATGGTTCCGATCTTTTAATCAAGCAATTTTAAATAATTTTCGTGAGACATCTGCAAAGTGCGACTGTTAATTTTGAAAAAACATGGAACGCATTCACGTTAATTAATAAAAATCACCCGAATGTGCCGTGGAATCATAAAAATAATGATCCAATTCAACCACCTGATAGTCTTTTTAGAATTTTATCCATTGGCCGAGTATTTAAATCAAGTATTAATGGTATTCAACTTAATTGCGTTTGTAGCACCTAATCGCCATCAAGGCTACAAGACATAATCAAAATGTTTAGAAAATTCCTTAATTTTTATTTCGAAATCTATTTTGATTTTGTACGGACAAGAACAGCAGGCTTACGGCGAATGCGAGGGATGCATTTACACGATTGTGTTTGTCGTTTGTTGATGATTTAATTCCGTATGTACAAAAATGTATTAACATTATTTATCCTCCCAATCACATTTCTTCACATATTAACTGTGGTATACAGAATTTGCAGAAATTAAGAATTATCATTATAGATAAAAATGAAATTGTCGATCCTTTGAGTCACTTATTACCTGTTAAATAGAACCGTTATTAGTACTGAACCAAAATTGTTAGATACTGAAAGAAAAGAGGATGAGATATGAAGAGACAAAAGTGAAGTAGATAGTAATCAATTTGAAGATCAATTTAATACAGAACTGAAAGAGGCTAAGAATAACTTTTGTTTGATTAGTGTGCCTTTATAATAATAAAAGCTTTCGATACTAAAGTTATTTCACTATTTAATTTAAAGTGCTTAATTATACATAGCGTTAATCCACTGGTGATGCACTAGCCCTCGATTTGATCGCTAATTTAACTTAAACGAATTCAACTTTCGTCCTTAGGATTAATGAATACTTTTGGTACATAATACATGTTGTTGAGGTTGAGTGACACTCTCATGATATTTTTTATTTATATAGTCCACAAAATGAAGCTCAAAAATAAGGCCAAACCTGCTTAACTTACTCTCCCCATCAAAAATCTATATACTATCCCGAGTTTTGCGCTCTTTTGCCATTTTTAGGGGTGAAAACTCACGTTCAAATGCCAAAAACTATATTTTACAACTGCAAGCGAGCAAAATTTTGTTTGAATTACTTGCATAATGTTGAATAATGATTGTTTTATGCTTTGGAACATTATTGCAAAATATTTCAACTCTTAAAAATTCAACTCTCCATGGTGGATTCATAAAAAAATTATTAATTTATCAGTACTTTGATTAACAAATTTTTTACTGTTTAAGGGGATTGTTACGTTCCGATGTAAATGATACTACACATCGAAGAAAATCTAAAAAAAGGTAACAAAGGTAATTTTAATTTTAAACATTGGTTCATGGAACGTACAAGTAATATGTACATATTCTTTGGTACAAGGGTTAAGCAAGATAGGAAAATTCAAACAACTAATGGAAGAGTATCGAAAGTTAATGGGAACAGATGTCTTAGTAGTGCAAGAACTCTAATTATAAGTGGAACAAAACAAATTAATACAGAAAAGTATGTGTAGAAGTTAAATGAGGGCAGGGGAAGAAAATATTAGGAACTGACATTTTTAATAATAAACAATCTGAAGTAAGCAATAGCAGTAACATAAAGCAATAAACAACCGAATTAGCTACATTTAGACTTAGAGAAGTGTAAAGAAAATTTACGATTATTAACTTTACATGCACCAACAGAGGAAGCAGACGAGACAAGAAAAGTAAAATTTTATGAAGAAAAACTGAGGATCTATAGTGTCCAAAGTTCGATGTTAAAATACTTTTTGGATATTTAAACGCGAAAGTAGGAAAGGAAGAATAAAATGAGTTAATTGCAAGCAAAGAAAGTCTAGGTACTTCAAAATCTAACAGAAATGGACAAATGTTAGTGTATTTTTGCAGCAAGTCAAAATATGATTATAAGTGCCATGTTAAATAGAAAAACATTTATAGAGCGACATAGATGAAGCACCGATAAAAGACACAAATAGACCACCTAATAATAAAATTCACATGCGATGCGTACAAAACATTAGAACATGCAGAAGCAGATATAAACTCAGATCATATGATAATCAAAGCTAAAATAGAATAAGCTGCCCCTAACATTATAAAAGAAAGGTAGAACTAAAAGAAACAAAAGACATTAAGGAGTTTAGAAGAAGAAGATAATAGAAGACAGTAAGCAGAAAATACAATAGCCACCCTAAACCCGTACCAAGAAATGAGAACGTAGATGAGAGCGGGAGTATTTAAAAAGATAATACACGAAAGTAAAAATAAATTACAAATAGAAACCAATGATAATGCAAGAAAATGGTTCGATGAAGGTGAAAAGCTAATTAAATAAAAGAAAAATTAGAATCGAGATGATGAAGATTCCAACAAGAAAACTACAAGAGAACTACAGAATTCTAAGAAATAAGGTCAACACACTTCAAAAATGAGAATTTAGAAGACATGGATAAAGTAAAATACGAACGATTACAAGAACAAGCTGGAGAAAATGAAGAAATATAAATGGAAGAGCCAACGTATGAAGAATTTTGTAGAAGATGATGCAAAACATGAAAATAATAAAAGTGCAGGATCAGATTATATATAGAGTTGGTAAAATTCGCAGAACCCAATGTAATCAATAGAATATACAAATTAGTAAATATAGTTTGGCAAACAAAAGAAATGCCAAAGAATTGGTATACCGCTGTGATTTGCTCTCATATATAAAAAGGGTAATAGCCAAAATTACCTCAAACTATAGTCCAATATCGTTATTAAATGCTGTATATAAAATTGTGGCACATTTCCCATTAAACAAGGAACATTAAAACAGTGTTTTGTAACAAATTAACATTTGGTTCTACATCACATCAGCATTGTTTATGAAAAAATATATTTGAACATGTAAATAACATTACAAAAATATAATAAGTTAAACATGTGTTAAACATTATTAGTACAACATTACAGTAAGTTATTTTTTTGTGCAATATAGTGTAAACAAACTTTTTGCACAGAACTCGACAGATAATAAAATGTGTAACAGCGTTACATTACTAAAATTAACAAAACTATGCAAAACAACAACTTTTCTGGGAAAATCTATGTAGGTTAACTGCCCTTTTCAGTTGACAGATTATGCTCAAAATCGAATCGGATCTGTGCTATTATAAATAAGACTCATGCAAAGTTTCATAAAAATCTAACCCGTGGTTTCTTTTGATATCTCCTCCCAGCCGTTTGTCCACTAGGAAAAATATTTTTCTTTTCTCCATTATAACGTAGGTACATACTAACTCGAATGCGTTGGAAAAGTAAAAAATGTTAAAATTTTCTGTTTGGAAACTGTTGCGAAATTCCTCATCTTGGCGTATAATTGTGGAGTACTATTAACATTGCGTGCACATTATGTTTCGGACGTTGGGCATTTTATGTTTACTTTAATTTGAAGTTTTGGGGGCTGCCCTGCCGTTGATTTGATTTGCGTGAACTTGAGCACTTTATTACACTCTACATATACATATTAACAACTGATATTAACATCGTCGTCGCCGCGGGTCCTGCCTCCGTAATGTGATGCCGTCGACGAAACGGTAGATGTTCGGTGGCGGCAGTCTCGAGAGGCGCAACTTCCAGGCGGGCGGCGAGGTAGGCGTCGTGGTGGTTCCCGTTGCTGTGGGCGAGCGTATGGACATGGGTGCCGTCGTCTTCTGCGGCGATGGAGGTAACGGCACACTGGCATCCGGTATGGGTGCGCGTCGAAGGAAGGCGCGCACGTCGCTCCGCTGTCGGCGTCGTTCTCGGCGCGACCCTGTGGTGCCTTGATTGCTGCGGGGGCATCGACCGACCCTCAGTTGTGTGGCGGCGTGACCCTGGGTCAGGCGTGGCACTGCGTTAGATGCGCCAGTGGGTAGGCCGGGCTATACGCGCCGGTGGTTGTTCCGGGCTATACGCGCCGGTGGTTGCTCCGGGATATACGCGCCAGTTAGTGACTGTTAGTTTAAGGCCCACTTGAGAGTGTCTCTTTTCTGCGCGAGCCGTCCATCTACGGCAGTCGTTTCGAATACCTGGCCATACGAATCTTTGAGATACGAGTTTGGCTGATGCTTTTGCTCCTGGGTGCGACAATTGGTGTAGGATTTCGAAGGCTTGTCTTCTGAGTGCGCTTGTGACAAACGGTCTTGCCTGTGCTGTGGACACGTCGCAGTAGACTTCGGTTGTGTGTCCTGGCATGTGTAACTTTTTGAGCTGTAGACTTGTGTTGTTTTGCTGCAGGACGTTCTGTAGTTCCTCGTCGTTTGCTTGGCTTCGCCCTAATTCGTCGAAGTTGATACCTGCTGTGAGCTGGTCCACTCTTAACAGTGCGTCGGCTACTGTGTTGTCTCTGCCTGATATGTGCTGTGGCGTCTGTCGAGAATTGCCCTATGTAATCCAGGTATCTGAACTGTCGCGGTGAACATTTTTCCATTTTCTGCTTGAAGGCGAATGTTATTTGGTTTGTGATCTGTATAGATCGTGAATTGACGTCCTTGCAATAGGTGTTGGTAATGACGTATTGTGGAGTAAATGGCGAGCAGTTCTCTGTCGTAAGCTGCGTACTTCTGTTCTGCGTTTGACAACTTTCGTGACAGGAAGGCTAGCGGTTTCCAATCTCCGTTTTGGATTTGTTGTATGACACCTCCGATTGCAGTGTCTGATGCTTCAGTTGTGACTGATATTTGTGCGCCTGGTTGTGAGTGTGTAAGCAGCGCGGCTTCTGCGATCTGCTGTTTGCATTCCTCGAATGCTGATTGTGCTTCCTCGTTTCAGTGTATGGGTTGATTTACTCTGAGTTTGCCTTTCAAGAGGTCGTTCAGCGGTGATTGCGTTTTTGCTGCGTTTGGTATGAAACGTCGGTAGTAGTTGATCATGCCCAATACTTGTCGTAATTTTCTTGCTGTTTTGGGTGCTTGAAATCTCGGATTGCTTTGACTTTGTCTGGTAGTGGTTGTGTTCCCTGCTCTGAGACGGGACAGCCAAGGAATTGGACTGTGGCTTCCGAATGTGCATTTTGCTGGGTTAATGATGATCCCATTGTCTTGCAGTCTTTGGAACAGTTGCCGTAGGTGTAACTCGTGTTCTTCCTCGGACGTTGATGCTACCAGTATGTCGTCGATGTATGCGTAACAAAATCCACGTCTCGTAATATTTCATCCATGAACCTTTGGAACGTCTGTGCTGCGTTACGTAACCCGAACGTCATGTAAGGAATTGGTATAACCCGAACGGCGTTGTGATTGCGTCGGCTAAGTCTGCTACGTCTGATAGGTTTGACGTTTTCTGTGTTGCCAGGATTGCTTGGACGTTGGTCGGTAGTCGGCTGGACCAGATTGATCTTATGAGTGTTTCCGATACTGTTGCTCTGCCAGATGCTGCAGGTGTCTTAAGAACTGGGATGGTTTGCGGTCTCTCTAGCTCTCGCTCTAGCAGCTGCTTAGTTTTCTGCTCCTGGCTGATGCTGAGTCTGCGTATTAACTCTATTTTCAGCTTGTTGTATTTGTTTTCTGTGGGTGGTGCGGTGAGGACGGTCCGTACTTCGCTTGCGTACCGGGCCTCTAGGTTGCCTGCTACGTATCCGTACTTTGTTCCGTCTGAGGTGATGCCGCTTATGTGGAATTGATTCTCGATTTGTGCGAACCATGGTTTCGGGTCATCCGGCCAAAAAGGTGGAATTCGTACTTGACATACGTTGTACCTGTGTTGGTTCGGATTTGTTTTCGTTGATTCGGCATTGTAGGTTGTTCATCTCACTATTTCGATTGTCTGTTTCCTGGATCAATATTGCTTTATGCTGACGACACTCTCGTCACTTATTCACGGGGAATTTTTCACTTTAATTGTTTGTTCACTCGTCGTGGGTCACCAATTGGGGGCTGCCCCACCGTTGATTTTATTTACGCGAACTTGAAAGCACTTTATTACACTCTACATATTTACATATTAACAACTGATATTAACATCGTCGTCGCCGCGGGTCCTGCCTCCGTAATGTGATGCCGTCGACGAAACGGTAAATGTTCGGTGGCGGCAGCTCGATGAGGCGCAACTTCCAGGCGGGCGGCGAGGTAGGCGTCGTGGTGGTTCCCGTTGCTGTGGGCGAGCGTATGGACATGGGTGCCGTCGTCTTCTGGCGTCGCTCCGCCGTCGGCGTTGTTTTTGGCGCGACCCCTGTGGTGCCTTGATTGCTGCGGGGGGCATCGACCGACCCTCAGTTGTGTGGCGGCGTGACCCCTGGGCCAGGCGTGGCACTGGGTTAGACGCGCCAGTGGGTAGGCCGGGCTATACGCGCCGGTGGTTGTTCCGCCTATACGCGCGCGGTGGTTGCTCCGGGCCATACGCGCCAGTTAGTGACTCTGTTAGTTTAAGGCCCACTTGAGAGTGTCTCTTTCTGCGCGAGCCGTCTTCTTATAGGGGTTGCTGGCGTGATCTGATCGGCTTCGCGCGCGTCCTCGGCTTGTAGGAGGGATGATTTTGAATATGTGGGATAGCTCCGTGTTTGTGGTCCCCACAAAGTATTTTAGACGCTTTTTTGAGTTTTGTAACGATTTTGAATTATTTATAGTTACTTAAAATTACCTTCGATACCTAAGGAAAATTTAAATTAATATTATGTTTTACTGTTGTGGGACCTGTTCCATCAGTGGGAACAGCCTAGCGGTACACGTGTCAGTATGACAAACTGAACCACTGGGTTTGAATCCAGTTGACAATGAGAGATTCTATCAAGCCAATTTAAAATAATTGGCAAATCATGATTCAACAACGTGATAATATAAATAGTTACGAACATAGTAAGATAAAAATAGTTACGTTTTATTGTACACGTTTTTAAGTTGACATTGTTACAACGTTGGTAATATGTTACAAAACTATAGTTAAATTAACATTATCATTAACGTTACTTTTAATGTAACAATTGTTAACATTTTTTACCTTGACATAATCTGTTATGTATCAACATTTAATAATCGTTGAACTGCTTTTTAAATAGAAACGTTACAATGTAACATTGTGATGTTAAAGTTTAGTTTATGTATAAGGGGCAGGGGCGAGGTAGGTTGACCTGCGACCTCAATTGCTATGTTTCAGCTCAATGACCTCGACTACTGGTTGAAACTTGCTTTTGAATTAACTTAATAGAATGCGTGTGTAGGTTAAAGAAATTTGATATTCCATTGCAAGGATATGAAGTAAACAAGTAGAATTTTAATAAAGTTATATTAAACATATTACGTAAATTACAAAATAATTACGATTACTTTACTTATTTTAAATGTAGAAATATTTAAGCGATATTGTTTTTATCAATCCAACTGTTGTGGTTTGTATTAAAACCTAACCATTTTACATATAGCTTATTTCCTTTTTCTTTAAAATTTCTTCAATCAAGTGTACATCCGATGTTTTACTTTCTGTAGCTCTGCTTCTGTAGAATCCTCCAAATATATTTTCCCCTTTCTTATCTCTTAATAAATAAGTAGTTGATTTGTTAATTTAACTTTTCTTATTACAAAAATCTCATTTGACCAGTTAGGAGTATAACTCTTTTGAAATATTTGTCTACTTTTACTTCTATTCTAACATGATCACTAATTGAATATTTATTGTTAATATTAACAATTTTACATTACTGTAGCTAAAATAAGTTTTTCGTTTTTCTTGTTAACCATGGATGGCTTCATTTTTATTGTTCGGTGATTGCTATTGTTGTATCGGTTTGTTATGCTTTCTAAAATATTTACCCATTTGTAGTGGCTTTGCAAACTAAACTGTTTCACAATAAATTTTAAAGTACGATTAACACGTTCTACTATTGATGCCTTTTGTGCTAAAAGTACTTATAATGATTTATATTATTTTTCTTCATCAAGGTCTGAAACGTTTTATCATAAAAATTCTAAACCATGATCGGTTTGTAAATGAGTTGGCGAAGATTTTAGTTGCAGCAGGATTAATTTCATACAGCTTTACTCCATCTTTACTATCTTTTGATTTTATAGAAGCAGTCCAAACGTATTTAGAAAAACAATCAATTACAACAAGTATGTATTTAAAATTATTATTTTGCTTCGCATAAGGAATCATTTCAACGAGATCGGCTTGTAGAGTTTCAATAATAACTTTTACGATGACCCGACGTCTTTAAAAGTTAATTTTGCTGGTTTGTGTAATTCTGAAACCACGTCTCTTTAATCGTAGAAGGCTTATATTTTTAAGTTGCTTTGTGGAGCCATTACATAAATACTGATTATCTTCAAGTTTAATTGGACATTTAAGAATTATTTCAACAAACAAGGTTTTATCTGTTGAAGTAGTTTTATATGTTTCAGATGCGTTTAATGATAATTCATTGTCAACGGACCGTACAGTCTTAGATTGAATAATATCTAGCTCAGCACCTTTCATTTAAATTAACTGACATTTGACTATTGTGTTTATTAAACATTATGTACACTTGTAAATACACTTTATTGTTAACTTTAATATTAAGAACTAAGTAACTAATTATATGTGTGCTATTTTACATTCTAGGTTAGCGTCACTATCTTATTTTTCGGTACATCGCATACACACTAATACCTTATATCAAAAGGTGGCGCTACAATAGTTTCGATGAACATTATATTCTCCCACACTTATTAAATTTGGTTTCTGTTTTCCTATGACTTATTCTTTTAAATAATCTGAGATTTACGGAGTCGTTGTGAACGTCGTAACGAAATGGTTTCAGGTTGCGAGAGTTCGTCGTTAAGAAGGTTTGTCCGGAAATATTTTGAGACAGAGAGTCATTTTCTTGGTCAATGTTTAAATTTTGAGGCATTTGCGAAACTTGAGGCGGAGTATCTTGTAATGTACGAGACAGGGTATTTTCCAATGAATGAGGCAACTTATTATTGGATGGATGAGTCATATAATATTGTAAATGAGGCGTATTATTTTTGGAATGAGATGTATTTTCTGCTTTTTTGTGACAAGGTATGATTATATGAGTCTGGTCCGAATGAAACGGATTTCTTTACAGAAACTTCAGATTTTTGAATTTGGTTTATGTCTTTGTATGATATGTCCTTCATCTAATTCTATTAAGTAATGAAGTTTTCCCAGAATCTTAGAAACTTTTCCTGATTTCCACTTTCCGTGTGACGTGTAGGATCGAGCGACCACTCTTTCTCCCACACTTAATTTTCGAGCAATTTCTGTTGTCTGACTATTACTGTAATAGTTTGACCTTAAAGGGGGCTTTAGAGCATCAAGTTTTATGCGAATCTGTCTGTTTAAGTACAGTTCAGAGACAGTCTTTCCGGAGTTTAACGGAGTAGCTCTGAATCGAAAAAGGATTTCACGAATTTTCTCTGTGATAGAAAATGTTTCATTTCCCATTGCGCGTAGTTTTCTTTTTAAGAATCTGAACATATCGTTCTGCTTGGCCGTTTGTAGCAGGATGTCCTGGTGAAATGAATTTTTGTTGGATACTGTTAACTTTACAATAATTCGAAAATTCGTCGGATTTAAAAATTGAGGCATTATCAGAGACTAGTATGTGTGGATATCCGTGTGTGGCAAATATGTCGTCAAGTGCATTTATGCTTGACGCAGATGTAGGAGCATTTTTGAAAATCTTTATTTCAGGCCATTTGGATAAGGCGTCTACCAAAATAAGGAAATGGTGACCCTCGTAAGGTCCTGCAAAATCAATATGAACGCGGTCGAAATTGTTTTTGGGTGGTTCCCATTTGTGTGACGTAATTTGTGGCGGATTGTTTTGATTTAGAGCGCATTCTTGACATGATTTCACGGTGTTTTCAATGTCTTTATCTATAAGTGGCCAATATACGTGACGACGTGCTAGAGCTTTCATTTTATTTATTCCCGGGTGCGTATGGTGTAATTTTAAAGTATTTCTGACCGGAAAGATTTTGGTACAAATATTCTATCGTTTCTAAAAATTATTCCGCGATGGAGACTAAGAGTTAATTCGGTACTTTGTCCGTTTGTAAGGCTATTCTTTATATCGCTTAATTCGCTGTCAGATTCAGTTTCGAATCGGAGCGTTTCGTAATTTAGTATGTGAGACGAGATGTTATTAACAATCTGATCATGAATTTCACTTGTATCATCCTCTAATGGGTCTGCGTTTTTGAGCGGAGCGCGAGATAAGAAGTCGACGTTTGCATTCTCGACTCCTTTATGAGCAATTTCATAATTAAATTCCATTAAGAAAAGAGCGTATCTAAGAAGACGTGAAGATGTATACAGAGGTATTTTATTTTTGGGATGAAATATTCTTGTAAGTGGGGCATTATCCGTTACAAGTAAGAATTTTCGTCCAAAAGATACGTAAAAATTTGTGACAAGCCCAGTATATGGCTAACGCTTCTTTATCTATTTGGCTATAATTACGTTCGAGTCAGTGAGTGATCGGGATGCGAATGCAATCGGTTTTTCTTCGTTATCGATTTTATGGGACAATATGGCCCCTATACCTTCGGGACTTGCGTCGGTCGTAAGTATAACAGGAAGTTCTGGATTGAAAGGTGTCAAAATCCTGTCGCTTACAACTTCGTTTTTCAACTTAATAAAGCTGCTTCTGTTTGTGACGACCATGCAAATTTTTCACTCTGTTTAGTGAGACGTCGGAGAAGAGCAGTGAGTGTTGAGGCGTTAGGAATGAATTTTGAATAATATGTGACCATACCGAGAAATCGTTTTACGTCTGACGCAGTTTTTGGACGTGGACAATCAATTATTGCTGATATTTTATTTGGGGATTTAGAAATTTGGTTATTACTAATGACATGTCCTAAATATTCGATTTTATTTTGAAAGAACGAGCACTTTCGGCGGTTTAGATGTAGATTATATTGTTGGAGGCGTTCGAGACATTTTACTAAACGAGTTTTACATTGTTCATATGAATTGCCATGAATCACAAATGTCGTCGAAATAATTAAATGTACCTTGTAGACCATTTAGGATTTGAGACATGATACGATGGAATTCAGAGGGAGCAGTTTTTATTCCAAAATTTAAACGATTTACTTTGTATGTTCCTAAATGTGTGGATATGGATTGTATTAGTGCAGATTCTTCTGTCTACGAGCAAATGAAGGTACGCTTTGTATAGGTCTAATGTACAGAAAATCGAGATTCGCGAAGGTTATTTAGAATATCATCAATTTTGGGAATAGGAAAATGTGTCTTCTAACTGTGAATTGACGGCAACTTTATAGTCTGCACACAATCGTATTGTTCCATCTGGTTTGTATACGTTTACCAGTGGTGAACCCAATCGCTATGCGATATTGGTGTAATTATTTTTGCGATTCTAGTACTTTTAATTCAGCTTCGATGCTGCTTCGTTTTGCGTAGGAATTTCGCGTGGTTTAAGAAAATGGGTTTTGTCCCGTTTCGAGGCGCAACGAAATTTTACCTATCGAGTCCGGTACACATCCTATTCTTTGTTCGAATACATCTGAAAAACGCGATTCGATATCTTTAAGATCAGATTCGATTTGAGGCATGGTAATTGCAAATGTATCAAACTTTTGATTTGTTGGAAGTTTGTCATCTAATTTTTTTAAATTAATTTTAAGTTCTCTAAGCCATGCGCGGCCTAACAGTGGTGTGCGATTACCTTCGACTATATACATTGTTAACTTATCCTTAATCCTATTCTTAAATTCTACATTAACATGCGTTTTACCTATTGGTTTAAATTCTTCATGTAAATAAGAAAATAACCGTACATTTGTGTCTTCAATGGTACAATCAGTTCCAAGTGAATCGAAAAGTGTTTGTGGAATGAGCGTTAATGCACATCCTGTGTCTACTTCAAATGTTATAGGCTTATTCTTAATAAGTACAGTTGCAAAAAACTTATTATCTAAATGTGAAATTTGGTTACAATCAATATGATTTGTGAAGTCTGTCTTTGCGTTATTTGATTTTGTAAGTGTAAAATGCAAACTTTTGCAATGTGACCTTGTTTCTTACATGCTTCACATTTTAAATTGTGTCGATTGATACGACATTCATTGGTTTTGTGGATTTGACTTACCACAATGTAGACATAACCCTGCAACTCCCAGTGATTGGTAGTTAACTCGAGATTTTGGCCTCTTGTACATAGAATTCTGGGGTTGTGTCTGGTGTCTGCGGTGTTCTCTTGAGCGACTGTATCTGTGGTGACTGTTGTTATGGTGATTTTTCATATCGTGGCTTTCTGGTGTGGCTTCTTTGCCATGTGAATGTGTTATCTTGTTGATGTTGCTTTTATTTTCTAATTCTTGGTTGTCGAGTCTGGAAGCTTCGTACGCAGTAGCTCTTGTAACTAATTCAGAGAAGTTTTCCTGTTCTTCTTGTAATAATCTCTCTCGTATATATGAGTCTTTTATTCCTCTAATAAATTGGATTCTTAGAAACATCTCAGGAATTGGTTCTTCGCATTTGGGACATGCAAACTCACATGTTGGTATGAATTTCTTTAACTCTGCCAGGTACTGAGATATGCTTTCGTTTGATTTTTGTGTACGTTGAAAACGATTCTGTTCCATTAGTGGTCGTGGCTTTGGCATAATGTGTTCACCCAATAGATTTATGAGATACTCATACGTTTTTGTTGTCGGATCTTCTGGAGCACAAAGTGAATTTAACGTTGCAAAGTATTGTGGGCCTACACAATGTAACAGTAGTCGGGCTCTGTCATTCCTGTGTTCTGTGTCTATCGGAATCCTCGGATAACAAATGAATTTTCCAAACGAGCTCTGTAGTTAGAAAATGTTTCTTTATTCTCGTCAAATTCAGGTAACGATGTTGTTGAGATACTGTGGCTGTGTTGCGTCTGTTGTTGTGTCTGTGCCGTTTCTGAATTTGCAGTTAGAGTTTGCGATTGCATAATTAATGCAATTGAGGCGAAGTGCTTCTGCTAGTTTGTCTGTAGAAGTCATTGTGTCTTTTATGCGTGGCAGGTAAAATTGAATTAATTGAGCAGTGGTTACAACATTTTTCTTTTTTCTTTAATCCTCGTCGCCAATTTGTTGTGTTTATTAAACATTATGTACACTTGTAAATACACTTTATTGTTAACTTTAATATTAAGAACTAAGTAACTAATTATATGTGTGCTATTTTTAACATTCTAGGTTAGCGTCACTATCCTATTTTTCGGTACATCGCATACACACTAATACCTTATACCAAAAGGTGGCGCTACAATAGTTTCGATGAACATTATGTACATTTCTTCATTTTGTTTCAAAGGTAAGTTGTAGTAAACAAATCGCACCCTCTTGGATAGAATAACATTTTCTTCAATACCATTATCCAATCGGAATGATATAGTATCATTTAATTGTAAAGAATAGTTAATCGCTTCTTCTTTTGATAAAGTATTATCATTTATATTAATAAAACATCATTTCTATTTATCATTATATTATCAATCATTCCATATTGTAGTGGTAATACGTAGTCAGTGTTACTTGGAGTTAGTACGTACTTATTATTAAAATATTACTAGAGGTAAACGTTAATATGTGGTTGTAAAACATTTCTTGATTAACAACAGATACTTGAGAATGTTTAATTATATGTCGTCCAAACTTATCCAATGTAATTTTAATAGGTTATACCTGCTTCCTGAAGTTCTTCTATTATCGATACAATTTCGTTTCTGTGACTTGAATTACCAGCAGCCTGAGATGTAACTAATAATTTAAGTCGATCAACCAACTCATTAGGTTCATCCCAATATACGTAATCGAAAGGTGCACTGCTAACCTCTTTTAACATCCTTGTACCTAATTTCACATTTGTTCTTTTGCTGTCTCATAAGTTCTCATTGGTTGTTTGAAATATAAAGGACCTATAATAGTTCTATACTTCTTTTTGACTTTGTTCCAAGTATTTGTTCGTTAGATTAAAGTTACTTCTGCATGCGTTGCTGATATCTAAAATATCTTTATACGCGTATAAATCTTTGTCCGTATATTTTGTAGGTTGGTTTTTAAACAACAGTTCATATAATCCTGCAGTTCCTTAATATATTTGATCATCTACTTTTATGTCAGATCCTATAAAGTCTACTTTTTAACTACCTATGTTTTTCATGTCTTATTCCAGTTCTGTGATCAAATTCTTCCTTTGGTATCACGAATTATAGCATCGATATAATTTCTGGGTAATTCATCAAAGCTATTTAAGTATTCTTCATAATCCTCTGTATTAATAATATGTTCTATATTCCTTTTACTCGTTAACAGATTCATTAATTAAATCTTCCAAATCATAATTTCTCTAAATCATCGTTTCAGTTGGTTCTGCAATATAAACTTTTTCATTTAAATTAGGTGTGGAAGTTGCATCACGAGGAAACTCATAATCATAGTCCGGCAAAATACTTTATCATCTTTTAGTGAGCTTATTTGCCACTTAATCATCTTTGATATTTTAGAATTCAATCTATCTTCTGTTTTTAATGATGGAGTAATACTCAGACTGGAATCAGTTTCGCTCTTCAATTTTGCAATTGGTCTAAGTGTACCACTATCAGAATAATGCTTAAGCGTTTTACCTTCTAAATGATCGGATATTGTTTCTAGACGTTTAGTAATAGGAAGAAAGGCATTCTCCTGAATGTCCTCACTTTGTTTTAGTAACTCTAATTTTCGTTTTACTTCTTCTCGTATTCTAATTAACCTTTTAGTTAGTTCCATTTCATTTGAATGATTGCTTCCAGAATTCATAATTTATTACGTTTTAGATAAAGTGTACAATAATGTAACAATGCGACTTAACCGCAAAAAGCGTTTCTAAGAGGAACCGACTCAACCGCGGAAGCGTTCACTTGTAACCGTTTAACAGAACAGTGAACTGTTTTAAGCGCGGTTAATCGCTTTTAAACTGTCACTTAAACGCTTCTATGAAACCGCTTAAAAATATAGAAGCAACGGTTTGAAATCTGTTTTTCAGTAATTGAATAAGTAGTTTAAGAATTGTTAATCGTGCCTATTAATTGGAACCCAGAGGTTGAATAAATCCTTTCCTATACCGTCCTGAATCAATAGATCTCTCTTTATCGATAACTAAAAATCGTATGGGTTTTCCCAACATAATGAACAAATCTCCTTAAACTTATCAAACGTTAAATCTGTACTAACATTGTCTTCATACGCATGACGCAATTCTTAATATCTTGTTTGAATAGTATTAGAAAAATTCGTCTCGAATCAACTGTTTTGGAATACGGCTATAAGTTTGACACAAGTAGAAACAGTCTATATTTTTTGCCAACCCATGCTGAAATATTCTTCATTAAATTTTGTTTGTCACAAGTTACATCATCAAAGATGAATATAGAATTAGATTTTGCTTGCGATGGAGAAGGAATGTTGTCTCCTAAGTCGTTGTAAGCAAAATAATTAATACCTTTAATGGGTTTTAAAAGATTTTCTAAATATTGATACTTTGTTTGAAAGAGAGATTTGGAATAAACGTAAACGTTTTAAAATCGTAGTCCGTTCCCGTGTTCAATTAAGCTGATCGTTGTGTTAGTTTTTCCACAGTTCGAGGGTTCCACAATAAGTCAACGTATTGTTGATGGTAACAATTCACCATGTCTTTTACAAAATTTGGAAATTTGTAAATCATTATTTGATACCGTTAAAGTTATCGGTTGTTGCGCAGTGCTATCAAATACTATAAATAACAGCGCATTAAGCAAATATGTTTAAGAAAAGAAAAGTTGTCGTGAAGAAACGTCGTGGTGACGGTCTTGTAAATTCCGTTATTAATAAATTACCATTGGAACTCCACATTCAGGGTTATAAATTTTGTGGTCCCGGAACAAAACTGTCGAAGCGATTACCTAGAGGTGATCAAGGTGTAAATAAGCTGGACTAAGCTTGTAGAGTTAATGATATAGCTTATAACACATATAACAATTTAGAAAATAGACACAAAGCAGATTTGGTAATAATAGTAATTGTTTCCTTTGGGCCCTAGTTTCCGCTTTATTTCCAGTCAACAAAAATTCTAATAGAATGTCCTCCTATCCTCATTTCAGTGATGTGTTAAATTATGAGGGTATTCAATTTCCTATCACTATAAAAGATATACGAAAATTTGAACATCTTAATAAATTAGCTGTTAATCTTTACTGCATAGAAAATAAAAAAATTTTGCCGTGTTCGCTCAGCACTAACGTTGAAAAAGATGTTAAAGTAATTAACTTGTTAATGTTGTCGTTAAGTTCAAACTCCAATTCTACCAATAACGTATTAGATGATAAATTTTTACTATTTCATTTTGTTTGGATTAAAAACATGTCGGCTCTTTTGTCGAAGCAATTATCCCGTAATTCACACAAAATGTCTATATGTGAACGTTGTTTGAATTACTTTACATCAGAGATTTTGCTTGAAAAACATAAGATAAATTGTATGAAAGTAAATAACTGTAGAATAAATTACCAAAAGAAGCAGACAAGTTTTTGTTTTTTAAAAATAATCGTTACCAAGAGAAAGTTCCTTTCTGCATTTATGCAGACCTAGAATGTATTTTAGAAGACTGCTGTGAAACGAATAAGTTGTTACAAAAATCTAAAACTTCATCATACCAAAAACATTATTTCAAATGTTCGTACGATAATCGTTTATCAAAGTTTTCTATGTATCGAGGGTAAGATTGCATTAGTTGGTTCATAAATGAATTGAAAAGTATTGCTTTTTATTGTAATGATAAATTACAAACAATTGTACCGATGAGTACTCTTGATGTTACCCAAACTCGTAATTTTGTTAACACCCATACATGTCATATTTGCAAAAACTCAATTTCAGATAATGAAATTCGTGTACACGACCATCATCATCAAACGGGCCTTTACGGGGCGTGGCTTATCAGGGTTGCAATTTGAACGATCATGTCATACCTGTCGTCTTTTATAACTTTTATTGTAAAAGAATTGTCTTCATCTTTTAAAGGAACGATTAAATTGTTGCCCATAAATAAAGAAAAATGTATATCTTTTACAAAACAAGTTTCAGGAACAAATATAGATTCCTTCCGTTTTATGTCTCAAAGCTTAGATAAGCTATCAAACAATTTAAATAACGAACAAAAATTAATAACTGCATCCAACTGTAATAGTATTGAAGAATTTAATTTAATTAACAGAAAAGGAATTTTTCCTACGATTATATTGATTCCTGGGAAAACTTAACGAAAAAAAAACTTGCCATCAAAAAATAAATTTTATAGTCAATTACATGATCAACACATTTCAGATGAAGATTATTGTCATGCTGTAAACGTATGGAACACTTTCAATGTTCAGACAATCGGTGAATACTCAGATTTGTACTTAAAAACAGACGTCTTACTTCTAACAGATGTTTTCGAAGCATTTCGGGAAACTTGTTTAGAAACATACTCCCCTAGACCCTCTTCATTATTTTACTGCTCCGGTTTAACATTTGATGCCATGTTAAAACAACAAAAATTTCCTTAGAACTTATTACTGATATTGACACTATTCTCAATGTTCAAATCGCTATGCAAAAGCAAACAATAAATATATGAAAACCGGATATGACCCAAATGAGGATAGTACATATTTAATAAGCAAAATGTGTGTCTTACGACATCTCGTGTATAGCATTGACACGTATGATTAGTATAAACTAAGAAAAATGCCAACAGTTAATTGTAACGACATGTGTGCGTTTAACGCATAGCGCTATCTAAACAACAGCTTTAATGCTTGAAACGCACGTGTGTCGATAAAGTTAATAAAACTTGTACAGAAGCATAACACGCAACGAAAGAACACCTGATGCCGCATTTCGCTCTTATTATGAGCTCATCAGAGGTGTATACTTAAGTGCGGTATACAACTGTACAAGACGGCGGTTGGTCTTTTAAACTCTCGTGGAGCAATGAACATAAGCAAAATGTGTGTCTTACGACATCTCGTGTATAGCATTGACACGTATGATTAGTATAAACTAGTAGGGTCGCACAACAGTTACAGACGTATGTATACAAGTTATCTGGTCTACATATCAGCTGTAAACGCATGTAACGCATCGTTGCCGATGGTTGAGGAACACGCAACGAAAGTTCTGATGCCGCATTTCGCTCATCAGAGGTGTATACTTAAGTGCGGTATACAACTGTACAAGACGGCGGTTGGTCTTTTAAACTCGTGGAGCAATGAACATAAGCAAAATGTGTGTCTTACGACATCTCGTGTATAGCATTGACACGTATGATTAGTATAAACTAAGAAAAATGCCAACAGTTAATTGTAACGACATGTGTGCGTTTAACGTGCATAGCGCTATCTAAATAACAGCTTTAATGCTTGAAACGCACGTGTGTCGATAAGCCAAGTAAAACTTGTACAGAAGCATAACACGCAACGAAAGAACACCTGATGTCGTTACAATTAACTGTTGGCATTTTTCTTAGTTTATACTAATCATACGTGTCAATGCTATACACGAGATGTCGTAAGACACACATTTTGCTTATGTTCATTGCTCCACGAGAGTTTAAAAGACCAACCGCCGTCTTGTACAGTTGTATACCGCACTTAAGTATACACCTCTGATGAGCTCATAATAAGAGCGAAATGCGGCATCAGGTGTTCTTTCGTTGCGTGTTATGCTTCTGTACAAGTTTTACTTGGCTTATCGACACACGTGCGTTTCAAGCATTAAAGCTGTTATTTAGATAGCGCTATGCACGTTAAACGCACACATGTCGTTACAATTAACTGTTGGCATTTTTCTTACATATTTAATGTACTACGATGTGAACAACTTATATGGAGCCTGTATGTCTCAATATCTACCCTATGGCAATTTTGAATTTATTCAAAACTTTGATATTTCTGAAATCCTGAATACTCCAGACGATTTTAATGTTGGATACATTATCGAATGTGACTTAGACTACCTACAACACTTACATGAATTGCATAGCGATTTACCATTAGCCCGGAGCATTTAATTCCACCTAGTTCAAAATCTAAACTTAAAAGTTATTATTAACCGTGTTTCCAAAACAACTACATAATTCATTACAGAAATTTAAAAATGTATTTGAGACTGGGATTGCAAATAAAAATAGTTCATAGAGTACTAAAATTTAAACAGTCACCTTGGTTGAAACAGTACATTGATTTAAATACTGAACTACGCCAACAATCAAAAACGACTTTGAAAAAGATTTCTATAAATTAATAATTAACGCTATATAGGAAAATGCATGGAAAACGTTAGAAAACATAAAGACATTCGGTTAGTAACAAACGGGATGGGCGATGGGGAGCGCGTTCACTTATTTCAAAACCAAATTTTCACAGTTCAGTTGCATTTGATGAAGATATAACTATTATAGAAATGAATAAATTGGAGGGGTATATGAATAAACCCATTTACGTAGGATTTAGCATATTAGACTTATCAAAACATTTTTATATGAGTTTCACTTGAATACCTTTGGACCAAATGCTAAGTTACTTTATACCGACACAGATAGCTTAATCTACCAATTTAAAGTTGATGACATATATGAATACATTAAGAGAGACAGTAATAGATTTGATACTTCCGATTATGATCCTCAAAATATATATCAAATTGAATTAAAAACAAAAAATTCCCGGTATAATGAAAGATGAGAATAATGGTAAATAATGTTAGAGTTTGTGGTATTGAGATCTAAAATGTACGCTTACATAATTGATGATCACTTCTATCAATGCAATTACATTCAGATGATTATAAGGATTGCTTATTCAATAAAAACATTATTGAAAAGACTCAAAGGTTTATCAAATCTAAAAAGCATGTGGTATATTCTATAAACAAAACAAAGTTGTCCTTAAACCTTATGATGACAAACGTATGCTTGGAAATAGTACTGATATGAAGCCGTGTTAGCGAACATAATAAATAACTTATAGTGGGGAAAAATAATTTATAAAGAAGAACAGAGAATTTTTTTAAGATTTTCGTTATTACTGAAGGGTTAACTCCATTTGTAACTACTCGTGGTGAACTGTTTGGTATAAATGAACTATGCTGTTTGTTGGACAAAAGAATAGTATTGGAAAATTATGTTCAGAGTATTGTTAATATCTGTAAAAAGCGTAATTGTGAAACATTAAATATTATTAAACTTGATGAAATTTTAAAAGAACATAGTTTAGAACGTAAAACTTCACACAAACTGTATATAATGAAATTATTGTCCGAACAGAATCTTACTAAAATGTTTTACTTACAATATCCTATACAAAATTTAATAAAGAATTTTATAAATATTCACACCTTGGATTGATGAATTAGTATGTCAATCAGCATATGTGGCTGATTCTCAAATTCTGAAGCTTATCGTCACAGTAATAGTTTCAAAAATATTGTTTATAATTTTAATCCTTCCAAAACTCAAAACATGCTGACGTCTGGACATGGTTAAACGAAAACATTTCTAAAGAAAGAAAAACTCCTCAACAACCACTGGTTGATTAGCGGTCCAGAAAGTGCAAAATGGCCTTCTTCTAATTTAAATGATTATAAAAACACATTATCTTTGTTAACGTTAGTTATGCATGAATCAAAAAAATATAAATGCTTGTAAATAAAGACTTTGTAATATTTATTGTTATTGAAATAAATAAAAGTATCGATTTATTGAGCCTGTTAAAATGTACCCTCAAAATTTGTTTTTGTCTTTGGGAAAACTGTACATCGCAGATCAGTACGTCATAATTATAAAAGATTCATTGCACTTTGCGTAGAAATGTGTCGCAACAATCTCACAGAATGTACTGCTTCATGTTTCAATAAACTACAAATCTGCTAATTAAGCAAGTTCTGACTTCAACGTTAGATTCTTTCTGAGTTGATTTAAGTTGAACTCGAAAATGCTAATTTGCATCTTTCCTATTTCTGTCTCCCCTTCAATTTTTATTTTATATCTTTCTGATTCTATAGTAGGTGTTTTACTGAAGTCATCACTTATTACATTTAAACTAAGAACTTTAAGTTTCAGAATCAGTGATACTTGTTCATCTCAAGTAATTTATTAAAAAATCATGTCGAATTTTTTTTTTGAAAAAAAAAGTGCCACCTAAAGTAATGATAATAAGTGACGTTATTGTTCCAGTAAGTAATAATTATTATTCATTCAACACTCGTTAATTTAGACTAAGGTTACAAGTAAATGGTATTTTTAATAATTATTAATTGTTAATTTAGGTACATGTTATTATTTATTTTTTTTCAGAAACCTTCTGAAGAAGAAAATTTTGAGTCAAAAATGAAGGCACCTGTGAAATTTCCACATTTTCTCAACCCATGACCTTTACTTTTATATAACCTCATTTAGATTTTTCAAACTAATCAGAACAGTTTTAATTTTTCAAAATTAATTATTTTAAATTAAAATAATTTTTAAAAATTATATTATTATTTATTTAGAAACGATGTAAATCCATTGGGAGATTATTTTACTGTATAACTTATATCAAATTTTATTATTTTTGAAAGGCTCAAAATAATATGGCTTTCTACGAGGCGATAACTCCACCACCCTTGATGCCAATCAACCAAACCACTATGGATATAATTGATTTGATGCTATTGAACCCAATGCATGCAATGAACTTCATTCAAATGTAAGTCATTTTTTATTATTATGTACATCACTAAATCATGTTTGAATTTAATTTGTGCATTAATTGTTTTTGTGATAAAAAGGCCTCATCCTCAAATCCTCATTATCGCCATTAGACCCTCACCATTAATCAATTGGGAAAAAACTGGCAAAGACTCCAAACTTTCTACGATGAACCCAAAAAAGGCATCAGATGACATAAGACGAAGCTTTGCAAGAGGTTGAGGATGAGGTTGTAGAACTCGAAAAAAGAACCGGGGAGATTTCTTCAACATTTAAAAATGAATTTCAAAAAATACAAAGTTTAAACAACAATTAAAACAAATTAGAAAAAACTATTAGTTATTTAGGAAAACTTTACGAAATGCTGAAAGTTAGATTTAATAATATGTATT
>JALBCR010003053.1:0-13388 GCA_030710515.1 Abscondita cerata | reverse complement strand
TCTAAACGGGTTCCCCTGGGTATGACCTCAATGATCCTTCGTGTAGAAGCGAATGCTTGGTCAGCAACAAAGTAATACACAGGCTGCCGTTGTATTATTTCCGACAAAATGTTGACTAAGAAAAGATATTAATATGGCATGAAATATAAAACCAGATAAACGAAACTTGTACAACGAAAGCTAGACCTTAGCATGGTGTGTTGGACTTTGGTTTCAGTATTAGACATTTTTGAAATTTATTTCTCTGGGAGGTCCGAGAGGACAGTAGTTAAGAAAATTTAAATTGTCAAAGAGTATTTTTTTTAAATTGCTACGAGGCTATTTTATATTTTCATTTGGTGCATAATTCAATAACCCATCTGTTGATATATCAATAATTATAAATAATTATCGTGTTATCTGCGTTTTTCTACTTTCTTGAGGATATATAGTAAATGAATAGTGTGATTTGTATCTGTAATTGAAGCTATCATCCTGTCAAGCAGCAACAGAATTCAAAAGCACACTATTAATAATTTACTACATTATCTCTAAAAGGTAACACGAAAGAAAGAAAGTAGAAGTAGAAGAAGTAAAAGTTATGCGAAAACCAAACATAAAAATAAAAAATTGGGGCATTGTATTTAAAAATAACAAAGTTTGGCATCCGCATAACCGGAAGTGACAATCGCCATGAAAATATTTTCAGTAGCAGACCATGTTCATTTGTATAACGTTACAAGTTTTTAACTGAATCGGTTTTTCGTTCTCATTATTCGTTTAACATGCTATCGGTGAGACACCCTGTATAGTTTTGTAAAATTGTGTATAGTGTTGGCATGTTTAGGTTTTAGTGGTTTTCCTAAAATCTTGAAGCAAATGCTTTGCCAAGGCGAACCAATCCACAATTGCACAGGTTTCGTCACCACACTGTACAGGTTTATACTCGATCTTCTAGGGCACCACATACATAACACTTACATCACAATACAATATTAACATGTACCATACGAATAAATAAATAAATAACCTTGTATAGTCTCCACAATTTGATTATTTGACGAACAGTTAACAAAGCCATAGCTCATTTCGATTGATTGTACAGCAATTAAAAAACATTTATTTATTCTTTTATAGGATACAATTCTGCGTCTCTACAGCTTTTTTCATTAAGATGCATATTTTTCAAGTTATTCACTTTCGTCGTGAATAACTCGAAAATATCAATTTACGAAAAAATGTATAGCGCATTTTTAAATAGAATTATTTTTCTATCGATTCCTGTGGTCAAATTTAAAAAGTTTACCTCCGTGATGGGTGGCATCCACTCCCAGCGCGAAAGCAGCCCTTCGGCATATATACAAATTTTTTTGATCCTTGGGCATGGCAAGATAAGATAAGATAAGCTATTCCCTACCCGCTATAATAATTTCAAGTACATCGATGGATTTTTCAAAGAATTGCTAGCAGAACACCTTTATTTCCTGGACTATTATTTTGAATTTAAAGTATTTCTTGTAAGCTTTAGATAATGTACAACAGATGGCAAAAATGTTGAATGTACATTAGTTTCTTTACTTTAATACGTTTTTATTGTAGTTTTAATAATTTATTATAAAAAGTTGTCACTTGAATACAGTATACCAATAACTTGAACATAATGCATCTACTATGATTCAATAATACATAGTTCAAAATGGCACATACAGTTAGTTCTAATGTACATTTAGTCATTTATGTACATAGCAATGATTTTTCATTCGAATTTGTTAAAAAATGTAATAACAACTTTTACAGCATTTGCTGTTAAATTAGTATTAATGATTATTTTATTTTAGACATAAATCTTTGCAATGCCAACAACTAACATTCAGTATTCGGAGAAATATTCAGATGAGAATTACGAATATCGTCATGTTATTTTACCAACAACAATAGCTAAACTGGTCCCCGAACATTTAATGACAGAAACAGAATGGAGGAATTTAGGTGTTCAACAAAGTCCCAATTGGGTTCATTACATGCTGCACAGCCCTGAACCACATGTATTATTATTCGGCGGGCCATTCAGGGATAATCTTTAGAATTAACACATATTTTGTAATTAATAATATAGAAATTTTTATATAATTTTCTTGTTTTGTCATTTAGACACTCTTCAGGGTTGCTGGTAAAAAATTACCACTCCTGTTCTTTCTTCTGGCTGAAATTTTTGCCTAACATGACCTAAAACCTTCCAAATTATTATACACTAAAAAGTAGTCAAAAGTTAAAATTTTATTATGTAATTTGTACAAAAATTATTTACATTGTAGATAAACAATGGTATGCTCAACAATAACAAAGCACTACTGCACATTTAAATACAAAATCTGAACTTTTAAACAATCTTACAATTTCACAACTTAAAATACAAAATGGTTAAGTAAAAAGCGATAGAAGTTAAATACAATCAAAATTTCTAAAAATAGAGAAAACATTACTTAGTATTAATTGTAGCACCAATGCATATCAATAGGAAGAACATTATAGCTGTCTCATACTTTTAGTATTAATTATCATACATCCCATTAATTAAAAAATCCATTCTACGATAATGTCTGTACTTCCACCATTCAGCTCCACGCTTATACACAATAGAAATTAAAATTGCTACAAAAGGCACAGATAATATAACAATAATTATTGGAACAATATATTTCTGAGTGTCATCTTGGGTATTACTCAAAATATCAACATTAGGCACTTGAGATACTAATTTGGAAGAAGTATTTGATTTGCTTGATTCAAAATGTGAAGGAGGGAACACTTCATTACCAGGTATTGTTACGGTTGGTTTTTTTGGCTTAGTTGCTACCTTAACATCATTTGCTTTCTCAAAGTCGACACCTTTTCTGCCAATGCTACGATGATCACTGTTGGTCACAGTCAAATTTGTTTCAGTTATTGATGGTTTAGTACTAGGCGGTTCAACAATGGGTATTATTGCAGTTTTAAAGATGTCGAGTATCCCTCTCGCCCTTTTGTTGGTGGTGCAGGCAGTACCTTGATTTTACTACCAGCTTCGGCTACTAATTCTACTTTTTAGTTTCTGTGGAATTTGTTTTGGTAGCCGAAATTGTTGAATTTTTTTCAGGTACTTGATTTGATGCATATGTTAAGGTTATGATTAAAAATATACCGAAGATATTTTTCATGTTATAAAATTTTGCGTCCTATAAATGTGATGACTTTGGCACAGAAGTTTCTTCCTAAATAAGTTAACATCCGTGAAAAAATTTTAAAGAAATGTTGATTATTTGTTAAAGTGTCAAAACTAGAAACCATCTGTCATTTTGCGTTGCAGACAACTAAAAAATAAATTTTCATATGTTTAGTTATTTTATACTGTACCAACTGTCAATGTACAGAGTGTTTGTGAGAGTGTGGTTTAAAAGAGAAATGAAATAATCAGAATATTTTGGTTGATGAGTCGAGCTACCCTACACTAATGATTCCCCAATAAGACGATAAACTGGTGTATGTAGGAGCTTGGATTTGTCTCGCAACAATCAATCCACTGTTTGCCAAAGTTTACTTTTAATTTGACACGGCGTCAAATCACAGAATAAATAAATAAGCAACGCTTTTTAGCAACAAAATCCCCCACTTATTTGTAAGATAAACTGTATAGTAGCCATTGTTTGGTGGTTTACCAAATCTTTTTAAAATTACTTCTAGGCACTCAAATTTGGCTTCTGAAAAGAAAAGCGGCAACGAGTTTCGCTTCTGAGAGTATTTATTTATTCTGTGGCCAACCTCCTTCATTTCACGCGTTTTAAATAAATTATTATTTTCTTAAAAGTAATTTATAATGTGCTAAAAAATCTTATAGTTTTCTCGTACGTGTGCATCCAAACAACACATACATGAAATTTCGGATTGCGTAGAAAGTATGCGTTGAATGTTTTAGATACTCAGAAGTTTTGTACACAATCATTTTATAGCGCACAATAATATTAAAGCTCTCCTTTTCGCGTTGATCTTTCAATTTATTTCCAACTGTAGAATGTATTCTATGTCCCGTTCACGAATGTAAAGAACTATTTCAGTTTTATCTGAAAAGGTAGAAAAAATCAGTTTAATGATTTCCATTTTTGGAAAACTTGTATGATAGGTTATTGTTATTTTCCAACCAAGTGCGGGAAAAAGGTTTTCCTCTTGAGCACTTTAAAGCACTAATTAATGTAGTGAAAATGGTTTATACAATATTTTCTATAAGGAACAATAAGAGTTAATCAACAGAAACAGAATATAGTTAAAATTATTTAAGCTGCGTATGTACCTTATAATAATTTTGTTACAATCTTTATTCATGTGTGCTAGAAAAACAGATTCAAGGAACTTAAGTTTACTGTGTTAATATTATGGACTGTAATAATCGTATGTTGACACTTAATTAACATTTTGACATTTCCCATTTTAACGTATTGTTTTCATTGTTGGTTTAATATCCCTTGTATACGTAACTGCATTTAACTTTATTTCTGTTTTCAAGAATTCAAACAATAGTACATATTAGGCGTTTAATATAACTACATAATTCATAGAAATGAATATACGAAATTGAAGAGCGACATCTGATTAAATGTAGTATAATTACATGTTATTGGTACTGCAGAAACCTGTATAAAAAAATCATACTAACGTCGACATACGTTTATGATAATTAATTCACGCAATTATTCAGAATGAGGTATTGTTATACGCAACTTTACCTACTAAATAAGGAACATTAAAACAATGTTTTGTAACATTTGAACTAAGTAACAAAATTAATATTTCATTTTAACATTGGTTCTACATCACATCAACATTGTTTATGAAAAATATTTGAACATGTAGGATAACATTGCAAAAATATAATAAGTTGAACACGTGTTAAACATTATTAGTACAACATTACAGTAAGTTATTTTTGTGCAATATAATATAAACAAACTTTTTGCGCAGAACTCGACAGATAATAAAATGTGTAACAGCGTTACATTACAACTAACAAAATTTTTAGAGAAACTATGCAAACAATCAACAACTTTTTCTGGGAAAATCTATGTAGGTTAACTGCCCTTTTCAGTTGACAGATTATGCTCAAATTCGAATCGGATCTGTGCTATTATAAATTACGTTCATATGCAACTTTCATAAAATCAAACCGGTGGTTTCCAAAATAATTTTCTTTTCTCCATTATAACGTACATACTAGTTTAATTGTCGAAAAAGTTAAAAACTGTTAAAATTTTCTGTTTGGAAACTGTTGTGTAACTCCCACATCTTATGTATAATTGTGGAGTAATAACATTTGCGTGCACATTATGTTTCGGACGTTTAGGTTACATTTATGTTTTTGAAGTAATTTATAAAGTATTTAGACGCCTTTAAATTTTGTAACTATTTTGAATTGATTTATATTTACTCAAAATTACTTTCGATACCTAAGTGAAAATTTAAATTAATGATAGGTATGCTACCGTTGAGGGACTCGTACCATCAGTGGGAACAGCCAAGCGGTAGACGCGTCAATATGACAAACTGAACCACCGCAGGCGCGCTGGTTCGAATCCAGTTGGCGGCGAGAGATTCTATCAAGACAATTTAAAAAGGCAAATCAAGACACAACAACGTGATAATATAAATAGTTACGAAGAACAATAAGATAAAAATAGTTACGTTTTATTGTACACGTTGTTACAATATTTTAAGTTGTTATAGTTACAACGTTGATAATATGTTACAAAAAGCAGTTAAATTAACATTATCACAATGTTACAATTGTTAACATTTTTATCTTGACATAATCATGTCACATAATATCAACATTTAATAAACGTTGAACTGCTTTAAATGGAAACGTTACAATGTAACATTAAGATGTTAAAGTTTCGTTTATGTAATGTTTTTATGTTTAGTAGGTATGTGATTTTAATTTTTACATTTTATTTTAAAATTAAAACTTAATTATTATTAAAAAATATATAAAATAAAATCTCAATAACAACTAAAAATTAAAATTGTGTAACAATGTTATTATGTAAATGTTTGCGAAGACCAGTTAGTTTTGTGAGCACTAGTGCATGAACAAAAGTTTCCTGTTTCAGAAGTACGTATTACATGAAACCGTTAATCTAAACAGTATTTTTCATACCAAAATATATTTTATTTAATTCTGATATATAAAATGACTTTTTCATAATCACAGTTAATACCAGACCGATGTACTTTTGGTAATTAGTTATGGAAAACTTCTGAAAACGATTTTGAACTTCATTTTACAGATTAAAAAATATATTGTATCTTTTAACACTTTATAATATTTACTTTAAACTAGTGAAGACTAGTTCATTGTGTAAAATTGGTAAAATGTGTTAATTCGGAGAAAGGGAAATAAATGTACAATTCCGTAAAAGTAAATATTCTTAAGCTAGGTACTGGAGTTATTAGAATAAAATAGATTGATTTGCGGCGTTCAACAATGAACGGTCGAGACCATTTAGCTTCTATAAAAACGTAGTCATGTAGTTGTTGGGTTCAGTTGCGGATTGTAATTCAATATCGAGTTGATATAAATTATAACGTGATATTAATTGCGCATTTAACAGAGTTATAAGAACTGTACTTGTCAAAATAAATAATCTCTATATAGTGTAATACGATCTGGTGGTGTTTATTCTTATCTCGCAGTTGTGAATGCAATAAAAAAATAACGGTAACATTTGTAACAATATAGGTAAATTTGAAATAAACAAGAAAATGTAGAATATAAATAAAAAAACATAAACAACTACAAACGTAAAAGAACGAATTAGTACAAACATTTATTCATTATTTAAATGCCGTATAATTTAAAGTAGAAGAAAACAGGGTAAAATGGCCAGCTCGTGTAACGGTCAGATTATTTCGCTTGTGACAGTGGCAGCTTGTGGCGAATATGCCAATTTATTTGGCGGAAGCCATTCGTGTGCCAACTACCGTCCTACTCCAGTATTAGAGTTTTAGCGATTTTCTTCTTCTGATGTAAGAAAGAGGCTTTACTAGTTAGTTTATCTTAAATATTACTACATTTACAATTATTTAATTTACACTAATTGAAAGAGTGCGTTTTAGTTTGAAATAACAATGTCTGTTATAATGTAGTAACAAACTTCATTTTATGTCTAGACTCGTTTTTGTGTAATGGAGTCATTTCGGATAAATTTACCTACAATAATTTTATTAGCAGTTGGCAATAAAGACAATGACAACGGAGCCGGTGATAATGATGGCAAAGGCCCTAGTAATGACGATGACACAGGCGTCGGTGATACCGCTGACAAGGTCCTTGGTGATCACAATGATGGTAATGATAACGCAGCGGAAGGTGTTGAAAATGAAACAGCAGCTGATGAAGATGGCATATGACCAGAGCTAAAGCTGTTGCTGTTTGGATGACATTCAAGGCACTATCTTAACTTGCCAGGTTAGAATGTTCCACCAAAAGATTAGTAAAATAAGTTATTTTTTATGAATTTTTATTTATTATCAATTATTAAGTGGCCTTGCTAATTACACCTTATATCGATTTAACCGACAACATAGATTAGGAGGAGTCGTAGCGATTTATGTCAAGAATAGCATTAATAATTTTCCTATTTTAGTGGAAATAAATAACGCATACGATAATGAACAAGTAGAAGCATTATGGCTAAATGTAAACTAAACACATACATCCGGATCACTTTTTTTAGAAATCATATTAAATTCAAACTTGGAACAACATATTTTGTCTCCTATCCGATATCGTGGTACTGACCAGCCTAATACGTTGGACTTAGTGTTAACTCCTGATTCCAATCTAGTTAACAACATCGAGTATTTACCACCAGTTGGAAAGAGCGATCACCTTATGATTCAAGTCACCTCTCAAATATTCGCAAATTTATTAGCTAACAAACTTAAATCCGCTAAGTTAAATTACTGGCAGGCGAACTACATTAATCAACATTTACAGAATGCTTAACTCGACCCCTTGATGATACCTCAAATTATGTAGAGTATTGGCAGGAATTATTATACGCAATTAAGACGGCCGAATCTAAGTATGTGACTCTTAAAGTAATTAAATCTAAAAAGCCCAAACCATGAACATTTGAACTTAAATCACAAATACGAAGAAAACGTAAATTATGGGACAATTACAGAACCGACAAAACATCACAAACTTTCAACGATTATAAAAGTTACGCTAACAATTTAAACGCTGAATTAAGAAACACTCAAACAGTATATGAAGAAAATATTGTAGACTCGGGGCCGAAAGCGTTTTATAGATACATAGAAAAAATCTTACATTCCAAGGTATCTATAATCACCATTCGTTCGTCAGATGGTATTCCACATTATGATCCCACTATTACTAGTGAAACCTTTCACAACAATTCAAAAACGTGATTCTGGAAGAATCTTTAAAACTACCAGTGATGAATAGAATAACAAAGTTCACAACTCCTTAACAAATATAGAGACTACATAAGTTATTGTTAATAATAATAATATTTATTCGTGTTAACCAACAGAGATGTTGTACAAACGTCAAAAATCTGCTTTACATAATCACATACTTACATTGAATACAAAATGTGTTTACAATAAATTAGTATCTTTATATAAATTAGTTGTTGTATTCAGAAAGCTATAGTAACAATAATGTGTACTAAAATTTCTTTTTTTAACTTTTGGTTTAAAAGAATTCATTTCTAATGATTTGTTTTGCTAATCTTAGCGAAGGTAAGCGTATGCTATTTTCTTGCCTGAAGTTGCATTTTGGTGCACATCCTTTAAACAATTATAAGTTGAAAACACGTTACATCATGTACACTCATGAAATTTAAAACTTGGACACCACAATTTCTGTAAACAAAAGTTTGCACATTGTGAAGTTATCATTTACAATTCTAACAGCAGGTAGTCTCAGCAGGGGTTATCTTATAGAAGGACTGTAGAATGAATCATTACACTAAGCACGTTTTAGAAAATAGGTAATTTACGTTGCTTACTTAATTTTTTCTTTAAAGAATATATTTGAAGGTATCGCTAATTAAACACCATAGCTCGATTAATTATCGAATCAAAATTTTGTTTAGGAAATGTTTACAAAATAAAATTAGAAATAATTTTGATTTAAAAACGTCTACAAGCAATAACTTTTAAATTAAATCAAAAACTAAACATGGTTATTTGGGTTGACTGATTATTACTTATTTTTAAATAAATCTAACCTACTAATTATTGTAAGTTATTAAAAAAAATCATTAAACTCTCTATTCATAATATTTAGTCCTTACAAAATGTATATTTTATGACGTTTCATTTTTCTGTAGTTAATATAAAAAGTGAAAATAAAAACTAAGGCAATTCTTATTGTCAACGTATATATTTAGTTTTTGACAAGAATTTATTACATAATTATAATTAAGATACCAAGTTATAGTTTAAAATTAAATGAAAACGTTTTTTATTTTTAATCGAACAAACATTGATAAAATTCAATTTAAGTTGTTTTACTTTTACCTTCTGATTTTTCCTGATGGGACGCTACAAGTTGAATCGTCTGATCAGAATACCTGATGACCATATATTCGATCTCTCTCATTCTCTCAACAGTTCGAAGTTAGCACCCACCTTGAATGATGCACTTTTTGGGAGCAACGCTTTTGTTTACTAAACTTTCCACCACAAAGTCGCCGTTTTCAAATCTGTTGTTAAGATATTGTTTAATATCTTCAGGTGTTGCTTCTTTCTTGGCTCGACTAACATGAAACCAGGCACGTTGTCTATCAGCACTAAAAGTATCACTGGACCAAGAAGCTGTACCTCTGATGTCTTTTGGTTTCTCTATTAGCATACGAATGATTTTTTTACCACTAGATTTTTTTATATGACACAGTTTTCCACGCCTCTTTCTCGCTACTGACGTTATTCTCATTTAGAGAAGAAACATCCACCTTGTAACCAATGTCGGTTGTTTTGTTTATCGCTACGATATCATTTGATGGAATCGGAACTTTGAAGGATTTTACATTATAATTACTCTGTATTGGTACTGTATATACCGGTTTTTCGAGGGCATCTATTTTATTACACAGTACTTTTATTAGTTCATCTTTGTCTTTAATAATTCATCTTTAGTACGTACTACTTGTTCCTGGCACATATACAATTTCTTGATAATTTTCAATTGTATTGAAATATCCAACTGTTCCAAGACTTCAAGGTCGGAACTATGGTATACGTTCCACCTTTAGTATTTGTAGTAGAATTCGAATCGAATTCGCAACATTACTTTGTTATTTACCAGTTTTATATTTTTAAGTATTTTATACATCCCGCGTGGATTAATGAATCACATCCGATGCATAAAAACCCTTCTTTGGGTTTACTTTTGCAATAACGACACGGTTTAACTTTCGTATCACTCGAAGTACAACTTTCAGCTGACGCCATTACTTACTTCCCTTATTGCCAAACAATTAGTTAACATGAAGGTGAACTCAAGTCCGGGTTCAGATAACATATCTCCTAACTTTGCTACAAGTTTAGCCAAACCGGTTTTAGAAATAATGAAATTATCTTACAATAAAGTCTTGCTACCTCCAGAATGGAAACAGTCAATTATTATAATTATTTTTAAGAAAAGCAGACAAACTCTCACCTAATAACTATCGGGTTTTGTTATCTGCAAATGTATGGAGAAAATTATTGCTCAAGAACTCACAACATTTCTAATATCAAACTCGGTTATTCCTAACTGTCAACATGGTTTTTTTCCCAGGTTCTCTCGAATTTGCTGCTAACTTTAGATTCATGGACTAAAGCTATCGATCTTGGAATTCCTGTAGATGTTGTTTATTTAGATTTTAAAAAGCATTCGATAGAGTTCTGCATCAAAGATTACTGTTAAATTCGAGCATTATGGTGTAAGGAGAAACTTGCTAAAATGAATTAAATCGTTTCTATCAGATAGAACATTTCAAGTACAGAGTTAGTGATTCTCTTTCTCGATCCTATCCAGTGAAAAGTGGAGTGCCACAAGGATCAGTTCTTGGTTCGATTTTGTTCCTAGTTTACATAACAGATTTAATTTCAGGTATTGAATCAAATTCTAGTGTGTTCGCTGATGATACTAAGATTTACAACAACGCTCTGCAGAAATCAGCCATTATACAGTCAGATCTTAATAAAATAGACTCTTGGTCAAAAACATGGATGCTAACACTTCATTGACAAATGTACCATCTTACATATTGGCACAAATAATCCCAGGATAGACTATACTCTAGAAGGAAGATCCTTAAAGAAAGTTTTTGAACATACCACATTGCACACCTTGTAAAAAAGTTAATTAATTGTTGTATATGATTAAGATAAATTTCAAATGCCTAAAACTGAAAGTGTTTATAAAGCTATACAAAAATTATGTGCGACCCATACTAGAATTTAGTACTAGTGTCTGGAACCCTTATTTAAATAAAGACATAGAAATTCTCAAAAGGTACAACGTAGAACTAGTTTTCAAACTCAGACAATTACCGTATCATCAACGACTCTTGCAACTCAAATTACCAACGCTGAAAGAAAGGCGTGATCGTGGAGATTTAATTGAGACTTATAAGATAATGCAAAATCACTATAACTGTCCGCTACGTGATATGTTTGTGTTTAGTAAATGTTCATTTACGAGGTAACAGCTACAAACTCGTTCATCAGCGTTTCCATGGTCAGTGTCGCCAAAACTTTTTGTTGTTCGTGTGTTAACCCTTGGAATGCCCTCACAAATGAAACTGTTAATGCTGAATCATTAAACGCATTTAAAAATCAAATAGACGTAGTATTAGGTTTAAGCTAAGTAATGCAAATTGGTTTACTTCATTTAGTAATTAAGTTAATTATGTACAGGTATGTTCTGTAATTCTAAGGCTAAGCCGCATCTTGCTTGAAAATATAATAATAACCTCTATAGGAATGCAAGGTTTTTGAAAAATAAATTAAGTCAAAGACAGTTTTGTAAGAGACGTTTTAACTGAAGCTATTTCTCAAACAAAAGTTGCACAAATTTCGAATCAACGATATTTCACCATTGTTTTGAATGGAATTATCATATTTAGGTAATACTTGAAAATAAGGTAACCTATTCCGATCCTTAGTCGTTTTGATAAAGAATATTTTAACTATTCTCGAAATTTATTTATTTAGCAGATACATATTTAAGAATTGACTCTTAACTTGCTATTTTAATTGAAGTTTGATTATTTCATTAGCAGCTATGTTAAGGTAAAACAAAAATAAACTCCTTCTTAGAAACCAAAACTTGGTGGCTAGTGGAGAACTCAAATCAGCAGTTCAACTGCGATAATATTTGCAATTTCATCTCGAGTCAAAAATTTAAATAATTAAGATTTAAATAAGTTTTTAAATTTTGAAAAATATCATTTTTGATAAAATATCTTCTTTATTATCTTCTGTAGAAAGATTTTGTGGGCAACACTTTTAAATATTGTCCCTCAGGTAAAGGCAGTAAATTTATCGTTCCATTTAATTGGAAATTAAGTCATTTGGTTGAATAAAAATATATTATTTTTAATTGGGAGGGGCAATCAAACACATATCTAGCGTGTGATTTTGGCTAGGTTACGTACTTCCTCAGGCCAATTTCCCACTTATATTTTTGTGATTCAACTAATTTACATTACAATATTTAAGTTTGCTTTTGCATTTGCGCTACAGTTTTTTTTTTGTGATGGTATAAAATTCGTATAAAATAATGAATTATTAATTAAAAGGGTATTTTTCTTCATCACAAAACGTTTCAGAGGTAGATCACAGTTGATTTGGTAATATATTTGGTAGGTAGGAGTAATTTATTTTTGTTATAGGCCGTGAAATGCGCAGAAAATGAAAAGAGCTGGGTAGAAAGAACGAGAGGAAATTATTAATATTACGCAACCTGAAAACATTTGGTAGACCAACGGCAAAATTCAAATGTATGTTTAAAAAATAATGTAGTCATCACTCTTCATTTATATAAAAATTAAATTCCATTTGAAAAAAAAAACTTAAACTACATTTAAATGTAAGATATTTGAGAATTTTAAATTTGGTTTTCTTGAGTTAAATTATTTTATTTAGGACATTAGGAAACAGCCATAAATACTAAAACAAGTGCCATATTTTAGAGTGAGTTATTCCCCCTATTGGAGTCATCGCAAGTAATTACTTTTAATGTAAAAAACCTATTCTTTCTATAAAAACTAGACAACATCAGCACTTTTTAGTTTATTCAAACTAATACATATTTATATTATAAAAATTCTATCTTATACTCCTTATTTCATCAA